>JACGDI010005396.1:1064004-1168860 GCA_014898725.1 Jacaranda copaia
ACATGCTTATGAGATCTACACACACCTACAAGATTTGTATGGCGTTCAAACAAGACATGAAAGATTTATTTTTCCTAAGGAGCTCTTTAGGATAAGGATGAGTAAAGGGGTTAATGTCCATGATCATGGGCTTAAGATGATAAGACTCATAAAAAAGCTTGGACAACTTGACGTGATTATGGAAAATGACCTTTACATGAATTTTATCATCTAATTGTTGCCACCTTTATTTGACCAATTCATTGTAAACTTTAGTATGTCTAAGCAAATGGTAATGATTAATGAATTCAGGAACATGTTTGTGACTATTAAGGCAATAATGAGAAAAAAGAAATCTCTTATGATGGCATCCTCCTCCAAGTTGAAAGGTCCTAAAGGCCTTAGAAAGGTAGGTAAGAGAAAGAAGAGTTCTTTCTTGAAAAGAAAACAACCCAAGAAAAGTTTTGAAATAGTTAAGGAGAAGGCAAAGACCGATGCAAACTATTTCCATTATGGTAAAAAGGGTCATTGGAATAGAAACTATAAAGCTTTCGTTAGGACCCTTGGAAAAGAAACTATAAAGCTTTCATTGCGACCCTTGAGAAAGGTATGTATTTCTTTGAAGTACATTAGATGACTAATTCTTCCTCATGGGTATTTGATACCGCATGTGGTTCTCATCTTTGAAACTCGTTATAAGGGATATAAAAAAGATAAAGTCTACATAAAGGGGATATGATCCTCCGCCTTGGAAATGGAGCAAGAGTTGCGATTAAGGTCCATGGTATAATCAAACCAAATGTAGGAAATTCTTGTATTATTCTGGATCCGATTTACATGTACCTAATTTTATTAAGAACATTATTTCAATTCTTATTTTAGATAATGGAGGATTTGGTTTTTCAATATTACATGGGAAGTTGAAAGCATTAAGAAATGATTCTTTAATTGCTCAAGGTATATTAGTTATTGAATTATACATACTTGATTCTCCCACTCCACTAATGCACATTCAAATGAATAAAAGGAAGCTAGAAATATAAGAAGATGCCATTTTATGGCATGCTAGACTTGTCATATCTCTAAAAATAGGATGAACAAGTTAGAAGCTCTCAAATTACTAAAAGTTAGTAGCATTAAGAACCTTCCTACTTATGAATCTTGTTTGAATGGAAAAATGACCAAAGCTCTCTTTGTAGGACAAATGGAGCTCTTCATAAGTCTTTTGGATCTAATCCATAGAGAAGTTTGTGGACCACTAAGAGTTAATGGGAGAGGTGACTATTCATACTTCATTACTTCACTGATGATCATAGTCAGTACAAACATGTGCATCTTATGAATTACAAGTCCAAGGCCTTTGAAAAGTTCAAAGAGTATAGGAGTGAAGTCGAAAAGCAAAAGGGATTTAATATTAAAGCTTTTCAATCATATCAAGAGGGAGAATATTTAAGTACCAAATTCTTGGAATATCTTAAGAAGAATGGGATCCTCTCACAATGGACTCCATCCGACACACCCCAACACAATGGAGTAGCCAAGAGGAGAAATCATACCTTGTTAGACATGGTACGTTCCATGATGAGTTCTTTCAATGTACCTATATCCTTTAGGGATACACCTTATAAATGGTGGTGAAGTTGCTAAATATAGTACCTTCAAAGTTGATGCCTAAAACTCCATATGAGATATGGTGTGGGAAAGCATCCTCATACCATTATCTAAGGGTTTAGGGATATCCCGCCTACGTGAGATGAATAGTGGGAGATAAATTAGATAGTAGATCCACTTTGTGCAAATTTGTGGGATACCCAAAGTAGTTTATAGGTTATTACTTTTGTGATCCCTAAGAATAAAAGGTGTTCGTTTCAAGAAATGCCACCTTTTGGAAAAGAATTTTTTATTAGATAAAGATGTTGGAACCCTGCAAGCTAATGAGGTTGACCTTGTAAACTATTTCACTCATGGCATAATCTTAATTGAATGTTGTTCTTTATATGGCCATCTTTATCTTATGCTTTATTTCACTTCACTAGCATTTGGATGAAGCCTTTAGATCACCTATAATTGTGGGACCTGGTTTGGTGATCATAGAATAAGTCTTATATGATCGTGATCTTAAATCTTTCAAGTCATAGAATCTTGTAAGACAGGGCATCTAAGATTCGGATAGACTTACATTGATGATGCATAAATCTAAAGGTTGGAGATTGCTTTGTTCCATGAGCAATTGTATGAGATATGAGTGTATGTTAGTAAGCACTTGCTAGAGAACAAAGCACTAAAGACCCACTAAAAAATCCACTAGATAGCCATAGTGGCAAGTTGATAGTGGCTAGCTCTCCTTCTTACGCTAGTGCATATTATTAGTCCTTTGACCTGAGAGTCCATGGTAACCTTATGTCGGTCCTTATACTTTAACTCTTTCTTGACCACTTAGCGAGTTTTTTGGGTAGAGAATAGGTGTGAGCTACTTGGCATATAGGTTTGTGAGATTCAAGATGAATTCTAAGTCTTTATTTTTGTGAAGGGCGAGTGTATCTCCAGTGTGTTTTATAATGATCAATTCTAAGAAATCCTTGTGTAAGGTGATGTGACAATTTAGGAAGGCGTTTCCAAAGATGAGGTCACAAAGGAAATCAAACATGAAGAATAGAAACATGGTATCGAGGCTATTAGAGAGCCGACAAATATCTTACCCTAGGCCTCATTTAAGAGATACAAGATGGAAGGATAGTATTTGCATGGTACGCATAATGCTAGAATGGTTGTTCAAGAGCATTCATTTTAGCAAATTAGTTGAGCTTTATAGGTTTGAGGTTGGATAATGACATTGGAGATTGTGTACTTTTCAATTAATGAGATTAATTGAATTAAGTCATTTAGTTTAAAGGAGTTTAAACTAAAGTGAATATTTTATATTCCAAACCGTTAAATTTATGCATTGTCAGTGTAGTTTATTCGGATCTTAGATGCCTTATCTGATAAGATCCTATGACTTGAAAGATTTAAGATCATGATCGTGTAGGACTTATTCCATAATCACCACCCAGTGCATGATCAAGTTCCATAGTCTTGTGCGATCTATGGGCTTCATCTAAATACAAATGAAGTAAATAAAAACATAAGATGAAGATGGCCATATGATGAATATTATTTAATCAAGATTGTCATATAATGAAATAGTTTACAAGACCAATCTAATTGGCTTGTGGGCACTGTTCTAATAGTGTCGAATCCCATCTTGGATCACATAAGCCTCTATGTTTGCGTAGCTCATGCTCAATTACCACTAGAACACCCGTTAGGTGGCCAAAGTAGAGTCAAAGTATGTGGACCTAAACACAAGGTTACAATGGACCCTCAAGTTAAAGGACTAATTATATGCACTAGTGTAAGTTAAAGAACTAGCTACTACTGACTTGCTACTACAGCTATCGAGTAGATTCTCCATGTAGGTCTCCAGTACCTTATTCTCTAGCAAGCACCTACTAATATGCAATCATATCACATATAGTTTCCTCATGGAATGGAGCAACATCCAACTTTTAGATTATGCATCGTTAGTGCACGTCTATCCAATTCTTAGATGTCCTACCTAATAAGATTCTATGATTTGGAATATTTAAGATCACAACCATGTAAAATTTAATCTATGACCACCACCTAGTACGTGACCACATTCCATCATCTTGTGTGATTTAGGGACTTCAACCATATGATAGTGAAGTTATATAAACATATGATAAAGATGACCATTTACAAGAATATCATTCAATCAATATTGTATCACAAGTTAAATAGTTTACATGCAAATCTTATTGGCTTGTGGGGCACTATTCCAACTAATAGATGATGAAAATATCAAGAATTGGTAGTAGGCAATCAAGTATTTTTGGAAGTCATGCCCCAAAAAGAAATTAGGAGTGTGGGAAAGTTTGAAAGTTAGCTCTTCGATTTATAAGACCTTTTAAAATTTTAGAGTGAGTTGATCCTATTGCATATGAATTAAACTTACCTGCCAACTTAGCTGGGATACATAATGTCATTAATGTTCCCTAACTTCAAAATTATTATCCTGATCCATGCTAGATTTTTTATTGTAGTGACTTGCCAACTCAAAGTGACCTTTCTTCAATTGAACAACCTATATGAATCTTTGACTATCAAGTTCGAGAATTTAGAACAAAGAGAATTCCTCAAGACAAGGTCTTATAGAGGAATTAGAAAATTGAAAAACCTCTATTGGAGCATGAAGATGAAATGTGCAAAAAGTATCACTATCTTTTTGATTAGCAGGTTTGCCTTCTAAAATTTTAAGCAATTGAAATTTTAAATTCTTAGCCCAACTTAGGGTTTAAGTTTTTAGCTCATAGTTAAAACAAAAAAGAATAGGGGAACCAGATTCTTTAAAAGGGGGGAAGAATGTGATAACGCTAAAAAAAAAATCTTTTGAAATTTTGGAAATCTATAAAAACATTTCTATAAAAATATCATAGCTTACTCCATTTTAGGATTTCTAGAAATTAGTACACGTATTTACAAGATTTATAATAATATTTTCTTTGAGTTTCTAACTTTTATAAACATTCTAAAGCATTTCCTTATTTATACCTTTTTAAGATTTAAGGAATAATACAAAATTTCTTATTTTAACATGTTTTATGAATTTTAGAAATTTTACACCTACTTAAACAATTTCCTCCAAATTCTGATTTTTCTAAAAATATTACCTAAAATTTCCTTCTCTAAACTATTAAATAATATAAACAAAAATGGAATTAATCTAAATACCCTAAAAGTCAGTCATGAAGACAATTCAAGAACAAAGAAAATAATTTTTTATTCTACAATATCACATGTGAAATTCTCTACAAAAATTTCTTACAAAATTCTTTCACACATGGCCCCTAAAATGAAAAAATATTATTGGAGGGCTAGGCATTTAATGAATGAATTTACAACTCACCCACCACATGGCATTTTTCCATTTAAACCTCAAAAATAATGAATAACAAAATCAAAGAAAATCTCCTTTAGGTCTAATTGGAATAATCTTACTTGGCCAAGCCACTAATCTACCTAGACACCTAAAAAATGCTACTTTAGCCCCTCGGACCTGGTCATTATATAAAATTAGCCACTAAAACTAAGTTTCTTGACAAAAATGACCTTGAATCAAATCTATAAATAGCTAACCAAGCCCATAAATTTTCTTCAACACATTCAAAGCGCACATTTTCTCTACACAAATGCACCAAACACATATACATACAAAAAACATTTAGCCCATAAAATCACCATAAAATCTCCAAGAAAATCACGCTAAGGTTGGTGAAGGAAAGAGGAAAGAAATTGAGCTAGAAAATATTGATAAAAACATGGAAATTTAGGTAAAGTTTATAACTTTTCCTACTATCTTTCTTGCTATATGCCTTGATTTTTGAGAATTATTTTTGGTTCTTGAATCATGTTATATGCTATTCTACCTCTATACTTTAAATCAAAACTATTTTTAAAATATACCAAATTTTAAATTTTATCGTAAAATTCCTCTAAAGTTTAGAAAAACTTATATTTTTTAATTTTAACCCAAAATATTTATTTCATTCATATTCCTTGTTCTATTCCTTGCTCCTTGTTCTACCTATCATTATGGCCTTCAAATTGTATTGTTGGATTCATTCTATCATTCTTTATGAACATCGTGAAAGAGGTGTAATGATAAGGATCCATTTTAAAATATTTAAAAACTGAAATCTAACTACACCAATTCAAGGATCTAAATCATGCCTATATAATGGATTAAGGTCAGATTGTTACCCTTCAAGCAAAATATAACCCAAAACACAAAGTAGAGCTTCTTTTCCTAAAGGTGGACTCCTTTTAGCACAGTAGAGTGTAATCAATTTTTGATAGGACAAATCACCTAGGATCCAAGCCAAATCTAGGCCATAATTTCACCAACTCGATGGAGAATGTACAGTAAGCATTTTAGCATGAACCTCCTTTGGCAAGACCTCGAACAAGATCCAGAAACATACAACATAAATAGAGGATCACCAAAGCAAGCAATCCGAAATACATCTTGCCTCTAGTGCCAAAGTCCACACACCAATTAATAATACTTTTCTCTTCAATTTATCTGAAAAATTCAAGGAGAAAGAGATCTAGTAGGAGGCCAAAAATTGTGAGGGAGGTGAAGAAGAGAGTGAAGCTTCAATGCATAACAAAATAACTTTTTGGAGGGAATTTTGGATCTAACTTTTAGATGTACAAAATGTGTGAATCTCTTTGTGCTAGCCGCCCCCTCATCCATGTCTATATATAGAGTGGATATGGTGTGATGCCAAGGTGGCATCACACCCTTCTGAAGGTAGGAGTGCCACCTAAGCATGCTGACTTGCAAGCATCTTGCAAGTTGCATGTCAATTTGTGCTGAATTTGAATTTTATTTGGAATCTACATTTCATCTCATGAAATGTCTACCTAATTAAATTCTAATTCAGCACCAAATGAACATTTCATTTGAAACTCCCTCCAAAATGAATTCATCATTTTAATTTAACTAAACTTTGTCTTAACCTTTAAGTCAACTAGCTTAACTTTTTAAGCTAGATCTTGTTAACTTAACACCTTAAGTTAACTTGACTAATTGAAAGTTATGAGGCACCAAATTAAATTAACACTTAATTTAATTGGCCTTAATTTAAGTTTTTAAATTAGTTAGATCAATTTAACAATTGAATTGATCAAGTCGAGGTGACTAAAAATTGTGTCAACCAACTCCCTCAATTTTCAGCCACCATGGAATCCTCAAACACTTAGAAGATTCCCCTCAATATTTAGGATTTTTGATTAGCTTTTGTTTATGACCCACCAGGTTCTACTGCTCATTGGACATTGGCAGACAACCTTTGTGACTTTAAAATATTATATATTCACTGTAGTTTAAACTCCTTTAAAATAACCAACTCAATTTAATTAATCTCTAATAATTGAAAGGTACCCAATCTCTAAGGTCGATGTCTAACCTTAAGCCCATGAAGCCTAAACATTGGCTAAATGATGCTTTTGGTAAATCATTCTAGCTTTATGTATATCATGCAAATGCAGTCCTTCCATCTTCTATCTCCATGAAAGAGGTGTAAGCTAAGACATTTATTGGCTCCCTAATAGCTTCAATACTATGCATCTATTCTTAATGTTTGATTCTGGTTTGTGACCCCATCTTTGGAAAACCTCGTTTCCAAATTGTCACACTGCCTTAGCTAAGGACTCATTAGAATCGATCATCATAGAATGCATATGAGATGCATTTACTCTTTACAAAGATAAGGAGTCAGATCTCAACTTGAATCTTAGAAACCTCTATGTCTAAGTAGCTCATACCTGATCACCACCAGAATGCCTGCTAGGTAGGTAAAGTAGAGTCAAAGCATAAAAACCTAAACATAAGGTTATAATGGATCCTCAAGTTGAAGGACTAATTATATATACTAGCATAAGTTGGAAAACTAGCTTCTACCGACTTGCTACTATGACTATCTAGTAGATTCTTTAGGCAAGTCCCCAATGCCTTGTTCTCTTACAAGCACCCATATCACATATAATTTGCTCATGGAATGGGGCAACGTCTAACATTTGGATTATGCATTCTTAGTGCAAGTCTTTTTGAATCTTAGATGTCCTATCTAATAAGATTCTATGACTTAGGATATTCAAGATCACGATTATGTAGGATTTATTCCATGTTCATCACCTAGTGTGTGACCAAGTACCATAGTCTTGTGTGATCTAAGGGCTTCAACCGTATGCTAGTTAAGTTATATAAACATATGATGAAGATGGCCATTTATAAGAATATCATTCAATCAAGATTGTATCGTAAGTGAAATAGTTTACATGTCAATCTTATTGACTTATGTGGCATTATTCCAATAAATAAACAACAAAAAGATTCGGAATTTGTAGTAGGCAATCAAGTACTTTTTAAAGTCATGCCACAAAAAGGAATTGGGAGTGTGGGGAAAGTTGAGAAGTTAGTCCCTTGATTTACAAGACCTGTTGAAATTTTAGAGCGAGTAGGTCCTACTGCATACAAATTAAACTTACCCGCCAATTGAATCGAGATACATAATGACTTTAATGTTTCCCAATTTTGAAAGTATCATCCTGATCTGTTCTAGATTTTTTATTGTAGTGACTTACCAATACAAAGTAACATTTCTTACATTGAACAACCCATGCAAATCGTTGATTGTCAAATTCGAGAACTTAGAACTAAGAAAATTTTGCAAGACAAGGTTTTATGGAGGAATCAAAAAATTGGAGAAGCTACGTGGGAGCATGAAGATGAAATGTGCAAAAAGTATCCCTATCTTTTTGACTAACATGTTTACCTTATAAAATTTTAAGCAATTGAAATTTTAAATTCTTAGCCCAATTGGGAAGATTGTAATGACCTAAAAAAAATTATTTGTTTCAAATTTTGGTAATTTATAAAAAATTTTCTATGAAAATATCATAGTTTACCCTGTTTTAGGATTTCTAAAAATTATTACACTTATTTACAAAATTTATAATAACATTTTCTTTGAGCATCTAATTTTTGTAAACTTTCTAAAACATTTCCTTATTAAATGCCTTTTTAAGATTTAAGTAATAATACAAAATTTCTTATTTTAACATATTTTTTGAATTTTAGAAATTTTACACCAATTTAAACTATTTCCTCCAAATTCTGATTTTCCTAAAAATATTACCTAAATTTTCCTTCTTAAAACTATTAAATAAAATCAACTAAAAAGGAATTACTCCATTCAAGAACAAAGAAATTAATTTTTTATTCTATAATATCTCATGTGAAATTCTCTACAAAAATTTCCAAAAAAATGGTTCCACACATGGCCCCTAAATGAAGAATATTATTGGAGAGCTAGGCATTTAATGAATGAATTTAGAACTCATCCAACTTATGGAATTTTTCCATTTAAACTTCATTAATATGTAATAAGGAAATCCAAGAAAATCTCCTTTAGGCCTAATTGGAAGAATCTTACTTGGGCGAGCCACTAATCCACCGAGACACCTCATAAATTCTACTTTAGCCCCTAGGACCTAGTCATTAATATAATATTAGCCTATAAAACTAACTTTCTTGACAAAAATGCCCTTGAATCAAATCTATAAATAGCTAACCAAGCCCATAAACTTTCTTCAAAACATTCGACACACACATTTTCTCCACACACACACACCAACACATATACATACAAAACATATTTTGGCCCATAAAATAACCATAAAATCACTGATAAAATCAAGCTAGGGTTGGTGAAGGAAAGATGCAAGAAATTGAGCCAAAAAATATTAGTAAAAACTTGGAAATTTTGGTAAAATTTATAATTTTTCCTATTATCTTTCTTGCTACATTCCTTGATTTTTGAGAATTATTTTTGGTTCTTGAATTATGTTATTGGCTATTCTACTTCAATATTTTAAATCAAAACTATTTTTTAAAATATACCAAATTTTAAATTTTACCATAAAATTTCTCTAAAGTTTAAAAAAACTTATATTTTTCAATTTTAACCAAAAATATTTATTTCATTCATATTCCTTTTTCTATTCCTTGCTCTTTTTTCTACTTATCATTATGGCCTTCAAATTATATTGTTGGATTCTTTCTATCATTCTTGACAAACATCATGAAAGAGGTGAATGCTGAAGATCCAATTTAAAACATTTAAAAACAAAAATCTAACTTAGATTATATGAATCCAAGGATCTAAATCATGCATATATAATGGATTAAGGTTAGATTGTTACCCTTCAAGCAAAATCCAACCAAAAATTTGAAGTAGAGCTTCAATTCCCAAAGGTAGACTACTTCTGGCACAACAGAGTGTGATCAATTTTTGATATAACAATCCACTCAGATACATGCCAAATCTAGACCAAAATATCACCAACTCGATGGAGAACATATAGTGAAAATTTCATCACAAAACTCCTTTGGAAAGACCTTGAGCAGGATCCAAAAACACACTACTCGAACAAAGGATCACCGAAGCATGAAATCCAAAATTCATCTTGCCTCTAATGCCAAAGTCCATACACTAATTGGAAATCCTTTTCTACTCAACTTAGATGGAAAAATCAAAGAGAAATAGAGCTGGTAGGAGGCCAAAACTAGTGAGGGAGGTGAAGGAAAGAGTGAAGCCTCAACACATGAGTGAATCACTTTTTTTGAGGGAATTTTTTATCTAACTTTTATATGCACAAAATGTGTGAATCTCTTAGTGCAGGCTACCCCCCTCCTCCGTATCTATATATAGAGAAGAGATCGTGTGATGCCAAGGTGGCAACACACTCTCCTGAAGGTAGGGGTGTTACCTAAGCATGCCAACTTGCAAGCATCATGCAAGTTGCATGTCAATTTGTGTTGAATTTGAATTTAATTTGGAGTCTACATTTTATCTCATGAAATATCTACTTAATTAAATTCCAATTTAGCATCAAATGAACATTTCATTTGAAATCTTCCTCCAAAATGAATTCATCATTTCAATCCAAAATTAACTCCTTAAATTAATTAGATCAATTTAACAATTAAATTGATGAAGCCGAGATGACTAAAAATAATGTCAACTGATACCCTCAATTTTCAACCACCTTGGAATTCTTCTAACACAAAGAAAATTTCCCTCAATATTTAGGATTGTCGATTGGCTTTTATGTGTGACCTATTAGATTTTACCGCTCATTGGACGTGGGCTCACTACCTTTGTGACTTTAGAATATCATATATTCACATTAGTTTAAACTCATTTAAACTAACCAACTCAATTTAATTAATCTCTATCAATTGAAGAACACCAAATCTCTGTGGTCGATGTCTAACCTCAAGCCCATGGAGCCTAACAATTGGCCAAATGATGCTTTTGGTGAACCATTCTAGTTCTAGCATACCATGCAAATACGGTCTTTTTTTTCTTATCTCTATGAAAGAGTCCTAGGACAAGATATTTGTTGGCTCCTAAATAGCCTCAATACTATTTATCTATTCTTAATATTTGATTATGTTTTGTGACCTTATCTTTGAAAATATCTTTTTCAAATTGTCATACTACCTTGGCCAAGGAATCCTTGAAATCGATCATTATAGAATACATAGTAGATGCACTCACCTTGTACAAAGATGAGGAGTCAAATTTCATCTTGGATCTCATAAACCTCTATGTTTAAATAGCTCATGCCCAATCACCACCAGTATGCCTACTAGGTTGCCAAAGTGGAGTTAAAGTATGAGAACCTAAACACAAAGTTACAATGGATTCTCAGGTCAAAGGACTAATTATATGCACTAGTGTAAGCTGAAGAACTAACTACTATTCTCTTAGCAGGTTTCTAGTGCCTTGTTCTCTAACAAGCACTCACTAATATGCGCATCCATATCACATATGGTTTTCTCGTGGAATGGAGTAACATTAAACTTTTGGATTATGCTTTTTTAGTACAAGTCTATCCAAATGTTAGATACCTTATCTCATAAGATTCTATGACTTGGGATTTTTGAGATCACGATCGTGTAAGGCATATTCCATAGTCACCACCTAATGTGTGACCAATTCCCATAGTCTTGTGTGATCTTAAGGCTTCAACCATATGTTAGTGAAGTTATATAAACATATGATAATGATGGCTATTTTTAAGAATGTCATTCAATCAATATTGTGTCACAAGTGTAATAGTTTACATGCTAATCTTATTGGCTTGTGGAGTACTATTCCAACATATCGGTGCTTTCATTAAAAGTAATGAAATGGTCAATGTCAATATTGATTGCAATTATTCATGAATGTGTTGGAATAGTGCCCTGAAAGCTAATTAGATTAGTTTTGTAAACTATTTTCTTATAAAGCAGTCTTTATTGAATGATAATTCTTTAAATGGCCATCTTCATCTTATGCTTATTATTACTTCATTAGTATTTGGATAAAGCTCTTAGATCACATGTGACTATGGAATTTGGTCATGTACTGGGTGGTGATCATGGAATAAGTCTTACATTATCATGATCTTAAATCTTCCAAGTTATAGGATCTTATGGGATAGTGCATCTAAGATCTGAATAGTCTTGCACTAACGATGCATAAATCTAAGAGTTAGATATTGCTCTGTTCTAGAAGTGTGGCCATATGAGATATGGGTGCATGTTAAGGGTGCTTATTAGAGAATAAGGCACTGAAAACCCACCCAGAGAATTCTCTAGATATTTATAGTGTCAAGTTAGTAATGGCAAGCTCTCTAATTTATACTAGTGCATATTATTAGTCCTCTAACCTGAGGATCCATGGTAACCTTATGTTTAGTCCTTATGTTTTGATTTTTTCTTGGTCACTTAGCAAGCCATTCGGGTTGAGATTGAGCATGAGCTACTTGGCATAGAGATTTATGAGATCTAAGATGAAATTTGACTCATCGTCTTTGTCAATGATGAGTACATCTCTTATGTATTCTATGATGATTGATTCCAAAAAATCTTTGTGTGAGGTGGTGTTACAATTCAAAAAAGAAGGTTTTCAAAGATAAAGTCACACAAGAGAATCAAACATTGAGAATAGAGACATAGGATTGAAGCTATTATGTAGTTGATAAATATCTTATCCTAGGCCTAGGCCTCTCTCAGGAGATAAAAGATGAAAAGACTATATTTGCATATTATGCGCAGAGCTATAATGGTTCTCCATCAATTTCATTTCAGATAATTAGTTAGGCTCCATGGACATGAGGTTGGACATCAATCATGAAGATTGGGTACTCTTCAATTAATGAGATTAATTGAATCGAGTTGATTAGTTTAAAAGTATTTTAAACTAAAATAAATATAAGATATTCAAAAGTTACAAGGTGTTGTGAGCCTATGTCCAGTAAATGGCAAAACTTATTAGGTCACACATAAAATCCAATTAGCTTCCTAATTGATGGGGGCATTTTCTAAGTGTTAGAATATTCATTCCTAGTGGGCCAATTTTGAGGTGATCGATTTGAATATCAATTTTGGCTTGATTAATTTAAGTGTTAAATTAATCAATTGATTTAAGTAGTTAAATTAGACCAATAATTAAAAGATTAATTATTTGGTGCCATTTGATCCCCAATTGATCAAAGTTAACTTAAAGAGTTAAGCTAACAAAATTAAGCTTAAAAGTTAAGCTTGTTGACTTAAGAGTTAAGTCAAAGATTAATTAATTACATTAAAGTGTTTAATTTAATTAATGAGAAGAATATATTTTGGAGGAAAAATTCAAATGAAGAGTTCATTTGAGTTAGCATATTAATTAATTTGAAATTGGATTTCAAATTAAATTAAAATGCACATGAAATTCAAATATGATTTGAAATTCAAACTTGCCACCTTGGCAAGTAAGTGGCCACCCCCTCTCTTGAGGAAGGTGTGATTCCAAGTTGGAATCACACTATCCTCTCTATATATAGATATAGAGGTGAGGAAATTCAACCATTCACACCATTTGTGAAGATTAGAATTTTTCACATTTCCCTCCAAACTTTCTCTCTCCAAGTATTGCATCGTGTGTTGAAGCTTTGTTTTCTATTCTTCTCCTACCTCAAAATTGGCTTCCACCATAGCCTTTCTACTATATTTCTCCAGCTCAAAGTGTGGAGAAATTTAAATTTCAAATGGCTTGTGGATCATATCAATAGACGCAAAACACTTGGTTTGCTTACCTTGGAGATCCACTGTGCAAAATTGCAATTTTGGCAAATTTTTCTGTAGAGATCCATATACATTTTTGCCCCAAAATTTTCACAAAAATATTTATCATTGAGTGGGGAAGATTCAAATTTAATTTTGTGAATTTCATAGTTTTCAAAGCCAAGCAAAAGTTACTATTTCTATACTATGCTAGTTTTGGCAGATTTTGGATTGGTGAAGAGTTCACCATTTTTTTCTTGGAAATAAGCAATTCAAGGTAATTCTCTTACCAAATCCAGATCCATAGCATGTTTTGATCTTTAATAAGTTGAGTAGCCTAGTTAATTTTAGCTTTTGAAGTTCTTATTATTAGATCCCAGTGCCACTCTTGCCTTCTAATGGTATCAAAGCCTAATTCATGCTATGATTTGGATTTTTAATTGATTGATTCATGTGATGGATTAATCAAAATAACCAAATACTTAATTCATATGATGGATTGAAGTGTTTGGTTGATGTTGTGTGTGGCTCTTTAATTGGTGACTTGAAAGCATGCTATTATGTAATTTAAGTATTGATTCATATGATTAGTATGTTTTAATTCATAGCTATTAATATTGAATGTTGATTTGGCATTAATTGATGTTATATGTTGATATAGCATGGCGATGATTGATCAAAAGAGTTTTTGTCATTTTTGTATCTAATTGGATTGGATTTAATTGGAGTTTTTTGAAAGAATGTGATTCTCACTTTGACTTTATTTTTTAAGCATGCTTGAGCACTTGGAATTCTATTTTTAAAAGGTCTTTTGAATCTATAATTTTATCTCCAATATGTGATTTGATGTTTAGAAAGTGTTCTAAAATTTTTGGTGCACAAAAGTTGAGCAAAAAATAGCTTGACTCGGTCTCGACCCCAAAATAGGGGTGAGACCGCATCGTGGCAGCACATAAGTAGGGCAACCGGCACACTTGCTGCCTAGTCATGTGCACACTAGGGCAACAATGACTAGTTTTGGTTGGGATGAGTTTGGAGCTCATTTTTGTGTTCCTTAAGTGATCAAAATTGGTTCAAATCATGTTAGATAGGCACACAACTATTGTGCAAGTTCTTAAAATTATGTTTGACATATTTGATTGCTTCTTAAGTCTTATTTAAGTTAATCTCTAATTGTTGCAAAAATGAGTTGCGTAATGGTTATTATTATTTTTGCTTGGCCAATTAATTATTTAAGAGGCTAGCACCTAATTGATGGAATTGATTGTCAATTTTTAATTTATTTATTATTTATTTAAGTGTTAAATGAATGATGAATGAATGGGGATGATCATGAGCCTTTAATATTGATTTTATTTATTTCAAGTTGTTGAAATAGGTTCTATTAAATAGGGCTTGCATACCTCTTATTCTATCTTATAAAACTTATGAGAGCATAATCACTAGGAGTGAGGTTTTCTTTCTCTTGTAAAAGCTGCAAAGAGCAAAGAGGATCCAAGGAGGATTAAAAACCTATGAATGTATGGGGTACACTTATGTAATAACTTATTTTATCAATTTATTTAAAATCAACAGAATGATACACCTATAGCTCTAAGTGCATCAATTGATTAGGCTCATGGTCATCCCACCTTAAGAGCATGCTAGGTGTATTTACTTATTTATCTATTTTATAGCCTATTGATGTATAAGATGCATGATTAGCATATAAAGAATTTAAATAAAAAATAAAATGATGAGATTTTTGCAAGCAAAATCCCTCCACTTAGAATATCTAAGTATTTTTCAAATATTAAGTTAAAATGGATACAAATTAAACGAGTTTTAATTGATCCATGCCTTCTACCAATAGTAGTGGCATGACGATGCTACCATTGTTTGTGTGATGTTTCACACATCGTAGGTCACACTTATAGTGGAAAGCTGTGACCATATACTTAGCATGAGATATACCTTTTATTTGAGAATCTCTATGCATTAGCACACAAGTTGTGGGATGTCGTTGGGTTATCTTGAATCGAAGTTTGATTGGTAGATTTGACTTAACACTTAGTAGTACAGATGTCGCATGAGTTGTGGATTTATATGAAAAGTGAGGCAAAATACATTAAGAGTTGCATGAGATGTAATTAGCAAAAGTTACTTACCTTTTGATTGTTTATGGATGTCTCATGAGTTGTGGGTCTGCATATGAGTCCTTAGAATCTTGATTCTCACTATGAAATTTGATTTTCTGAATTTTTTTTAGCGATAAAGGATTTGATAAAATAGTAGGCGAAAAAACATGTTTGAAAGACCATAAAACATGTTTTCAATATTCAATCACATGCTTATATCCTCTTTTTCATCATTGAGGATTCGAGAAATCTCAAAAATGACTAAAATTCCACTCAACGTTATTCTAGAAACCAATAAACCAACAGGGCCAAACTTCTATGATTAACTTAACTTAAAAATCAATCTAAATTCCTAGAAGTAGATATATATGTCCTATATCAAGGTGCTCATAATCCCATGGGGATTATAGTAGATCAAGAGACACGTGGAAAGTTCATGAATTAGGCTATAAGATCATCCTATCCCTTAGTCTCATCATGGCATCTACACATTTTAAAAATCTCAAGGACACATGAATAATAACTTGGTTAAAGTTTAGAAGAGTTATACAACAAACTAGGTATGAGAAGTTCATGTTGTCAAAGGAGATTTTTCAAGCTAGGATGGATAGGAAGTTGCGTGTCATCAACTACAGTCTAAAAAATGATTTAAGCTTGGAGAAGCTTTTCAACTTAGATATAGTGATAGATAATGATCTTCATAAGGATTTGATCCCCATATCCTCGCCGAGTTTTATTGATCAAAGTGTTGATCTAGAAGGAGACTACTATGACAAGGGCAAACTTTTGACACTTGTTTCCTTCTCCAAGTCTATAGGCCCTAGGAGTGCTATAAAGAGAAGCAAAAGGAATAAACATTCTTCCTCCAAGAAAAACAACTATTAAAGGCATCTGGAGAAGTCAAGAAGATTATATAGGATATAGTTGATATTATTTGTTTCTACTTTGGCAAAATAGGTCATTGGAAGCGATATTACAAAGAATGCCTTGCAACCCTTGAGAAAGGTATGTACCTTATTAAAGTCCATTTGAGGACAAATTCTTCCTCATAAATATATGATATAGTATGTGGTTCTTTTCTCTATAAGTTGTAACAAAATATAGAAAGAAGAATATAACTAAGTGATAGGGATATAATCCAACATCTTAGCAAAAATGTAAGAGTTACGGCCTAAGCCGAAGGCGTATAATAAGTTAGACTTAAAGAATTCCATAATTGGGTTCAACTTTTTATATAATATGCCATATATTGTTGAGAATAGTATTTCAATTCTTGTTTTGGATGGCAAAGGATTTGATTCTTTTATATCAAATAGTAGATTGTATACATTAAATAATGGGTTCTTTAGTTGCTTATGGTACACTCAACAAAGGATTGTACATATTGGATTCTTAACCATCTCTAATGCACTTTCAACAAAGTAAGAAAATTAAAAATCCAAGAAGATGCCATATTATGACATGGAAGATTTGGACATAATTCTAAAAACAGGATAATCAAGTTAGAAGCTCTCAAAGTACTAAATGTTAGTAGCAATGAGGACCTTCCTACTTATGAATCTTGTTTAAGGGAAAAAATGACCAAAGATCCTTTTTGAGACAATTAGAGCATACTACTAATCCTTTGAATTTGATCTATACGAATATATGTGGCCAACTAAGAGTTAGTGTCAAAGGCACTTAGTATTAAAACTTTTCAATCAAATCGAATGGGAGAATACTTAAGTACTGAATTCTTGGATATTGGAGAATAGGATTTTCTCTCAATGGACTCCACCCAACACAAAACTGTTGGAATAGTGCCATGCAAGCCAATTAGATTGGCCTCATAAACTATTTCCTTGTAAGATAATCTTGATTAGATGATATTCATTATATGGCCATCCTTATCTTATGCTCTATATTTTCTTCACTTGCATTTGGATGAAGCCCCTAGATCACACATGACTATGAGACTTAATCACACACTGGGTAGTAATCATGGAATAAGTCTTACATAGTCGTGATCTTAAATATTCCAAGTCATAGGATCTTATGAGACGGGGTATCTAAGATTCAAATAGACTTACACTAACGATGCATAAATCCAAGGGTTGGAGATTATTCCATTCCATGAGAAACTGTATAAGATACGAGTGCATCTTAATAAGTGCTTATTAGATAATAAGGAACTGAAGACCTATTGAATAATCTACTAGATAGCTATAGTGGCAAGTCGATAGTAGCTACTTTTTCTGCTTATGCTAGTGCATATTATTAGTCCTCTAACCTAAGGATCCCCAGTTCTCATGCTTTGATTCTTTCTTGACCACCTAGTAAGTCTGTTAGGTTTAGATTAGGTATGAGCTACTTGACATGGAAATTTGTCAGATCGACGATGGAATCCAACTCTTTATCTTTGTAAAGGGTGAGTGCATCTCCTATTTATTCTATAGTGATCGATTCCTAGAAATCCTTGTACAAGGTGATGTGACAATTTGGAAAGGTGTTTCCAAAGATGAGGTCACAAATGGAATCAAACATTCAGAATAGAAACATAGTAACGAGGTTATTAGGGGGCCGAAAAATATCTTATCCTAGACCTCTTTCGAAAGATAGAAGACAGAAGGACCGTATTTGTATCGTACACATAATGCTAGAATAGTTCTTCAAGAGGATTCATTTTGGCCAACTAGTTGGACTCTACGGGCTTGAGGTTAGACATTAACCATGGAGATTGGGTAATCTTCAATTAGTGAGATTAATTTAATTGAGTCATTTAGTTTAAAAGAGTTTAAACTAAAGTGAATATTTGATATTCCAAAAGTCATAAGGAGTTCTGAGCCTATGTCCATTGAATGGTAGAATCTAATGGGTCACACACAAAAGCCAATGACATGGTCTATTGAAGGAAGGAGAATTTTTTAAGAGTTAGAAAATTTATGATTGATTTTTGGATGAGGCAAAATTGTAGTCTTTTTGACTTGATCAATTTAAATGTTAAATTGATCAAATTAATTTAAGATTTGAATTAAGATCAATTAATTAAAGATTAATTAATTGATGTCACATGACTATCAATTGGTCAAAATTAATTTAAGGGTTGAGTTAATTTTGACTAGCTTAAATTGTTAAGCACTTTAATTTAAGAGTTAAATCAAAGATTATTAATTAAATTAAAGTTTTTAATTTAATTAAGTTGGAAAGATAATTTTTGGAAGAATTATTAAATGAAGAATTCATTTAATAAGAATTAGAATTTAATTGCAAGACATTTCATTAAATAAAATTTGTGCTTCAATTAAATTCACTAATCACAAAGTTAGTGGCCATCTAAACAAGGGACACTTGGCATCACCTTCTTACGGGAGGTGTGTGACCACTCCAATACATGGATATGGAAGAGTGGTTGGCCAAATAGATGTGAGGTGTGCACATTTTGTCTAATTTTCTCCCAACAATATTATGTAATAGGAATCTAAGTTGTTAGCCTCCCATCATTCTCTTCTTTTTCCCCTCCTTCCACCTCAATATTTCCAACCTTCCTCTCCTCATTTTTTTAATATTTTCAAGCCTTTTTGTAGAGAATAAGCTATAAATTTGGTTTTGCTCTTAACTAGAGCAATTTCTAACAGTTGATTTTTCCTTCTTCTAGGAGTACCACTAGTGTTTTGATCAGCCTAAAATTTGAACTAAATAATCTTCAAAGAGTTGAGGAGTTCTAGTAAAAATTTTAGCCAAAATGGAGGAGTCCATTTAGGGAAATATCAATGGTGATTTTGCTGCATCGGTGAAGAGCCTGTTTGATGGTTAAAGAGAGTTTTCTTGCTCTTCAAATTTTCTGCTTTTAGTCGGGTATTTTTCCCTTCTAAATATGAATCCTATGCATGTCTATATCCTTGTAGTGTTGTGTGGGCTAGTTTATTCAATATTTTTTTGAAAATATTTAGATTCTAGTGCCATACAAACCTTTAATGCCAACACAACAAGAAAGCCGAAAAGAGAAATCCATACCTTGTTGGACATGGTGCAATCAATGATGAGCTTTTTTGATGTGCCAATATCCTTTTGAGGATGCACCTTAATAATGGTGGTGAAGTTACTAAGTGTAGTACCTTTAAAGTCGGTGCCAAAGGTGCCATATGAGATGTGGTATGATAAAGCACCCTCTCATTATTATCTAATAGTTTAGGAGTCTCTCGCCTTATGAGATGGATAGTGAAAGATAAGTTCAATAATAGATTCACTTTATACAAGTTTGTGGGATACCCAAGAAAGTCTTTGGATTAATACTTTTAAGATCCTTTAAACAAAAGATGTTTAGTTTTTAGGAGTGCCACCTTTTGGAAAAGAAATTTCGATAAGATAAAAAAGGTGTTATTGTTGAACTTGGTGAAGTTCAATATGATCATTAAATCCCACAAATGGTAGAAACTAATAAATATCAAAGAGCCTTACACATAACCTCTGAGAAGGTCAGACCTAATCAAAAAGCAACCCAAAAGGTTTGGATTTCTTAGTTGCTGGATAAGAGCCTCACAAGTTGATAATGCTACAAGCAAATGTATTTATTAACAAAATGAGTCTCTTTACACTCAAGCCAAAGCCTTGTCCACTCTGGGACCTGGGCTACTAAGTAGGCCCCATTGGATTCTCTTATAGTCAGTAAAAAGCTTGCTAGAGTACATAAACTAAGAGGACTGTAGCACAAGGATCAAATTCATTTCTTTCTTCAGTTTATTTCTAATGCATAAGATCCTCACATAGAGGCAAGTGCAAAGCATACTCTAGACATAAGATAGAAAAACTAGCAAAAGATCCAAAGGTATGTATGCTAAGGCTTTGATAAGACTATGGAAGAACCCTAAAGTAGTTTAGAAGGCCATGCATGTGAATAAGAATGAAAGACTTTATTTCAACCAAGCTTGATCAAAAAGTAGAGTACAATCCCCAATTTATAGGCATGGAGCCTAAAGGATTTTACAGTAAAATTGAGAGTCCTTTTGGAGTCCAAGATAGTTGTCATATCTATGGGAGACTTGTCATTTTCCTGTAATTACAACACACAACTCAACTGGACACGTGTCATTATACTAAGTATAATAGGTGGACACATGTCATAGGATACAATACCTATCCAAAGACATGGACATGTGGTAAGCGGGTTAGTTAACACTAGGATATGTGGCATGCAACTACCTACCTTTATTACATCTCATGGACACATCTCAAAGAAAATGGGCACATGTCAGCTTATGGTTATGCATGAAGACACTTATGTTGCTGGCTTTATCTATATTACTAAGTTTATCACACATTCTTCAAGATTATCTTTGGGAGTTGTGATAGTTTCGGTAATCCTAAAACCATAAGATTACATAGAAGAGTCTAAGACCTTTCTAGTTGATGCCAATATCTCGAACCGATTCTAGATTTAGTTTTGGTATCCATCTAAACTCATCATCTAGAAATGGATCAATGCCGCATGAAGTGTTCATAAGCGATAGTTTAGAGGGTGTGTCGGCACCTTGTTTATATAATGAAAGTGCTTGTATAGTTCTTTCCTTTCTTCATGGTTGCAATCAAGTGATTCTAGAAGATTTTTCCAAAGAAAGTAATAGGATGATAGCTATGGTTCTGTAGCTTGTTTCACGCAATATGGTCTATGGAATGTAATGATTACTTATATTCTAGATCTTGCTTCTTCCTAGATGGCCTTCTAAAATAATTGTAACCAATGTTCTATGGAATCAAACTATAACAGGAATACCCATAGCAAGGATAGTTCATTCTATTCATATTGTAAGAACTAGACCATTCTGTGTGGAGACATCTGCACTGCAAAATAATATTGAAATGCCATACACCATAAGTACTATAACCCATCTTATGGCAGAGGAATAATGGAGGACAATATTGGAAAACACAGGAATGGATAATCTACATAAAAGCAGGCTCTATTAAGATTATAATTAATAGCATTTAAAAACTTTGGAAGATAAAGAAATAAATGATTGCTTGCAAAATCTTTAATGCTATTATTGGTTTGGAATGTTTCACTGAAATAGGAGTAGCCAAAAAAGTATTTGAGGATGAAGATATGGCCATAAATATAATGGGGATGGTTTTTATGGTGGAGACAAAATGCATAGATTTTGGTCTGAAGCATATGTCAGGGATGAGATCAACATCTCCTTTGATATGTTGTACAGTAAACTGTAACTTAAAAAACTAATATTTGAGTCTTAACAGTTGTGGTTTTAGAACTCCCTTATTTTTGAAATCTATAGTCCTTAGGAAGGATGAGTTATCCATCTGTACAATAAAATTATGTCTAATAAGGTGGAATTCAAATTTCTTGATGTTGTATTTTATGGCAAGGATTTCTTTGTAGACCGTGCGATAGTGCTTTTCTGCCTCTTTGAATTATCCATTGGCATGTCCATAATAAGTATGGCTCCCCAAAACCCATCATTGGCATTGATTTGTATGATCTTATAGCCTATGTTGGAATCTTCAAAAACAATAAATCTTAACAAATTTCCTTAAGCTTCTTGATTATTATTGTCTATTCTTCTCCCCAAAAGAAGGTATTCTTTTTTGGCATTCCAAACAGCTGGGTGGTATATTTAAAAAACTGAGGAAGGAAATCCTTAATATAATTAACAATACCGAGAAAGTTTTGGATCTCTTTAGTAGAGAAGTACTTAACTTGAGGAGTTCTTGAGTGATATATGGACTCGGTTGGTAATGACCATTAGAAAACTTCATTCCAAAGAATTCAACATTGGGATGCCCAATTAAACTTTTCTTTTTTGAGAGCATAATTCCAAGGGCCTAGAAGTGATCTAAGAATTATTGTAGAAGATTTTCATTGGCTAGCTTATCCTGGAAGAATAATAGGATATCATCAACATAGACCAACATACTATGTAGAATGGGCTCAAATATTTAATCATGGCCTTTTAGAATAATAATGGAGTGACTTTAAGTCTAAATGGCATGATTGACCATTAGTATTGGGCACTTGGAATGCAAAGGGTCATCTTATATCAATCCTTTGGGTTAATGCCTAGCTGGCAAAATCCTATTTTAAGATCAAACTTAGAGAATACTATAGCTTGGGCTAAGTATGAGAACAACATCTGGGTCTTTGGAAGAGAAAACTTATCATCTTGTAGGAAATAATTTAAGAATGTATAATCAATAACGAGCTATTTGTTGCCTCTAACTTGTTTAGATCTTTTATTCATATAAAAATGCTGGACAAGCCCAACTAGATTTAGTTAGTTCAATCAATCATAGTACAAGGAGCTAGCTACATTCCTCTCTAGCCAAAGTAAGGTCATCCAAAGTAATTCTAGGGTAAGTAGCCTTCGTAAGGTTAGCACATTCATTTAACTTGAAAGGGAGATAAATGAAGAAATTTGGATTCTTCTACAATAGACGAGGGTGATTGAATTCTACATGAGACTCAACACAGCATCCTTGAAGTTTCCAGGTTGTCCTTGTGAACAGCTGAAAGTTCCTTTTGAATTTGATACCTGTAGGGAGGACCTGTAGCCATTGGGCTTTATAATATAGATCAAATTCGATAAGAAGATCTTTACCATGTAGCTTGCTTCTGAGGACTTGTATCCATATTGTACATTCTACGAAGAATTGAATTCGAATAGGCCTTTTGCTAATTAGTGATGTCTTGAACCTCTGGCCATCAATGGCTTGGAATATTCATAATAAGGTTTCCAGGCATCTTCTAGGATGATTTTTGGATTTATCATGGTTCTCATTGCACCTGTATCTATGAATTCAATAGCTTTGAGTGGCCTATCATATTTAGATTAGAGAATGTGCACTGTAACATGGGGAGATGGAATGCTTTCCTAAAGTACTAAGCTAGCTTGGAGCATGTATATAGGTAAATAATCTTTGGGTTTATATTTTTTAACTAGAGATGCTTCTTCATCATTTGTGGATGAATCTTAGATGGCAAACACTATATCTTCTATTTGTTCTTCATATCTAGAGTGCAATGATTTAACATCAGTGTCAGATAGGGTTATACCTGAACATTGTAGAACTTAGGATATCATACCGGTAGACTTGTTTCTCTTATTAGGACAATTTTTTGTAAAGTATCCATTCTTTCCACAAAGATAGCAACGATCAATATTTTTTTCTTGGAAAGACTTTCTTCTAAAGAACCTCAAGCATTTTTTCTTCTTCTTGAACTTCTTGAAGGTTGGTTTCTTAAAGGAAAAACATGAACACTTTCTTTACCTTTACACATTATCTCCAAGTAGGATTTGTTATAGGCCTTCTTCAAGATAGATCTATTATCTTGAAGTTCTTTGAAGAAATTCTATTGCTCATAGAGTTTATCAAGAGATACAAAAGTCATATGATGGATTTCTCCAAAGCCTATATGAGCCATATGTCTTCTTATGGCATAAATCATCCTTTGGAGTTTAAGCTGGATTTCTTTTGGAAATAATGAAAGGAAGACATGCTTTAAGTTTAGATATGTGGATCCATTTAGCATGTAGAATAATAGGGACATCCTTGGGAAGTGAAAATCAAGATCCTTTTTCTCGAGAGAACAGCATCGCATAGAGAAGTTACTTGTCTCACTATTTTGCTTATGAGAGAAACATCTCCAATGAACTCTTTGTGGATTTCTCATAGGGCTGTTGTTGGATTTTGTTGACCTGGTAGAATTGTAGCTGTCTATGTTCTTTGAGACTCTGGAATCAATCTTTGAGAGTACCTATGAATCTGCATGCAAATTCCCTTAGAACAATCTACAGATTGATTGTCTCTCTTATGAGTTGCAAGTCAATCCAAGTGGTAAAGGAATAGAGTCTATCTCTCTTTTTTTTATATAAAGATGTCATCAAAGGTGAAGCACAAACCATTGGCTGGCTTGGAGGATGAATTCTCTGTGGGTACGGTCAAAACTAGTTTAGTATCTTGATGTGATTCTATCTCAAAGTTAGAGTTCTCAACAACTTGTTCTTCTCTTTGTTGGTTTGATCCTATTTTGGAAGCTATTAGCATAAGTGTTATATCAACAAGCTCTAGTTCTAAATCTATGTCAGAATCACCATTGGAGAATGCTTCATGAGAAACCTCAAATAAGATATTTGAATCTACAATAGCAAGTTCATCCTTTGAAGGATCTTCTTCAGATGAGTATCTAATTCCTTGAAGTTTTCTACTGCCATATAAGCTTCAAGACGTGGTTGATCTTCCTACTTTGTTTTAGAGAAAGATTATGGAGAGAAAGATTATGATGTTTTTCTTTTTTCTTCGGCTAAGACTTTTAGTCCAAAGGCTTCTAAATATGTTTTCTTTTTGAGAAGGCTAGAGGCCATGAAGAAGTGTTTGGAGTAGTTTGGCGGTGAGGTTGGAGGAAATTGTTGATGGAGGGGCTGACTAGTATAAGTGGGATAGAAAGGTTGTATTACTCTTTATTTATGAACTTTTATCTGGTCAAGTTGAGCTCTTAATCTCCTTATCTTAGCTTCTTTCTAATAAAACTCCTCAGCAAACCTTTTTTATTCTATAAGAAGATAGAGGTCTTTATTGAGAGTACGTACCTTGTTGATAATGTCATCATGAAATTTTTGCATGTTGGAAGCTAAACTATCGATCTTGGCTTCAATAGATTGTACCTTTGAGACAACTTGATCCATCTTGCTATCAAGATCTTTTAGGACTCTATTCTATGCTCTAGCATTGATAGTTTGCCAATTGAGGAACTTTTTTGCTTGTATGAGAGGCTTTACCCTTCCATTACTATCAATTCCTAAGATATAGAAAATGGGTATATAAATTGCTTTACTCAATGACAACATTAAAGAAGAAAATTATATAGTGCAACCGCAAGGTTTTAAATTTAAAGTGAGTGAGCAAAAGGTTTGCAAACTTGGGAGATTCATTTATGGACTCAAATTGGCATCCCGAACTTGGAACATACGTTTTTGATAAGATAATAAAATCGTTTAACTTTGCTAAAAAATTATATAAATCTCGTGTGTACAAGAAAGCTAGTGGGAGTTCCACATACAAAAGCTGATAGCATTTCCTGAATATTGGAGGAACTTTCTAAGTATTAGAAAATTCACTCCGTGGGATCGATTTTAAGGGTGACCAAAATTTGAGGTCTTATTTGGCTTGATTAATTTAAATGTTAAATTTATCAACTAATTTAAGAATTAAATCATATCAATAATTAAAGAGTTAATTATTTGGTGCCATGTGACCATCAAATTAGTCAAGTTAATTTAAAAGGTTAAATTAACAAAAATAAGCCTAAGGCATTAAGCTTGTTGACTTAAGTGCTAAGTTAAAAATTAATTAATTAAATTAAAGTATTTAATTTAATTAATGAGATGAATAGTTTTTTGAGGGAAATTCAAATGTAAAGTTCATTTGCTGTGACTTTTTAATTAGCTTGAAAGTAGATTTCAAATGAAATTAGATTTGAATTTGCTAACTTGCATGCATTGCAAGTATATTGGTGGTCTCCCCACCTTGAGGAAAGTGTGGTATCAACTTTGCATCACACCATCTTTCCTCTTTATATAGATATAAAGGTCAGGATGGGCGGTCACTCATGACTCTTGTGAAGAATTAGATTCTCATAATTTTTCCCTCTATTTTTCAAGGTGTTCATTCATGTGTTGAAGTTCACCCCCCCTCTTTTTCTCCAACACCTAAATTGTCTATCTTTCTTTCATCTCTCCTCTCAATCCCCAGCTAAATGTGAGAAATGATAGAAAATTGCTTTGAAGTGTAGATCATATTGATAAAGGCAAAACAAATGGTTTGCTAAGCCATTAGAGATCCACCTGCAAGAAAAGTCAATTGGCAATTTTATTTTAGGAGATCCAAAAGAAGTTTTGGTCTAAAATTAACATAGTATATCTATCAGAAAGTTGAAGAGCTGTTGAAATTTTGTCAGAATTTTTGGAAGCTTGACTTATGTAAAAGTTGCACTGATTCTACTACACCGCTACTTGGTAGATTCTGGATTGAAGAAGAGTTCTTCATTTTCTCCTTAGAATCAAACTAATCACAGTAATTCTTTACTTAAATATGAATCATGAGCAAGTTTAGATCATTTTTAGCTTGACTAACCTAGTTAATTTTAGCTTTTGAAATTTGAATTATTATATCCTAATACTGCTCTTGCCTTCAGTGTGGAAAGTGTGAAGGCTTTCATCTCTTCTTATAAATAACACACATGGCCAGTGTTGGAATAGTACCCCACAAGCTAATTAGTTTGGCATGTAAAACTACTCTTTATTGTTATACAATCTTGATTAAATGATATTCTTATTAAATGGTTATCTTTATCTTATGTTTTATAACTTCACTTGCATTTGGTAGAAGCCCATAAATCATACTAAACTATGAGATTTGGTCACACATATGAATGTGATCATGAATAAATCTTTGTGGTTAAAATTTTAAAGTATTCCAAGTCATAGAATAGTATGAGATAGGGCATCTAAGATTCTAATAAACTTGCACTAATAATACATATTGCAAAGGTTATATATTGCTCCATTTCATGGGCAATTGATATGAGATATGGATTAATATTAGTGAGTGCTTGGTAGAGAACAAATTCACTAAAGACTTGCCTAGAGAATTTACTAGATAGCTGTAGTGGTAGATTGGTAGTGGCAAGTTCTCAATCTTACAATAGTGTATATAATTAGTCTTTTTACCTAAGGATCCATAGTAACCTTGTCTTTAAGTTCTTATGCTTTGACTTTTCCCTGACCACATAGCGGGCTATACGAGGTTAAGATTAAGCATAAGCTATTTAACCATAAAGGCTTGTGAGATCCAAGATGGGATCCATCTCTCCATTGTTGTGAAGATGAGTACATTTCCTATATGTTCTATAATGAACAATTCCAAGAAATTCTTATTGGAATAGTGTCCTATAGCCAATTAGATTGGTATGTCAATTATTTCACTTGTGATATAATCATGATTGAATGATATTCATTTTATATAGTCATCTTCATCTTATGATTATTTTACTTCACCAGTATTTGGTTGAAGCCCTCAGATCATACAAGATTACGATCCTTGGTCAAACACTAATGATGCATAAATCTAAGAATTCAATATTGCTCCATTTAATGAGTAATCCATGTTAGACATGGGTATATATTAGTGCTTGTTAGAAAATAAGTTCACCGAAGGCCTTCTTGGAGAATCTATTAGATAATAGTAGTGGCAAGTTCTTCAACTTATGCTAGTGCATATAATTAGTCATTTAACCTAAAAATCCATTGTAACCTTGTGCTTAGGTCCTCAAGTATTGACTTTTGCTTGACCACCTTATGGCTAATCTAGGTTGAGCTTAAGTATGAGCTACTTAGATATAGAGGTTTGTGAGATTTAAGATGAGATCTATCTCCTCGTCGTTGTGAAAACGTGTACATCTCTTATATATTCTATAATGATCGATTCCATAAAATCCTTGTACAAAGTAGTATGACAATTTGGAAAAAGATTTTTTCAAATATGATGTCATAAAGGAGAATCAAACATTTGGAGTAGAAATGCATTTATCAAGGCTATTAAAGAGTCGACAAAATCTTATCGTAGGTCTTTTTCTAGAGATAAGGGATGAAAGGACCATATTTACATAGCAAGAGTAGAGCTAGAATGGTTTTCCAAAAGTATATTCAATTTTACCAATTATTTATGCTCTATGGGCTTTAGGTTGGACATCAACCATTGAGATTGGGTACTCTTCAATTAATAAAAACTAATTAAATTTAGTTATTAGTTTAAAGAAGTTTAAACTAATGTGAATATATTGATATTCTAAATATCACAATAGCTATGAACCTATGTCCAATGGATAGAAGAACCTAATGTGTCACACACAAAAGCTAATTGGAAATCATATTTAATTAAGGGAATTTTCTAAGAGTTAAAAATTTCCACTTGACCTATTTTATAGAGGTAAAATAGTTGGCTAATTTTTGGTTATCTTGGCTTGATCAATTTAATTGTTAAATTGATATAAATAATTTAAAGAGTTAAATTGGACTAATTAAATTAGAGTTAATTTAATTGGTGCCACATGACTATCACTTGGACAAGTTGACTTATGGAATTAAGTTGGCATTTTCCAACTTAAAAAGATAAGCTAATTGACTTAATTAGTTAAGTCAAAACTAATTAATTAAATTAAGGGGTTAATATAATTAATGTGAAGAATTTATTTGGATAAAAAATTCAAGTGAAAGATTTCACTTGGAGTGCATTAGAATTTATTTGGATAACATTTCATGATATGAAATGAAGATTTCAAATGAAATTCAAATGCAAGTGAAATTCACATTTCACACATGCAACTTGCTTGCAAGTTGGTGCCAACCTCATGGGAGGTGTTATTCCAACTTGCATCACACCTCTCTTCCTATAAATAGGAGAGAGGTGGCCAGCCATAGCATTATTTGCACGTCTAATTGTTAGATTCCATTTTTTCCTCTAATTTTGTGTGATTCACTCATGTGTTGAAGCTTTACATTTTCTTCATCTCTCCTTCCTAAATTCGACCTTCATCCATTTCTCATCTCGTCTTGGTTTTTTAGTTGACTTGGGAGTGATTTGGATTTGCCATTGGTGTGTGGATCTTGACATTAGAGGCTAGATAATTGGATAGCTTTGCTTTTGGAGATCCCCCACATAGGCAATAGCTTTGGAGGTGATTTTCCTAGTCTTGCTAGATTCAATTGCTGCTAAATTTATTATTGGATCTTCATCAAGGTGTTGATGAGGTTGTGTCTGATTTTCAATGAATTTGGAGGTGTTTTAGTGGGGTAAAAGTTGCTGGATTGCAGCTAGAAGATAGATTTGAAGTGTCCAAGTGTTCTTCCACTCTACCTTGGATTGTTGAGTATTCAAGGTAATCCTTCATCCAAATTTGAATTAGTAGCATGATTAGATCCCTAGATTTGAGTTTGGACAAGTTAATTTAGCTATTTTGTGCTTTATTTATTGCATCCTTGTGCTACACTTGACTTCAATCCTTTGTGTAGGATAGTATGACAATTTGGAAAACGAAAGGCAATAGTAGCACTAGGATTCAATAATTAGAACTTCATAAGCTTAGATTAACTAGGCTACTCAAGCAACCAAGGATCTAAATGTGCTAAGATTTGGATTTGGAATGAGGAATACCTTGATAAGAAAATTTCCAAGGAGATATTTGTGAACAATTCACAAATCCAGAATATGCTAGAAACCAGCACAACGGAGAATCATCAACTTTTGCCTCTGTTAGGATGCTCCAAAATTCATGAAAATAAATATGGAACACAAATACACAATGATGAAGAAACCTTGAAAAAAATTGATCAAAACATACTTTGAATCTCTCCCAGAAAAATCACCAAATTGGTGGTCTGTGCAAGTGGATCTCTAAAACTAGCAAATAAAATGCTCTACCTCTATTGTTTTGATCCACACACAAATTGAATCTTCCAACTTATCCACACTATAAGATGGAATAAGAGAGGATAAAGATGATAGAAGAGGCTAATTTTTGGGTATGGAAGAAAAACAAATGCAAAGTTTCAACAAATGATGCAATGTATGGACAAAGAGAGATTTTGGAGGGAAAATGCAAAGAATCTTATTTTTTTAGACCAATTGATATAGGGTGTATCCACACATCCTCTATATGTATATATAGAGGGTGGAAGGTGTGATGCAATTTTGCCAACTAGATGTGCCAAGGTGGCAAATTCAAATTCAAGTCCAAAAGGTATTTTTCCCTTTAGAATTAATTAAGATGCTAATTCAAATGAACATTTCATTCAAATGTTTCCTCCAAAGAGTATTTTTTTTCTTTTAATTAAATTATACGCTTTAATTTAATTGATTAACCATTGATTTAACTCTGAAATCAACTATGCTTAACTCTTAAGCTTAATTTAGTTAACTTAGCTTTTTAAGCCAACTTGACCGATTGATGTTCACCTTCACACAAATTAATCAACTCTTTAATTATTGGTCTAATTTAACTCCTTAATTTTTTTTACTAATTTAACACTTAAGTTAGTGAAGCCAAGATTGACCATCACATTGAGCACCTTGAAAATTGTTCACCAATGAGGTATTTGTTGAAATAGTGCCCTACAAGCTAATGAGATTGGCTTTGTAAACTATTTCACTCACGGTACAATCTTGATTGAATGATATTCTTGATATGGCCATCTTCATCTTATACTTTATTTCACTTCACTAGAAATTAGATGAAGCCCTTAGATCAACTATGACTGTGGGATTTGGTTTGGTGACCATGGAATAAGCCTCACATGATCGTGATTTTAAATCTTCAAATTCATAGGATCTTATGAGATAGGGCATCTAAGATTTGGATTAACTTGCACTAATGATGCATAAATTCAAAGGTTAGATATTGCTCCATTCCATGAGCAACTGTATGAGATACGGGTGCATGTTAGAGAACAAGATACTAAAGACCCATCAGAGAATCCACTAGATAGCTGTAGTGGCAAGTCAGTAGTGACTAGTTCTCCTACTTATGCTAGTACATATTATTAGTCCTTTGACCTATGGATCCATGGTAATCTTATGTTCGATCCTCATGCTTTGACTTATCCTTGACCATCTAGTTAGTCTTTCATATTGAGATTGGGTATGAGCTACTTAGCATAGAGGTTTATGAGATCCAAGATGGAATTCGACTTCTCGTTGTTGTGAAGCACAAGTACATTTCTTATGTGTTTTATGATGATTAATTCTAAAAAATCCTTGCACAAGGTGGTGTGATAATTTGTAAAAAGAGTTTTCCAAAGGTAAGGTCACTTAAAAAGGTCAAACATTGAGAATAGAGACATAGTTCAAGGTTATTAAGGAGTCAAAAATATCTTGCCCTAGGCCTCTTTCGGGAGATAGAAGATAGAAGGATCATATTTGCATAGCACACGCAGAGCAATGATGGCTCTCCAAAATATTCATTTTGACCAATTAGTTGGGCTCTATGGGCTTGAGGTTGGACATCTATCATAGAGATTGGGTACTATTAATGAGATTAATTGAATTGAGTCGACTAGTTAAAAGGAGTTTTAAACTAAAATGAATATAAGATATTCAAAAGTTACAAGGAGTTATGAGCCCATGTCCAATGAATGATAGAACCTATTGGGTCATGAACAAAATCCAATTAGCTTCCTAATTAATAGAGAGAATTTTCTAAAGAGTTAGAAAAAGATGTCTCTTAGTGAACTGATTTTTAGGGCAAATTTTGAGGGTCAATTTTAGCTTGATTAATTTAATTATTAATTATTCAGCTAATTTATTGTTAAATTAGACCAATAATTGAGTTAATTATTTAGTGCCAACATGATCATCAATCGGTCAATTTAACTAAAAGAGTTAAGTTAACAAATTTAGCTTAAGGAGTTAAGCTAGTTTGACTTAAAGACTTAAATCAAAGGATAATTAATTAAATTAAAGAGCTTAATTTGATTAATTAAGGAATAATGAATTTTGGAAGGAAGACTCAAATGAGATTTGAGATGTAATCTTAATTAATTTGAAATGAAATTCCAAATGTAATTAAGATGCAAATGAAATTCAAATGAGATTTGGATTCAAATTTTGCCACCTAAGCAAGCCAACTTGGCCGCCCTCCCTTATGCATTGTGTGATGCTAACTTGGCATTAGACATTTTCAGCCTCTATATAGATATAGATAGAGAAGGTCATGCATATCACAAATGGTGTGAAGAATTAGATTTTTCATTTCCCTCCAAGACATTTGCACGCTAGCATTTCATATGTTTAAGGCTAATCTTCTTTCTTCAACTTCCTATCCCAAATTTGGCCACCACCATAAAAAAATCTCTAGTATTACTCCAACTCATAGACTAGAGATTTAGGAATATCTCATTAGTATGTGGACTTTTACATTAGAGGCAAGACGTGTAACTTGCTTAGTTTCTATAGATCTGCCTTGGTAATGTCCAACTTTGCAATTTTCTCCAGGACATTCCAGATGGCTAATCAATCTGAATATTTGACTAGAGGTTCAACATGGTTTTGGTTATCCCCATTAATTTTTCCATAATTTTTGGAGTTGATTTGGTAACACGAATGTTGCAATTCTTTCATTGTTCCATGAGTAGGCTAATTTTAGAACTAGTGAAGTGTTCGCTTATTTCTTCTCGGATTTTCTTATCAAGGTAATCTTCTATCTAAATTTGAATCATAGGCAAGATTAGATCCTTGATTAGCTTGTAGGCACTAGTTACTTTGATGTTTTGAAGTTTTGATATTAGATCCTACTACCTTTCTTACCTTCAAGTGGTATCGGAGCCTAAATCATGCTTAGATTTGGGTTTTGTTTGGTTGACAGATTCATGTGATGGATTGATCTTCATCACCATATTCTTAATTTAATTTATGGATTGGAGAATTTGTTTGATTTGTGTGTGGCTTGTTGATTGATGAATTGAAAACATGTTATTATGTGATTTAAGTGTTAATTCAAGTAGTTAGTATGTTTTAATTCATAGTGGTTAATGTTGAGTGGTGATTTAGCATTAATTGATGTTATTTGTTGATATAGCATGTTGATTTCTGACTAAAAGAGTTTTGATCTATTTTGGATCCAATATGATTTATGTTGGAGATTATTTAAAGAAATTGATTATTACTTTTTCTAATTTTTGGGAGCATGTTTGAGCACTTGAATTTCTAGTTTTTAAACGTGTTTTGAATCTGAAAATCAATCTGAAATATATGTCATAATGTTGAGAACATGTGCTAAAATTGTGGGTGCATAAAAATTGAGAGGAGAACATATTTGGCAAGCCATGAAGCCCCAAAGGCAAGACTGCTAACAACCCCCAGGCGCTAGCTTGGCAGAATGTGCATGCTATGCACACAAGTTGCTCGGCCGTGCACCAAAGGTTGCCAGGCAGTCCAGTTTTAGGGTTATTTTGTGAGCTTTGAGTTGTTTTCTAAACTTCTTTAATGCTCAACAAGTTTTTGCACTACACACATTAGTTGCACAAGTGTTGTGTTGTATCTCGAAGTTATGTTTGACATATTTGAATGCTTTTGAAAATTGGTTAAAGTTGGTCTCCAATTAATGGCAAAAATGTTATGCTTGGTTCAATTATTTGTTTATGAGATAAGCATTTAATTATTGGAATTAATTGTTAATTTTTTTTTATTTATTGTTCACTTAATTGTTGAATGAATGATAAATGAATAGGGATGATCATGAGCCTTTTAAATTGATTTTATTTATTTCAAAGTTGTTGAAATGGGTTGTATTAAATGGGGCTTGCATGTCTTTTGTTCTATCTTGTAAAAGTTATAAGAGTCGAACTACTAGGTGTAAGGATTTCCATTTCATGTAAATGTTGCATGGAGCAATTAGTCTAATAGAGGTATGGAGGCCATTTGAAGACCCATGAATGTATTTGATATACTCATTAATAGTTTACTTTAATTCAACCCACTTAAAATCAATTGAAGTAATGCACCTATGGCTCTAAATGCATCACTTGGTTAGGCTTATGGTCACCCCACCCTAGGAGTATGCTAGGTTATTCACTTATTACACTTTTCATATCCTATTAATGTTTGAGATGCGTGATTAGGATATAGAAAACCTAAATAAAAAGATAAAATGATGAGATCTTTGCAAGCAAAAATCCTCTAGTTAGAACTTCTAAGTATTTTCAAATATTAAATAAAAATGGATACAAATCAAAAGAGTTTTAATTAATCCAAGCCTTCCACCAATAGTGTATGCCATGATGATGCCACCGATTTTGTGTGATGGCAATCAATCATGAGGGTCGAACTTAGGAGAAAAACTGTGAGCATACACTTAGCATAAGATACACCTTTAACTTGGGAACCCTCATGCATTGGCACTCGATCACGGGGGATGTTGTGAGGCCATCATAAGATAAAATTTTATTGATGGATTTGACTTAACACTTAATAATATAGATGGCACATGGTCACATGGGTCTATAAGAAAAATGAGGTAAAATATATCAAAAGTTGCATGAAGTGTAATTAGCAAAAGTTGCTTACCTTTCGATCACTCATGGATGGCACTCGATCATGAAGGTCCATTGAGAAGCTATTAGGGTCTTTCTCACTAAGAAATATGATTTCCTGAATTTTTCTTGGGGGTGAATAATTTGATAAAATAGTGAGAGAAAAACATAGTTGAAAGGCCATCAACAACTTTTAACATCAAATTCAATCACATGCTTGTATTCTTTTTTTCACATTCAAGTATTTGTGAAATCTCAAGAATGGTTAAAATTCCACTCAACGTTATTTTGGAAACCAATAAACCAATCAGGCTAAACTTCCTTGATTGACCTAACCTTAAAAATCGTTCTAGATTCCTCAAGCGGATATAGGTCTTGTATCATAGTACTCCTAATTTCTTTGGTGTTAATGTAGATCTAGAGATACGTGAAAAGTTCACAAATTGGGCTTAGGATCGTCTTATCCCTTAGTCTCATAATGGCATCTACAAACTTTAAAAATCTCAATGACACATGAATTATACCTTGGTTAAAGTTTACAAAGAGTTGTAAAGCAAATAAGGTAAAAAAAGTTCATGTTGTCAAAGAAGACTTTTCAAGCTAGGATGAATGGGAAGTCATGTCATCACTATGGTCTAAAGATGATTAGGCTTGGATAAGCTTTTCAATTTAGACGTAGTGATGGACAATGATCTCCATGAGAATTTGATCCTCACATCCTCATTGAGTTTTATTGATCAAAGTGTTAATCTAGAAGGAGACTACCATGATAAGGGCAAACCTTTGACACTTTTTTCCTTCTCTAAGTCTTTGGATCCTAGTAGTGCTAGAAAGGGAGGTGAAAAAAGAAATGTTCTTCCTCAAAGGGAAAACAACTATCTAAGGCATCCATAGGAGTCAAGAAAATTATGGAGGAAAGAGTCGATATTATTTTTTTCTACTTGGGCAAAATAGGTCATTGGAAGTACTATTGCAAGAAATACCTTGCAACCTTTAAAAAAGGCATGTACTTTATTGAGGAGCATTTGGGATGAATTCTTTCTCATAGATATATGATGTCGCATGTGGTTCTTTTCTTTGTAAGTTGTTAAGAAAGAACAGAAAGAAGAATAGAACTAAGTGATATGGATATGATCTACCACCTTAGCTAAGAAGCAAGAGTTGTGTCCAAAGCTGAAAGCGTACAATAAGTTAGACCTAGAGAACTCTATACTTGTATTGGACCTTCATCATATAGTATCATATATTGTTAAGGACATTATTTCAATTCCTATTTTTGGATAGTGAAGGATTTGATCCTTCTACATCAAATGGGAGATTGAAGGCATTAAAAAATGAGTTCTTTAGTTGCTTGTGGTACAATTAACAAAGGATCATACATAATGAATTCTCAACCATTACTAATGTACTCTCAACTAAGTAAGAAATTAGATATCCAAGATAATGCCATGATGTGACATACAAGACTTACCATATCTCCAAAAATTAGGATGAATAAGTTGGAAGCTCTTAAAGTATTAAATGTTAGTGTGAATCTTGTTTGAAGGGATAAATGACCAAAGCTCCTTTTGTAGGATAAATGAAGCCCTCCATAAATTCTTTGAATTTGATTCATACGGATGTTTGTAGACTAGTAAAAGTTAATGAAAAAGGAGGTTATTCTTACTTCATCGATTTCACTTATATAATAGTTGGTTCAAACAGATGAATCTTATGAAGTACAAGTCTAAGGCCTTTAAAAGGCTCAAAGAGTATAGAAATGAAGTAGGAAAGCAAAAGGGACTTAGTATTAAAGCCCTTTAATTGGATCGAGGGTAGAAATACTTAAATACCATATTCTTGGATTATCTAAAGGGGAATGGGATTCTCTCTCAATTAACTCTACTAGGCATACCCCAACACAATGGAGTAGTTGAGAAGAGACACCGTACCTTATTGGACATGGTACGTTCTATAATAAGTTTCTTTGATGTGCCTATATCCTTTTGAGGATACGCCTTAATAATGGTAGTGAAGTTACTAAAAGTAGTACCTTCAAAGCTAGGGACAACAACACCATATGAGATATGGCAAGGCATAGCACCCTCTTATCACGATCTAAAGATTTAAGGATCTCCCACCTATGTGAGATGGACAGTGGAAGATAAGTTGAACATTAGATCTATCTTGTGTAAGTTTGTTGGATACATAAGAAAGTTTATAGGTTATTACTTTTATGATCCCTCGGAACAAAATGTGTTTGTTTTGCGAAATGCCACCTTTTTGGATAAGAAATTTCTATAAGATAGAAAAAGAGTTGTATTTGAACTTGGTGAAGTTTGAAATGATCAATAAATCCTACAAGTGGTAAAAATAAATAAATATCACAGAGCATCACAGACAACCTCTAAAAAAGTTGGACCGGATTAACAAGTAAACCAAAGAGTATGGATTTTTTCATGAGATAAGTTAATCGGATAAAGATCCGAAGACTTACAAGGATGCTATGTTGGACATAGACTCGAGACATTGGCTTAAAGCTATGAGATTCGAAATGGACTCTATGTATTCAAACAAAGTACGAACTTTGGTAGATCCACCAAATGGAATAGTTTCCATTGGTTGCAAGTGCATCTGTAAGTGAAAGCTTGGGGTAGATAGAGAAGTGGTGACTTTTAAGGCGCAACTAGTGGAAAAGAGTTACACTTAAGGACTCAGTATTGATTTCAAGAAAATCTTTTCACCGATCGCTATGACCAAGTCCATTCAAATTCTGCTTGCCATAGCTACATATTATGACCATGAGATATGGACAATAGATGTGAAAACCACGTTCCTCAATGGTGACATTGAAGAAGAAATTTTTATGGTGCAACCACAAGATTTTATATCTAAACAGAGTGAGCGAAAGGTTTACAAACTCTAGAGATCCATTTATAGACTTAATTGGCATCCTGAACTTAGAACATATGATTTTGATAAGATAGTCAAATTGTTTGGCTTTGTCAAAAAAGTGTATGAACTTTAAATATACCAGTAGGCTAGTGGGAGTAGCATAGAATTTATTGTGCGTTATGTCGATGACTTCATTCTTATTGAGAATGAGGTAGGAATGTTAGAGTATACTAAAATAAGATTATCTACATAATTTTCCATTATGGACTTGGGAGAAGCATCCTACGTATTAGGAATACATATCCATAAAGATAGATCAAGGAGGATGCTAGGGCTTTCCCAAATCCCGTACATTGAACAAGATACTAAAAAGGTTTAGTATGGAAAAATCTAAGAAGAGATTTCTCGGTTTGGGATGTGATCTTCATCTCTCCAAGTTTATGGTCCCTTAGACTGTCAATGAGAGAAATAAAATGTCCTACATATCTTATGCATCCACTATATATAGCATAATTGTATGCCGTTCAATGTACAAGACTGAATGTAGCACACTTGCTAAGCATTATGAGTAGGTTCCAATCCAATCCTAGTGAGAGCTACTAGTTAGTCCAAAAAATAATCCTCAAGTACTTGAGAAGAACTAAAGATTTATGTTTGGTATATGATAATGGAGAATTGAAACTCACAAAGGTTTTGGATATTAGTTTCCAATCCAATGTAAATGACCTAATACCTACTTTTGGATACATATTTTACTTTACTAGTGGCATGGTGTGTTGGAAGAGTTCCAACTGTACACCATGGCCTAGATAACTACTAAGGTGAAATACTTTATGGTTTTGGAAACCACAGAGAAAGGTGTTTGGATAAAAACTCATCTATAGGTCAGATGTAGTGCCTAGCATGCATGAGCCTGCAATTGTCTTTAGAAGATAATTTAAGACTTGAGCTAAAATCTTATCAGTGATCGAAACACATTAAATGCATTATCATTTGATATATGATATTAATTGATAAAAGTGACCACTAAATGGATAAAAGTTTCTTTAGAAGAGAATATAGCAGAACCACTGTATTAACCCCTAAAAGCTAAAGGTCTTTAGAGAACATCTTATGAAGATGAGTCTCAAGGCCATAGGGTATTAGCTTTAGGGAAAGTGGGAGATTATTAGAATAGTTCCTTGCAAGCCAATGAGATTGGCCTTGTAAACTATTTCACTCGTGGTACAATCTTAATTTAATGATATTCTTGATATGACAATCTTCATCTTATGCTTTGTTTCACTTCACTGGCATTTGGATGAAGCCTTTAGATCACCCATGACTGTGGGACTTGGTTTGGTGACCACGGAGTAAGTCTCATATAGTCGTGATCTTAAATTATCCAAGTTATAGGATTATATGAGATGAGGCTTCTAAGATCCGAATAGACTTGCACTAATGATGCAACAATTTAAGGATTGGAGATTGTTACATTCCATGAGCAATTGTATGAGATACGAGTGCATGTTAGTGGATGCTTGTTAAAGAACAAGGCATTGAAGACCTACTAGAGAATTTATTAGATAGCTATAGTGGCAAATCAATAATATCTAGTTGTCTTGTTTATGCTAGACATATTATTAGTCCTATGACCTGAGATCCATGGTCACCTTTTGTCTGGCCTTCATGATTTGACTCATCATTAACCAGCTAGTGGTTTGTGAGATCCAAGATGGAATTCAACTCATCGCGGTTGTGAAAGGTGAGTACATCTCTTATGTGTTCTACAATGATTAACTCTAAGAAATTCTTGCGCAAGGTGGTGTGAAAATTTAGAAAACGAGTTTTATAAAGGTGACGTCACATAACAGGGATCAAACATTGAGAATAGAGATATAGTATCAAAGCTATTAAGGAGCTAACAAACATCTTACCCTAGGTCTCTTTCAAGAGATAGAAGACGAAAGGACCATATTTACATAGCATGTGTAGAGTGATAATGGCTCTCCAGAATATTCGTTTCAGCCAATTAGTTGGGTTCCAAGGGCTTGGCGTTGGACATTAACCATGGAGATTGGGTATTCTTCAATTAATACGATTAATTCAATTAAGTCAATTAGTTTAAAAAAAGCTTTAAATTAAAATGAATATAAGATATTCAAAAATCATAAAGAATTGTGAACCCATGTCCAATGAATGGTAGAACCTATTGGGTCACACACAAAATCTAATTGGCTTCTAATTAAATGAGAGAATTATATAGAGAGTTACTAAAAGATGTCTCCCAGTGGACTGATTTTTGGGGCCAATTTTGAAGGTCAATTTTAGCTTGATTTATTTAAGTGTTAAATTAATCAACTAATTTTACAGTTAAATTAGACCAATAATTAAAGAGTTAATTATTTGGTGCCAACATGACCATCAATTGGTCAAGTTAACTTAAAGAGTTAAGTTAACAAATTTAGCTTAAGGTGTTAAGCTAGTTTGACTTAAAGAATTAAGTCAAAGGATAATTAATTAAATTAAAGAGTTTAATTTGATTAATTAAGAAAGAATGCCATGATTAGGTAGATTATGGAACCAATGAAGTGTTCACTTATTTCTTCTCAGATTTGCTTATCAAGGTAATTATCTATCTAAATCTGAATCATAGACATATTAGATTCTTGATTAGCTTGTAGGAACTAGTTACTTTGATGTTTTGAAGTTTTGATATTAGATCCTAGTACCTATCTTGCCTTCAATATTTTCTAACACTTTGAAAATTGCTCCATCAAGTTTGGATGTTAATTGGCTTTTATGTGTGACCTAATAGGTTCTACCATTCATTAGACATAAGCTCGCAACTCCTTGTGACTTTTGAATATCTTATATTTGCTTCAGTTTAAAATACCTTTAAACTAATTGACTCGATTTAATTAATCTCATTAATTGAAGAGTACCTAATCTACATGGTTGATTTCCATCTTCAAGCCCATGGAGCCCGACTAATTAGCCAAAATAAATGTTTTGGAGAACTATTGTAGCTTTATGTGTGCTATACAAATATGGTCCTTCTATCTCTTGTATCTGGAAAAGGACCTTGGGTAAGATATTTGTTGGCTTCCTAATAGCCTCGATAGTATGCCTCTATTCTTAATGTTTGATTTTCTTATGCAACCTCATCTTTGAAAAACTATTTTTCCAAATTATCACACCACATTGTTAAAGAATTTCTTGTAATCGATCATTATAGAATGCATAGGAGATGTACTCGCACTTCCCAAAAATAAAAAGTCAGATTCTTGGATTTGACAAACCTCCATGCCAAGTAGCTCATAACCAATCTTAGCCCAAATGATCCGCTAGGTAACAAGATGTGTCAAAGCATAAGGACTGGACACAAAGTTACTATGTATTCTCAGATCACAGGACTAATAATATGCACTAGTTTAAGTTGAAGAACTTACCACTACTAACTTGCCACTTCGGCTATCTAGTAGATTCTCTAATGGGTCTTCAGTACCTTGTTATCTAACAAGCACCCACTAATAGGTACCTATATCTCATATGATTGCTCTTGGAATGGAGTAATATCCAACTCTTGGATTTATGCATCGTTAGTACAAGTCTATGTAGATTTTAGATGCCCTGTCTCATAAAATCCTATGACTTGGAAGATTTAAGATCACAACTGTGTAAGATAAATTCAATAATCACCACCTAGTGAACTGACCAAGTCCCATAGTCTAATGTGATATCAGGGCTTCATCCAAATGCTTGTGTAGTAATGATGAGCATAAAATGAAGATGGCCATATAAGGAATATTATCCAATCAAGATTGTTTTACAAGGAAAAAGGTTTACAAGGCCAATCTAATTAGCTTACTAGCCACTATTCCAACAATCTGCCACTTACCCTAAAGCCAATGCCCCATGGTTTTGAGACCTATCTTCTCAAGAAGTCCTTCAAAAACTATTCGCTTTTAGGGGTTTAAACAGTGGTTTTGCTATATTCTCTTCTGAGGCAACTTTATCCACTCAGTTGTCAACTATATTAATTGATATCATATATCAAATGATAATGCATTTTCTGTATTTGGATCACTGATGAGATCTTGGCTCAAGTTCCAATTTTTTTTCTAAAGACAATTGCAGGCTCATGCACGCTTGGCATTACATCCTACTCTTGGATGATGTTTTTATCCAAATACCTTTCTTTGTGGTTTCCAAAACCACAAATTATCTCACCTCAGTGGTAATCTCAACCGTGGTGTCTAATTGGAACTCTTTCAACACACCATGCCACTATTAAGGCAAAATATGAATTCCAAAGTGGATTTCAGGTCATTTACATTGGATTGGAAACTAAAATCCAAAACTCTTTGAGTTTCAATTCTCCATTGTCGTATACCAAAAATAAGTTCTTAGTCATTCTCAAGTTCTTAAGGATTGCTTTTATGACCATCTAGTGACTCTCACTAGGATCAGATTGAAACCTACTCGTAATGCTTAGCGAGTGTGCCATATCTAATCTTGTAAATTGAACGGCATACAATATGCTTTCTATAGTGGATACATTAGGTATGTGAGACATTCAATGTCTTTCATTTTCAGTCTAAGAGGTCATAGACTTGGAGAGACAAAGATCATATTCCCAAAAGAAGGAATCCCTTCTTAGATTCTTCCATACTAAACCTCTTTTGTATTTTATCAATGTACGATGTTTGGGAAAGCCCTAACATCTTCCCTAATCTATCTCTATAGATGCATATTCCTAATACGCAGGATGCTACTTCCAAATCCTTCATGGAGAGTTGTGTAGACAACCGTGTTCTAGTACACTATAACATTTCTTTTCCATTCTTAATGAGAAAATGCCATTGACATAAAGCACAATAAACTGTATACTACTCCCACTAGCCTTTTGTATACACAGGGTTTATACACCTTTTTGACAAAGCCAAATAATTTGACTATCTAATCAAAAATATTATTCTTAAAGATATACTTAAGTCATGTATGGTTATCTAATTTTCTTCCTTTGCTAAAAGTGCATTAGTGATGGTTGAGAATCCAATATGTACAATTCTTTGTTAGTTGTACCATAGCCAATTAAAGAACCCATTCTTTAATGCTTTTAATCTCCTATTTGATATAAAAGGATCAAATCCTTCACTATCCAAAATGGGAATTGAAATAATGTTCTCAATGATATATGGTACATTATAACAAAGGTCCAATACAATAATGGAATTCTTGAAGTCTAATTGTATTCTTCTTTCTATTGTTCATAACAACATACAAAGGAAAGAATCACATGAGATATCATATATCCATGAAGAAGAATTTATACTAAATACTCTTCAATAAAGTACAAACCCTTCTTATTGCAAGGTAACCTTTGCAAATAGCTTCCAATAGCTTATCTTGCCTACTTAGAAACAAATTATATTAACTATTTCCTCTATAATCTTCTTGACTCATTCGGATGTCTTTAATGGTTATTTTCCCTTGGAGGAAGAACCTTTCTTCCTTTTATCTCCCTTTCTAGCACCCCTATGGCCTATAAACTTAGAAGAGGAAACAAATATCAAAGGTTTGCCCTTGTCATGGTTGTCTCCTTCTAGATCAATACTTTGATCAATAAAACTCGATAAGGACGTGAGGATCAAATCCTCATGGAGATCATTATACATCACTACATCTCAGTAGAAAGAACTTCTTCAAGCCTAATCATCATTAGACCATAGTTTATGACACATGACTTCGCATCCACCCTAGCTTCAAAAGTCTCAAGGGCATATGAATAGTAGTTAGTTACTACTAGCTACAGCTTTGTTAGTTGGCAGCCCTTGTTTTAGGGTCAAAGGTTAGTTTTGAGCTAATTTTTGGCTCCTTTAATGGCTAGAAATGATGTTACATCATGTGTTATAGATGCACAAGTGTTGTGTGGGTCCTCAAAATTACTTGTGACATTTATGATTGCTTCTAAAATCTTGTTAAAGTTAATCTCCAATTTACTGCATAATTATTATGCTTGACTAATTATTTATTTATGAGATAAGCATTTAATGGTTGGAATTAATTACTAATTCTAGATTTATTTATTGTTCATTTAATTTTTGAATGAATGATAGATGAATAGGGATGATCATGAGCTTTTTAACATTAATTTTATTTATTTCAAGTTGCTAAAATGTGTTGTATTAATGCCCAGCTTGCATGTCTCTTGTTCTATCTTGTAAAAATTATGAGAGTAGAGTCACTAGAAGTGAAGTTTTCTTTCTCTTATAAAAGTTACAAAGAGCAAAGGGGATCCGAAAAGGCTTCATGACCTATGAATGTATAGAATACACTCACGTAATAACTTAATTTAGTCAACCCACTTAAAATCAATTGAGTGAAGCACTTATGGCTCTGATAGCACTTAAAAGGTAAGAGTAACACTAAGATCCAATAATTAAAACTTCAAAAACTAAAATTAACTAGGCTACTTAAGAAACCAAGGATCTAAACATGCTATAGAACTAAATTTGGAAGGAGGAATACCTTGATAAGCAAATTTCCAAGGAGAAAATTGTGAATAATTAATGAATCCAGAATTTGCCAAAAGTTGGCATAGTGAAGAATTAACAACTTTTTCCTCAATTAGGAGGCTCCCAAAATCACGAAAATAAATCTAGAATGCCATCACACAATGAGGAAAAAATCATGAAAAGTATAGAGTGAAATAGTTTCTGAATCTCTCCCAGAAAAATCATCAAATCAGTGCTCTTTACAAGTGGATCTCCAAAATCAGCAAATCAAATGCTTTGCCTCTATTGTTATTATCCACACACCAATTGAATCTTCCAATTTTTCCTAACTATAAGCTAGAATACAATAATAGAAAGATGATGGTGGAAGCAAATTTTCAAGTAGGGAAGGATAACAATTCCACAGCTTTAACACACGATGCAATGCATAGAGAGAGAGAGAGCGAGAGATTTTGGGGAAAATGTAAAGAATCTTATTCTTTACACCAATTGTCATATGATCGATACTCACCCTCTATATCTATACATAGAGGGTGGAAGGTATGATGCAAGTTGGTATCACACTTTTCTCAAGGTGGGTGGCCAACTAGATGTGCCAAGGTGGCAAATTCAAATTCAAGTCCAAGTTGAATTTCATGTTAATTTTAATTATTTTTGGAATCTAATTCAAAATTAATTAAGATACTAATTCAAACGAACATTTCAATTGAAGTTTCCCTCAAAAAAGTGTTCTTTCCATTAATTAAATTAAATACTTTAATTTAATTAATTAACCTCTAATTTAACTCTTAAATCAAACAAGCTTAACTCTTAAGCCTAATTTAGTTGACTTAACTCTTTAAGTCAACTTGACCAATTAATGGTTATGTTGGCACCAATTAATTAACCCCTTAATTATTAACTAATTTAACTCGTTAAATTTGTTGACTAATTCAATACTTAAATTAATCAAGCCAAAATTGACTGTCAAATTGAGCACCTTGAAAATCGACCACCAAAGAGGTATTTTCTAACACTTTGAAAATTGCTCCCTCAAATTTGGAAGTTAATTCGTTTTTGTGTGTGACCCAATAGGCTCTACCATTTATTGGACATGGGCTCATAACTCCTTGTGACTTTTGAATATCATATATTCACTTTAGTTTAAAACACCTTTTAAACTAATCGACTCAATTCATTCAATCTCATTAATTGAAGAGCACTCAATCTCCATAGTTGATGTCCAATATCATGCTCGTGGAGCCCAACAAATTAGGTTAATTGAATATTTTGGAAAACTATTTTAGCTTTATCTGTACTATGCAAATACGGTCCTTCAGTCTCCTATTCCTAAAAGAGGCCCAGGACAAGATATTTATTAATTCTTCAGTAGCCTTGATGTTATGCCTTTATTCTTAATGTTTATTTCACTTGTGTAACCTCATGTTTGGAAAACTTATTTTCCAAATTATCACACCACCTTGTGCAAAGAGTTTTTTGAATTGATCATTATTGATCGCATAGGAGATGTACTTGCCCTTTATAAGGATGAGGAGTCGAATTCCATCTTAGATCTCACAAACCTCTATGTTAAGTAGCTCATACCTAATTTCAACATGAATGGCCTACTAGGTGACCAAGGATGAGTCAAAGCATGAGGATCGAACACAAAGTTCCATAGATCTTTGGGTTAGAGGACTAATAATATGCACTAGCATAAAGTGGAGAATTTGCCACTATTAACTAGCCATTACGACTATCTAGTGGATTCTCTGATGGTTCTTCAGTACCTTCTTCAATAATAAGCACCCACTAACAAGCACTTACATCTCATATAGTTACTCATATAACAAAGTAACATTTATTGGAATAGTGCCCTACAAACTAATGAGATTAGCCTTGTAAAATTTATTTCCTTGTAAAAATAATATTGAATGAATAATAATCTTTATATGGCTTTTTTCATCTTGCACTTTATTTCACTTTATTGGCATTTGGATAAAGCCCTTAGATCACCTAAGATTGCAGGGCTTGGTTTGGTGACCATGGAATAAGTCTCACATAGTCGTTATCTTAACTTTTCCAAGTCTAGGATTTTAAGAGACTGGGCATCTAAGATATAGATGAATTTAAAATTACAATGCAAAAATCTAATAGTTGAATCTTGCTCTATTTAATGAACAACTGTATGAGATACAAGTGTATGTTAATGGGTGCTTATGAGAGAATAAGGCACTCAAGACCCACCAGATAATCCACTAGATAGCCATAGTGGCTATTTCTCCTACTTATGCTAGTGCATATTATTAGTCCTCTTACTTGAGGATCCATGGTAACCTTGTGTCCAGTCATCATGCTTTAACTCTTCTTTGACCACCAACGGGTTTTTTGGGTTGATATTGGGTATGATCTACTTGGCATGGAAGTTTATGATATCTAAGATGGAATTCGACTCCTCGCTATTATGAAAGGCGAGTGAATCTCCTATGTACTCCATAATGATCGATTCTTATAAATGCTTGTACAAGATGGTCTGACAATTTGAAAATTGAGCTTTCCAAAGGTAAGGCCACACAAAGAAAATAAACATTGAGAATGGAAACATAATATCAAGGCTATTAGGAGGCCAACAAATATCTTGTCATAGGCCTCTTTTTGGAGATAGGAGATGGAAGGACCATATTTGCATGGTATGCATCAAGCAATGATGGTTTTCAAGAGTATTCATTTTGGCAAATTAGTTGGGCTCTATGGGCTTGAGGTTGGACATCGACCATAGAGATTATGTACTCTTCAATTAATGAGATTAATTATATTGAGTCGATTAGTTTAAAAGGAGTTTTAAACAAAAATGAATATAAGATATTCAAAAGTCACAAGGAGTTGTAAGCCCATGTCCAGTAAATGTTAGAACCTATTAGGTTATACACAAAGTCTAATTAGCTTCCTAATTGATGGAGAAAATTTTTTAAGTATCAGAAAACCAACTCCTAATGGACCAATTTTATGGTGCCAATTTTGAAGGTCATTTTTGGCTTGATTAATTTAAGTGTTAAATTAATCAATTAATTTAAGGAGTTAAATTAGATCAATAATTAAGGAATTAATTATTTAGTGCCAACATGACCATCAATTGGTCAAGTTAACTTAAAGAGTTAAGTTAACAAATTAAGCTTCAAGAGTTAAGCAAGTTTGACTTAAAAAGTTAAGTAAAAGGATAATTAATTAAATTAAAGAGTTTAATTTAATGAATAGGAAGAATGAATTTTAGAGGAAAAATTTAAATGAAGAGTTCATTAGAATTAGCATTTTAATTAATTTGGAATTAGATTTCGAATGTAATTAAAATACACATGAAATGCAAATGAGATTTGAATTTAATTTGCCACCTTGGCACCCCACTTGGCAGCCTCTCCTCATGGAATGTGTAATGCCACCTTGGCATCACATCACTTAGCATCTATATATAAATATAAAGAGAGAATTGGTCAATAACATCACACCATTTGAGAAGAATTAGATTCTTTGCAATTTCTCTCTAAAACCCCCTTGCAAGCATTGCATTTATGTGTTGAAAGCTTTGCTCCCTTCTTCTTGTTCTTCCTTACCAAAAATTGGCCTCCACTACTGTAGATCTCCTTTCTTATTCAAGATTATATATTGGGTATGTTGGAAGATTTAATTGGTGTGTGGATTATAACAATAGAGGCAAACAAAAGAGTTTGCTTGTTTTGGAGATCCACCTACATAGAGTCTAATTTGGCGAATTTCTTTAGGGAGTTCTAGAAATCTTTTTAATCAAAATTTTTTATTGTGACTTTATCATGGCATTGAAAAGCTTCAATAAATATTTTGGAATTTTTGGAATAGTTTTGGTTGGGCGTTTTTGCACTCTAAGCATACTAAGGATCAAATCATGCTTGGAATTCTGATCTGGTGAGAGAATTACCTTGAAAACAAAAATCCAAGGAGAGATTTGTGAACTCTTCACAATTTCAGAAACTATCTGCTATTAGTTAATTTCATGCTTTTGAAGTTTTGATAATTGGATCCTAGTGCCTTATTTTTTTTCAATATTCAACTTTGGATTTATGCATCGTTAGTGCAAGTTTATCCAAATCTTAGATGTCCTATCTCATAAAACCCTATCACTTGGAAGATTTAAGATTACGATCGTGTAAAACGTATTCCATGATCATCACCTAGTAAACTGACCAAGTCCTATAGTCTAATGTGATCTAAAGGTTTCAACCAAATGCTTGTAAAGTAATGAAGAGTATAAGATGAAGATGACCAAATAAAGAATATCATTCAATCAAGATTATTTTACAAGGCCATTGTAATTGGCTTGCTAGGCACTATTCCAACAGAAAAGGTGTTTTCCAAAGTTGAGGTCATGAAAAGAAATAGAACATTGGACTAGAAACATAGATATTGAGGCTATTAGGGAGCTAACAAATATCTTGCCTTAAGCTATACTGGCTCATCATGATATAATTCATTTATCCAAGTAGTTGGGCTCCATGGATTTGTTTTTAGATATCAACCATGGAGATTGGGTACTTTTCAATTAATAAAAATTAATTAAAAGAGTTATATCTTTAGAGGAATTTAAATTAATGTGAATATTGCAATATTCAAAATATCACAATAAGTTATGAGCCTAAGTCCAATGAATGGATAAACCTAATGGGTCACATACAAAAGTCTAAGAAAACTCTTATTTGATTAGAGGAATTTTCTGAGTTAGAAATTCATGCTAGATTTTTTGGAGAGAAAATAGTTTACTAATATAATTGGTTATTTTGGCTTGATTAATTTAAGTATTAAATTAATAAAAATAATTTAAAGAGTTAAATTAGGCCAATTAGATTAATAAGTTAATTTAATTAGTGCCATATGATAATTAACTAGTCAACTTAAGGAGTCAAGTTATCTCTAATTAACTTAAGGTGTTAAGTTAGATTAATTAAACTAAAGAGTTAATTTAATTAAATTGAGAATTTGGATTTTGGAGGAAAATCAATGGAAGAGTCCATCTTAATTTAAGTTAGTTCGTATTTCATTTCATGAGATGAAACGCAAATGCATGCACAAGTTGACAAGTTGGCCAACATGCATGGATGGAAGCATCTAAGAGCTTCTATCCCCTTTATAAATAGGACATGTGGCCAGCCACTTGTGTTGTTCACAATCCTCTTATTTTCCCTCTAAGTGTGACATAATTTATGTGTTGAATAATTGCACAAAATTCTCTCCTCCCTCTCTCCTCCAAAACTGTCATTCCCATCACTTTCTTCCTCTCTTGTTCTAGCTCAAGTAAGGTTGATGGAGAGCTTGCCTAAGTTGTGTGGACTTGATCATTGGAGGTCCAATAATTGGGGGACTAGGAATTACTTGGTGGATCATCACTTGGACCAATTTTGGTAGCATTGTTGGGTGATCTATTGGCGTTGGATTCTAGCAATATTTTGTTAGATTTTTGGTCACTTTGTGATGTTGATATTTTCTATTTTTGTCAATTTTTGGAACAATGAAATAAGTTTAGTAGATCCGATCATTGGAGCTTGTAGATCTTCTAATAGAGGATTCTTTGGAATGATCTCATCAAATCCTTGCGAAGGTAAATTTTCTGCCTTTAAATCCTAATTTAGATCATGATTTTAATCCTTGGGATGAGATGATTGGTTTTATATTTGAATCCCATTCCATCTCTATCTTTCAAGTGGTATTATAGCTATTTTCATGCCTAAATTTGGATTTTAGTGAATTGATTCATGTGATGAATTGATTCTATATCACCGAATACTTGATTCAATTTATGAATTTGAGTGTGTGGATGATTTTGTATATGGTTCTATGTGTGTTGAATTGTAATATGTCAATATGTGTTTAAGTGTTATTTCATATGTTGGCGTGATTTTCATTCAAGTCTTATGATGTTAAATGTTAATTTAGCATTGGATGATATTATATGATGATATAGCATGTTAATTATAGCTTTAAAGTGTTTTACGTATTTTTGGATCTAATTGGATTGGAGTTAATAGGAGATTTTGAAGAATGTTGATTCGGCACTTGAATTTCCAATTGTAAAGGTGTTTATAATGTGGAAATTTTTCTTAATTGTGTGAATTAATGTTATAGAGGTGTCCATAGGTTTTTTATGCACAAAAAAAGGCATAAAATGGCTTTGACTTGGACCTAGGTGGAACAAGGCAAGCTGCCACCCAATAGCCAAGCAATGGGCACACTATGTGTGTGCTTACCCTAAGGCCACACGGGCCAGCTAGGCTACCTAAGGGATGGTGATAAGGCCCATTTTATGTTACTTTGTGTTAAAAAAAATTTTAATTTGTGCAACTTAGATGCACAAAAGTTGTGTAAGTGTTCAAAATAATGTTGGACATTTTTGCTTGCTTCTATAGTCAAGTTCAAGTTAATCTTCAATTAGGTGCAAAAATGATATGCATAAAGAATTATGTTTATTTTCACCTATTTATTAATTATTTATGTGATAAGCAATTAATTGGTGAAAGTGAAAGCTAATTTTTGTTTATTATTCATTTAATTGTTGAATAAATGATGAATAAATGGGGGTTGAACATGAGCCTTTAAATTGTTTTTATTTGTTTCAAAGCTGTTTGAAAAGGGTTGTATTAAATAAGGGCTTGTATACCCCTTAATTTTCTATTAAGTAAATGTTATGAGAGTAGAACTTTATGGGTAAGGATTTCTTTTCTCTTGTAAATGTTGCAAGAAGACAGAGAAGACCAGGAGGATCAAAAAGGCTTAAACACTAATGAATGTATGGGATACATTTATGCAATGGATAGGATTTAATTAATCTACTTAAAATCAATTAAATAGTGCACCTATGGCTCTAAGTGTAGTACTTAGTTAAGGTTCATGGTCATCCCACACTAAGAATATGTTAGGCACATTTACTTATTTATGCTTTTCTTTATATTATTGATGTATAAGATACATGGTTAGGATATAGAGAACCTAAATAAAATATGATAATTTTTGTGAGATCTTTCATAGTGAGAAAAATCCTCAACTTCGAGGAGTCTAAGTTTTTCCAAAAATATTAAGTCAAATTGGATACAAATTAAAAAGAGTTTTAATTAATCCAAGCCTTCTGCCAATAAGAGGTGACATGAGATGCTACCATAATCTAATGTTGGCTCGCGAGTCATGGGATGCTTTATTAGTAAAAAGCTATGTTCACTTCTCGATGTATAATGCAATTTAATTTAAACCTTACTTTGACATTATCTCACAATTCATGGAATGTTATTGTGGATTTTATAATTGAAGATTGATTGATAGGTATAACTTAATACCTAGTAGCGTCTATGCTGCACGAGTCATGGGTTTGCATGAAAAGTAAGGCAAAATAAATCAAGGGTTGCATAGAGATACAATTAGCAAAAGTTGCTTACCATAGGATTGTTTGTCGATGTCTCACGAGTTGTGGGTCCATAAATGATGCTTTTTGGACCTTGATTCTCACAAAAAAATGTGATTTTCTAAATTCCTTTAGGAGGTGAGAAATTTGATAAAATATTAGGAGAAAAACATATTTGAAAGTCCATAAACATGTTTTCTAAAATCAAATTCAATCACATGCTTATATTCTCTTTTTTGCCTTTGTAGATTTGTAAAATCTCAAACATGGCTAAGAATCCACTAAGCATCATATTAGAATCTAATAAATTAACTTAGCCGAACTACCACGATTGGCTTTGAAACCTTAAAATTGTTCTAGACTCCAAGAAACAGATCTATGTCCTAACTCAAAGTCCGTCTAACACCATAGATGAGGATGCCAATCAAGAGGCACATAAAACATTCACTAAACGGGTTGAGGATGTCCTCCAAACCCATTGCCTCATGATGGCCTCTATGTCCAATGACCTTCAAAAATCTCATGAGCACATGAAGAGTGTTTCTGAGATTTATCTACACTTATAAAAGTTCTATGGTGTACAAACAAGACATGAAAGGTATATGTACTATAAGGAGCTCTTTTAGACTAGGATAATGGAGTGGTCAAGTGTCCCTGATCATGGCTTTAAGATAATTGGGCTTATTCAATAGCTAGCTACTTTGGGAGTAGTTATGGAAAATGAACTCTATGCAGCTTTGATCCTTCAATCCTTGCCTAGCTTTTTCGACTAATTTATAGTAAACTTTAATATGTCCAAATAATAAGTTGTGATGAATAAATTGGTCAATATAGTGGCAACAACAGAGTCAACTATCAAAAAAGACAAACCATTAATGCTTATGTCATCCTTCAAGTTTATGTTGGATTAATGCCTTACAGGCAATTAGATTGGCATGTCAACTATTTCACTTGTGATACAATTTTTGTTGAACGATATTCATTTTAAATGACCATCTTTATCTTATGCTTAATTTACTTCACTAGCATTTTGTTGAAGCCCTTAGATCACATAAGACTACAAGACTTGATCATGTACTGGGTGGTGATCATGAAACAAGTCTTACACGATTGTGATCTTAAAGTATTCTAAGTCATAGAATCGTACGAGACAGAGAATCTAAGATTCGAATAGATTTGAACTAACGATGCATAAATCCAAAGGGTTAGATATTGCTCCATTTTATGAGCAATCCAAGTTAAACATGGGTCTATCTTAGTGAGTGCTTGTTAAAGAACAAGTTTACTGAACGCCCACTCAAAGAATTCGCTAGATAGACGTAGTGGCAAGTTATCTAGCTTATGTTAGTGCACATAATTAGTCATTTGACCTAAGGTCCTATGGTAAGCTTATGTTTAGGATCTTAAGCTTTGACACTTCCTTGACCTCTTTGCTGGTCTTCTAGGTTTAGCTTAGGTATGAGCTACTTAAACATAGAGATTTATGAATCCAAAATGGGATCCATCACCTTGTTGTTGCGAAGGGCGAGTGCATCTCCTTTGTATACTATAATGATCGGTTCCACAAAATTCAAGTGCAAAGTAGTATGAAAATTTGGAAAAGAATTTTTTCAAATATGAGGTCATAATGGGGAATCAGACATTAGGAATAAAAACATAGTTATCAAGACTATAAGAGAGCTAGAACATATCTTGCCCTAGGCGTCTTTCAAGAAATAGAAAATCAAAAGACCGTCCTTGCATAACAAGTATAAGACGGAATAGTTCACTAAGAGTCTATTCATTTTGGCTAATTAGTTGGGTTCCACGGGCTTGAGGTTAGACATTGACCAAGGAAATTGGGCACTCTTCAATTAATAAAGATTCATTGAATTGAGTTATTAGTTTAAAGAAATTTAAACTAATGTGAATATTTTGATATTCATAATATCACAAGAGTTATGAGTCCATATCCAATAAATGGTACCACCTAACGGGTTAAACACAAAAGCCAATAGAACGTTTTATTTGATGAAGGGAATCTTCTAAGAGTTAGAACATTCCTAGTGACTAATTTTGTGGGCGAAAAATGGTTGGCTAATTTTTTGGTCATTTTGGCTTGATTGATTTAATTGTTAAATTGTTCAAAATAATTTAAAAAGTTAAATTAGACCAGTTAAATTAAGGATTTAATTTAATTGGTGGCATATGATTATCAAATAGTTAAGTTAACTTAAAGAATTAAGTTAACAACTTTTAGCTTAAAGAGTTAAGTTAGATTACTAAAACAATTAAGTCAAGGTCAATTAATTAAATTAAGGGGTTAATTTAATTAAAGTGAAGAATTAATTTTGAAGGGAAATTCAAGTGAAAGAGTTCACTTGTGGTGCATTTGGAATTTATTTAGATGACATTTCTTAAGATGAAATGAAGATTCCAAATGAAATTCAAATGCAAGTGAAATTCACATTTCAAATGTAACTAGCATTGCCAAGTTGGCGCCAACCTCATGGGAGGTGTGATACCAACTTGCATCACACCTCCACTTTTATAAATAGAGGAGTTCACAGCCAAAGCAAGGTATGTATGTTAGATTCCACTTTTCCCTCCAAATTGTGTGATTCACTTATGCATTGAAGTTTCACACTTTCCTGTTCACCCTTCCTCTTCAAACAACCTTTATCATTTCTTATTTCCTTGTTTTTCTAGATGGATATGGATTGATTGTAATTTGCCTATGGTGTGTGGATCATGACACTAGAGGCTTGACAATTGGATAGCTTTGCTCTTTGGAGATCCACTACAGGGGTAGAGACTTCGGAGGTAAATTTTAGCCTCTTTCCAATCTTGGGTTTTGCTGAATTTTTTTAATGGATAATTATCAAGATGTTGGTGAGGATATGTCCAAATGTCAGCAAATTTGGAGGTATTTTGATTGGTCAAAAGTTGTCGAGTTGCCGGTGCTCCAGAGAAAGAAAACTTTAAAATGTTCAAGCCTTTCTTCCAATCTACCTCGGATTCTTTGAGAAATCAAGGCATTTAACTTCTTGAAAATCCATTTTAAAGCATGATTTGATCCTTAGGAGGCGTGTAGTCAAGTTTTGATTTGGCCTCATTTTTTTTATTTCATGGATCTTTGTGCTACACAATCTTTCAAGTGGTATCAGAGCCTATTTAATGCTTTTATTTGGGTTTATGATTGATTAATTCATGTGATGGATTAATCTAGATCTCCAAATACTTGAACTAATTTATGGATTTGAGTTGTTTAGGTGATGTTGCCTGTGGCTCATTTTCTGATGAATTAAATTTTGCTTCTATGTGTTTTAAACGTTAATTCATATGTTAGTATGTTTTTGATTCATGGATGATGATGTTAAATTTTGATTTAGCATTAAATGATGTTATATGTTGATATAGCATGTTATATTTTTCCTTAATGTGTTTTGGCCATTTTTGGATCTAATTAGATTGGAGATTATTGGAGATTTTTGGAGAATGGTAATTCTCACTTAAACTTAATTTTTGAATCATGTTTGTGCACTTGAATTTTCATTTCTAAAAGGTGCTTTAGATCTAAAAATTTATCTATAATGTGTGATTTAGTGTTTAGGAGATGTCCTAAAGTTTTTAGTGCACAAAAGTTGAGCTAAGATTTGCTTAACTCGATTCCAACCCTAAAACAGGGGTACTTTCGCACCTAACCAGGGGCTGGCCGTGCAGCAGGCATGCCTGTTGCTGCCTACCATGCAGTGGTGCACCTAGGCTAGGGCAGCAATGCCCATTTAGGGGTAGGATAAGTTTTGAGCTATTGTTATGTTCTTTATGGTCACCAAACTTGATCTAAATCATGCTACATAGATGCATAAATGTTTTGCAAATTCTCAAAAATTATGTTTGACATTTTTCATTGCATTTAAAATTTTGTAGAAGTTAATCTTCAATGCTGGTGCAAAAATATAATTGTTATGCGTATTTTCGCTAGATAATTAATTGTTTGTGAGATAAGCATTTAATTGTTGGAATTGAATGTCAATTCTTGATTTATTTTTTATTTAATTATTGAATGGATAATGAATGAATGGGGATGATCATGAGCATTTAATATTGATTTTATTTATTTTAAGTTGATAAAAAGGGTTGTATTAAATTAGGGCTTATATACCTCTTAAATTCTATCTTGGAAATGTTTAAGAGTATAATCACTAGAAGTGAGGACTTCTTTCTCATGTAAATGTTGCAAGAAGATAAGAAGACCCATGAATGCTGGGGATACATTTATGTAATAGTTCAATTTAATCAACCAACTTAAAATCAACTAAGTGGTGCACCTATAGCACTAAGTGCAACACTTGGTTAAAGCTCATGGGCATTCTACCCTTGGAGCATGCTAAGTGTATTTACTTTTTTATGTTTTCCATATCCTATTAATGTATGGATGCATGGTTAGGATATAAAAACCCTAAATAAAAAGATAAAATTCATGAAATCTTTTCCAGCAAGAAAATCTCTTCACTAAGAGGATTCTAAGTGCTTTCAAATATTAAATCAAAATGGATATAAATTAAAAAACGTTTTAATTAATCTGTGCCTTCTAACATGCAACTTACAAGTTGGCATGCTTAGCTGGCACCCCCACCTAGAATCACACCATCTCCACTCTATATCTAGATATGGAGAAGGGAGTGGCCAACCCTAAGAAACACACATTTTGTGCATCTAAAAGTTAGATCCGAAATTCCCTTCAAAAAGTGATTCTCTCATATGTTGAGGCTTCACTCTCTTCTTTACCTCCCTCACCATTTTTGGCCTCCTATGAGCTCTCTTTATCCTTTATTTTTCCAACTAAATTTAGGAGAAAAGGAATGTCAATCGGTGAAATTTGGGCCCAAATTTAGCTTGAATCCGAGGTGATTTGTCTGAACAAAAGTTGATCATTCTCAACTGCGCTACATGCAATCTGCCTTCAGGAAAGGAAGCTCCACTTCAAGTTTTTTGTTGGATTTTTCTTGAAAAGTAACAATCTGAACTTAATCCATTATATAAGCATGATTTATATTTTTGAAATGGGATAATCTAATTTAGATTTTAGTGTTTAAAGGTTTTAAATTGGATCCTTAGCATTACTCCTCTTTCAAGTGGTATGGAAGACTAATTTCATGCTATATTTTAGATTGTCTTTTGATTGATTGATGTGATGAATTGATCTAGATATTCAAACACTTGATCTAAATCATAGATTTGAGTGTTTGGATGGTGATGCTTGTGGCTCCGTTGATGCTGAATAGATATTATACTAATATGTGTTTTAAGTGTTAATTCATATGTTAGTGTAACTTGATTCATGATTAGCTAATGTTAAATATTGATTTAGCATTGGATTATGTTATATGTTGATATAGCATGCTTTAATTGACCTTAAATTATTTTGGTCATTTTTGGATCCAATTAGATTGGACATAATTGGAGTTTTTTTGAAGAATGAGATTCTCACATTAATTTGATTTTTGAAGCATGTTTGAGCTCTTGTTTTTTCATATTTAAAAACTATTTTAGATCTAAAATTGCATCCATTTTGTGTGGAAATGATGTTTAGAAGTTGTTCTAAACGTTTGGTGCACAAATGGTAGAGTAAAATAGAGCCAAATATGTCGAGACCAAGTGACAGAGTACATTGCCCAACTTGGCCAGGCGCTAGCTGGTGGCAAGTGCAGCATGTGCATGCTTGCTGCTTGGTAGTGTACCAAGCAAGGGTAGGCAGTGGCATCGCCAAGGTCTATGCAGTTTTTTGGCATAATGTTGGCTCCCTTTTGTGACCAAAAGTGTATTGTTTCACCCGTAATGGATGCACAAGTGTTATGTAAGCTCTCAAAACTATGTTTAACATATTAATGCTATCTTAAATCTCGTCAAAGTTAATCTCCAAGTGTTGCAAAAATAGGATGTATAGATGTTGTGCTTGTTTTTGCTTAGCTAATTAATTGTTTATATGATAACCATTTTAATTGTTTGAATTAAATATCAATTCTTGATTTATTTATTATTCATTTAACTGTTGAATGAATGATAAATGAATGGGGATGATCATGAGCCTTTCACATTGATTTTATTTATTTCAAGTTGTTGAAATGGATTGTATTAAATGGGCCTTGCATGACTCTTATTCTATCTTGTAAAAGTTATGAGAGTAAAATCACTAGAAATGAGGTTTTCTTTCTTTTGTAAAAGTTGCAAGCAGCAAAGAAGATTGAAGGATGCTTGATGACCCATACATGTATGGGATACACTTATACAATAGCTTAGTTTAATCAACCTATCTAAAATCAACTAAGTGAAGCACCTATGGCTCTAAGTGCATCACTTGGTTAAGATCATGGTCATCCTACACAAGGAGCATACGAGGCACATTTTCTTATTTATATTTTTCATATCCTATTGATGAATGTGATACATGGATTTGGATATAGAAAACCAAAATAAAAAGATGAAATTAGTGAGATCTTGGCTAGCAAGTTTAAAAATTTCTTCACTCAGAATGCCTAAGTAATTTTTCAAATATTAAGTCAAGATAGATATAAATTAAAAGAAGATTTAATTAATCCATGCCTTCTACCACTAGTATATGCCATGACAATGCTATCAATTTGTGTGATGATACTCGATCACAAGGATCACACTTAGGAGAAAAGTTGTGAATGTATGCTTAGCATATGATGCACTTTTAATTTGACACTTCTCACACATTGGCACTCAATCACGAGAGATGTTGTGAAGCAGTCTTGAATTAAAGCTTGATTGGTAGGTTCAACTTAACACTTAGTAGTGTAGATGTCACACAAGTCATGGGTCTACATGAATAGTGAGGCAAAATATATCAAGAGTTGCATGTGATGCAATTAGTAAGTATTGCTTATCCTCAAATTGATCGGTCACAGAGGTCCACTTACAAGACTTTAGAGTCTTGATTCTTACTACAAAATGTGATTTCCTAAATCCTTCTAAGAGATGAATGATTTGATAAAATAGTAGGAGAAAAACATGCTTGAAAGACCATAACCATGTTTTCATAATATCACCATTCAATCACATGCATATATTATCTTTTTCACCTTTGATGATTTGCAAAATCCCAAGAATAGCTAAAATCCACTCAACATTATTTTAGAAACTAATAAACTAACTGAGCCAAACTTTCACATTTGACTAAACCTCAAAATCATTCTAGGTTTTGAGAAATAGATAAATGTCCTATATTGTGGTTCTCCTCATCACATAGGATTAAAGTAGATTGAAAGACACATGAAAGGTTCATGGATTGGGTTAAGGATTGTTATATCCCATTATCTCTTCTACAACTTCAAAAATTTCAAGGACACATGATTAATACCTTGGTCTAAGTTTACAAGCAGTGTCATTATCAAAGGAGATTTTTCAAGTTAGGATGCATGTGAAGTTAGTTGTCATCGACTATGGTCTAATGATGATTAGGATTAAAGAAGTTTTTCAACATAGACGTAGTGATAGACAATGATCTCCGTGAGGATTTGATTCTCAATCCTCATCGAGTTTTATTGATCAACGTGTTAATCTAGAAGGAGACTACTATGACAAAGGCAAACCTTTGACCCTTATTTCCTTCTCCAAGTCTTTGGGTCCTAAGGATGCAATAAAAGGAGATAAAATGAAGAAAGGTTTTTCCTCTAAGGGAAATCAACCATTAAAGGCATTCAAAGGAACTAAGAAGATTATAGAGGATAAAGTCTATGTTACTAGTTTGGCAAGATAGGCCATTGGAAGCGGTATTGCAAGAAATACCTTGGCACCCTTGAGAAAGTTATATACTTTATTGAAGTGCATTTAACTATATATTCTTCCTTATGCATATATGATTTTGCATGTGGTTTTTATCTTCATAATTTGTTGCAAGGAATAGAAAGAAGAATAAAACTTAGTGACGTGGATATGATCCATTATCTTGGCAAAGGAGTGAGAGTTGCTGCCTAGGCCAAAGGTGTATAATAAGTTAGACTTAGAGAACTCTATAATTGTATTAAAGCCCTATTATTATGTACCATATATTGTTAAGAACAATATTTCAATTCTCATTATAGATACTGAAGGATTTGATCCTTTAATGTCAAATAAGAGATTGAAGATATTAAAGAAATTGGTACTTTAGTTGCTCATGGTATACTTCACAAAGGATTATACATTTTTGGATTCTCAACCATCACTAATGCACATTCAATAAAGTAAGTAAAAATTAGATCTCCAAGAAGATGCCATTCTATGGCATACTAGACTTGGGAATATCTTCAACAAAATAGGATGAATGAGATAGAAGCTCTATAAACACTAAATGTTAGTGGCATTGAAGAACTTCCAACTTGTGAGTCTTGTTTGAAGGAAAAAATAACCAAGGCTCCTTTTGTAGGACAATCGGAGCGAACCACAAGTCCTTGGAATTTGATCCATATAGATATGTGCAGTCTACCAAGACTTAGTGCACGAAGTGGTTATTCTTACTTCATTACCTTCACCGATGATCACACTCAATTTGGGTATCTTATGAAGTACAAGTTTGAAGCCTTTGAAAAGTTTAAAGAGTACAGATGTGAAGTAGAAAAGCAAAAATAACTTAGTATTAAATCTCTTCGATCAGATCAAGGAGAAAAATACTTAAGTACCGAATTCTTGGATTACTTAAAAAAGAATGGTTCTCTCTTAAAATGGACTCCATTCAGCATACCCCAACATTGTGGAGTAGCCAAGAGGAGAAACCATACCTTATTGGACATGGTACATTCTATGATGAGCTTTTTTAATGTATCTATATCGTTTTGGGGATTTACCTAAGAATCAGTCACAAGCCTACTAAATGTAGTACTCCCAAAGTTGCTGCCAAAAAATTCACATAAGATGCTGCATGGAAAAGCTCTTACCATTTCTTAAAGGTTTAGGGGTTTCCCACATACGTGAAATGGTTAGTGGGAGATAAGTTGGATAGTTGATCTTCCTTGTGCAACTTTATGAGATACCCTAGAGAGTCTGTGGGTTATTATTTATATGATTCCTTGGAACAAAAAGTATTTATCTCAAGGAATGCCACCATTTTGGAAAGAAAATTTCTATTAGATAGAAAATGTGTTGTTGTTGAACCTGATAACATTTAAGATGATCAACAAATCCTACAAGCGGTAGAAATAAATGAGCATTAATAAGCCTTACACAAAACCTCTACATATGTCAGACCAAATTAAGAAGCAACCCAAAAAGTTTAAATTTCTTCATGAAATGGGCTAATTAGATATAGATCTAAAAACCTATAAGGAAGCTATGTTGGACATTGACTCAAGACATTAGCTTGAACCTATAAGATTCAAAATAAACTCTATGCACTTCATTAAAGTATGGACTTTGGTAGATTCACCAAAGGAAATTATTCCCATTTGTTGTAAATGTATCTATAACCTAAAGCTGGGAGCTAATTGAGAGGTGTCAACCTTTAAGGCGCGTCAAGTGGCAAACGGTTATACTTGAAGATCTAGTATTGATTTTGAGGAAACCTTTTCACCGGTTACAAAACTTATGTCCATTCAGATTCTACTTCCCATAGCCACGTATTATGACTATGTGATATGGCCAATGGATGTGAAAATGTTTTCCTCAATGGCAACATTAAAGAAAGAAATTTTTATAGAGCAACCACAAGGTTTTACATCCAAGGAAAATGAGCAAAGATTTGCAAACTCCAGAGATCCATTTATGGAGTCAATCAAGCGTCCTAAACTTGGAGCATACATTTTGATTAGAAAGTAAAATGTTTTGGCTTTATCAAAAATATGTATGAACCTTACTTGTACAAAAGGCTAGTAGGAGTAGTATATAGTTTATTGTACTTTTTGTCGATGACATGCTTCTCATTGGCAATGACATAGGCATGTTAGAGTGTACAATAGCGTGGTTGTGTACTCAGCTCTCCATGAAAGACATGGGAGAAGCATCCTATATATTGGGAATACATATCTATAGAGAAAGATCAAAAAGGATGCCAGGGCTATCCAAAACTACGTACATTGAAAACATATTAAAGTAGTTTAGTATGGAGAAATCCAGAGAAGGATTTCTTCACTTGGAACATGGTATTCATCTCTCTATGCCTATAGCCCCTAAGACTGAGATAGAGAGACAAAAGATGCCCCATATACCTTATGTGTCTGCTGTAGGAAGCATGATGTATGCAGTTCAATGTACAAGACAAGATATGGAACTTGCTCAAACTGCTATGAGCAGGTTCCAATCCAATCTTGGTGAATGTCACTAGTGTTGCAATAGTGCCCTGCAAGCTAATTAGAGTGGCATGAAAAACTATTTCACTTATAATATAATCTTAATTGAATGATATTCTTATAAATAGCCATCTTCATCTTATGCTTTTATTTCTTCATTGGTATATGGTTGAAGCCCTTATATCACATAAGACTATGGGACTTGGTCAAGCACTAGATGGTGATTATGGAATAAGTTTTACATGATCGTGATCTTAAATATCCCAAGTCGTAGAATCCTATGAGACAAAGCATCTAAGTTTTGGATAGACTTGCAATAACGATACATAATCCAATCGTCAGATATTACTCCATTCCATGAGAAATTTGTATAAGATATGGGTACATGTTACTGAGTGCTTATTAAAAAATAAGGTAATGGAGACCCTCATAGAGAATCCATTAGATAGCCATAATGGTAAGTCGATAAAGGCTAGTTCTTTAGCTTATACTAGTGTATATAATTAGTCCTATGACCTGAAGATCCATTGTAACCTTGTGTTTAGGTCTTCTTGCTTTGACTCTATCTTGGCCACCTAGTAGGCATTTTGGTGGTGATTAGGCATGAGCTACATAGACATGGAGGTTTATGAGATCCGACTCATCATCTTTGTGAAGGGTGAGTACTTCGCCTATGCACTTTATGATGATTGATTCCAAGGAATACTTGGCTAAGGTAGTATAAAAATTTGAAAAAAGGGTTTTCATAAAATGAGGTCACAACTAGAATCAAACGTTAAGAATAGATGCATAGTATTAGGGCTATTAGGGAGCTGATAAATATTTTTCCCTATGCCTCTTTTATGGAGATAGAAAATGAAAGGATTGTATTTGCATAGTATGCATAGAGCTAGAATGGTTAACCAAAAGCATCATTCGGCCAATTGTTGGGCTTCATAGGCTTAAGATTCGACATCGACCATGAAGATTGGGTACTTTTCAATTAATAGAGATCAATTAAATTGAATCGATTAGTTTAAAGGTTTAAAGTAACGTGAACACATGATATTCTAAAGTCACAAAGGTTGTAAGCTCATGTCCAATGAGTGGTAGAACCTAATGGATTACACAAAAAATCCAATCAGTAATCTTATATTGAGGGGAATTTTCTAAGTGTTAGAAGAATTCCAAGGTGGCTGAAAATTGAGGGAATCGGTTGACATAATTTTTAGTCATCTTGGCATGATCAATCTAATTGTTAAATTGATCTAATTAATTTAAAGAGTTAAATTAAGATCAATTAAATTAAGTGTTATTTTAATGTGGTGCTACATGACTATTGATTGGTCAAGTTAACTTAAATAGTTGAGTTAACAAAATCTAGCTTAAAGAGTTAAGCTAGTTGACTTAAAGGTTAAGCCAAAGTTTAATTAAATTAAAGTGTTTAATTTAATTAAAATGAAGAATTGATTTTGGAGGGAGAATTCAAATGAAATTTTTATTTTTTTCTGAATTATAATTTAATTAGGTAGACATTTCATGAGACAAAATGTTGATTCCAAATTAAATTTAAATTCAATATAAATTAACATGCAAGTTGCAAGATGCTTGCAAGTTGGCATGCTTAGGTGGCACCCCTACCTTGAGGAAGGTGTGATGCCATCTTGGCATCACACCATCTCCACTCTATATATATATAAAGAAGGGGGGCATCCAACACACGAAAACACACACATTTTGTGCATCTAAAAGTTAGATCAAAAAATTCCCTCCAAAAGTGATTCTCTCATGAGTTGAGGCTTCACTCTCTTCTTCACCTCCCTCACCAATTTTGGCCTCCTACTAGATCTCTTTCTCCTTTATTTTTCAAGCTAAATTAAGGAGAAAAGGATTGTCAATTAGCGTATGGAAGTTTACATCAAAGGCAAGACGAATTTCGGATTGCTTGCTTTGGTGATACTCTGTTCTAGCTGTGCGTTTCTGGATTTTGTTAAAGGTTTTTATGAAGTATTTTGGTACTGATATTTTTAATTGATGTTCTCCATTGATTTTATGAAATTTTGGTCCAGATTTAGCTTGATTCCAAGGTGATTTTCCTGATCAAAAGTTGATCACAGTCTGCTGCACCAGAAGCAGTCTTCCTTCGAGAATGGAAGCTCTACTTCAAGTTTTTTGGTTGAATTTTGTTTAAGAGGTAACAAATTGACTTTAATCCATTATATGAGCATGATTTAGATTTTTGGATTTCTGTAATCTAATTTAGATTTTAGTTTTTAAATATTTTAAATTAGATCCTTAGCAATACACCTCTTTCAAGTGATATCGGAACCTAATTTTATGCTATATTTTGAATTTTCTTTTGATTGATTCATGTGATGAATTGATCTAGATCTTCAAACACTTGATTTAATTCATACATTGGAGTGTTTGGATGATGATGCCTATGGCTCCATTAATGATGAATAGAAATTATATGCTAATATTTGTTTGAATTGTTTATTCATATGTTAGTGTAATTTGATTCATGATTAGCTAATGTTAAATATTGATTTAGCAATGGATTATATTATATGTTGATATTGAATGTTGTATTTGGCCATAATTTGTTTTGGTCATTTTTGGATCCAATTGGATTGGATATAATTGGAGATTTTTGGAGAATGTGATTCTCATTTTAATTTAATTTTTGAAGCATGTTTGAGCTCTTATTTTTTCAGATTTATGAGCTGCTTTAGATCTGAAATTGCATTTATATTATGTGAATATATTGTTTAGAAGTTGTTCTAAAAGTTTGGCGCACAAAAGTTTGAGCAAAATAGAGCCAATTTGGCCAAAACTGATTGACCAAGCACATCGCCCTGCCTTGCCTGGCACTGGCCAGCAGTGGGTGCAGCATGTGAGCACCTACTATGTGGCAGCATCTCTGGAATGGGCGGGTGGTGGCTTGGTCTTGCTCCAGGCAGTTTTTTATCTTAATTTTTGGCTCCTTTTTGTGATCAAAAGTGTATTGTTTCATACATAATGGATACACAAGTGTTGTGAAAACTCTCAAGCCTATGTTTGACATATTAATGCTATCTTAAATCTTGTTAAAGATAATCTCCAATTGTTACAAAAATAGGATGCATAAATATTATGATTGTTTTTCCTCGGCCAATTAATTGTTTATATAATAAGTATTTAATTATTGGGATTGAATGTCAATTCTTAGTTTATTTGTTGCTCATTTAATTGTTGAATGAATGATGAATGAATGAGAATGATCATGAGCCTTTAATATTAATTTTATTAATTTCAAATTTTTTGAAATGGGTTGCATTAAATGGGGCTTGCATACCTCTTGTTCTATTTTATAAAAGTTATAAGAGTAGAATCACTAGGAGTGAGGTTTTCTTTCTCTTCTAAAAAATTACAAGGAGCAAAGAAGAGCAAAAAAGGCTTGAACACCCATAAATATATGGGATACACTCATGTAATAGTTTCGTTTAATCAACCCACCTAAAATCAGCCGAGTGATGTGCCTATAGCTCTAAGCGCATCACTTGGTTAGGCTCATGGTCATCCCACCCTAGGAACATGCTAGGCATATTTACTTATTTATGCTTTTCATATCCTATTAATGTATGTGATACATGCATTAGGATATAGAAATCCCCTTACTCAAAATGTCTAAGTGCTTTCAAATATTAAGTCAAAATGGATATAAATTAAAAGAAGTTTTAATTATTGATACCTTCTACCAATAGTATATACCATGACGATGCTACTAAATTTGTGTGATAGCATTCAATCACGAAGGTCACACTGAAGAAGAAAGATGTAAGCATATGCTTAGCATATAATACACCTTTAATTTGGAGCTTCCCATATATTGACACTCGATCACAAGGGATATTATGGAGCAATCTTGAATTAAAGCTTAATTAGTAGGTTTGACTTAACACTTAGTAGTGTAGATGTCACATGAGTTATGAGTGTACATGAACAGTAAGGCAAAATATATCAAAAGTTGCATGTGATACAATCAACAAGTATTGCTCCTTATATTGTTCGTGGATAGCACTCAGTCATAGAAGTCCACTTGTAAGTCTTTGGAGTTTTGATTCTCACTAGGAAATATGAATTCTTGAATTCTTCTAGGGGGTGAAGGATTTGATAAAATAGAAGGAGAAAAACATGCTTAAAAAACTATAAACATGTTTTCAAAATATCACTATTCAATCACATGCTTATATTCTCTTTTTCACCTTGGTGATTTGTGAAATCTCAAAAATAGCTTAAATCTACTCAATGTTATTTTGAAAACTAATAAACTAACCGGGCCAAACTTCCACATTTGACTAAACCACAAAATTATCTAAATTCAGAGAAATGGATAAATGTCCTTTATATGGTGCTCCTAATCCCATGTGATTAATGTAGATTGAGAGACACGTGAAAGATTCATGAATTAGGTTAAGGATTGTCCTATCCTATTATCTTATCTACAAACTTAAAAAATCTCAAAGATACATGAATAATACCATAGTTTAAGTTTACAAGAGTTGTAAAGTAAACAAGGTATGGGGAGTTCATATTGTCAAAGTATATTTTTCAAGTTGGGATGCATGTGAAGTCATATATCATCAACTATGGTCTAAAGACGATAAAGCTTAAAGAAGCTTTTCCACTAGAACATAGTGATGGACAATGATCTGCACGAGGATTTGATCCTCACATCCTTATCGAGTTTTATTGATTAAAGTGTTGATCTAGAAGGAGACTACCATGACAACGGCAAACCTTTGACACTTGTTTCCTCCTTCAAATCTATGGGCCCTAAGGGTTCTAGAGAGAGAGGTAAAAGAAAGAAAAGTTCTTCCTCTAAGGGAAAATAATTATTAAAGGTATCCAAAGGAATCAAAAAGATTACAGAGGATAAAGTCGATGTTACTTGTTTCTGCTTTGGCGAATAAGCTATTGGAAATGGTATTGCAAGAAATACCTTAGTAATCCTAAGAAGGATATGTACATTATTGAAGTTCATTTAAGGATATATCTTCCTCATAGATATATGAAATCGCATGTGGTTTTCATCTTATTTGTTACAAGGAATAGAAAGAAGAAAAAAACCAAGTGACGTGGATACGATCCACCGCCTTAGCAAAGGAGCAAGAGTTCAGCCTATGCCGAAGGTGTATAATAAATTAGACTTAGGAAACTCCATAATTATATTAAACCCTTGTTATTATGTACCATATATCTTTGAGAATGATATTTTGATTCTCGTTTGGAAAGTGAAGGATTTGATCCTTCCATATCAAATGAGAGATTGAAGGTATTAAAGAAATTAGCGCTTTAGTTGCTCATGATACACGTAACAAAGAATTATACATTTTTGGATTCTCAACCATCACTAATGCACATTCAATCAAGCATATGATAATTAGAAATCCAAGAATATACCATTTTATGGCATGCAATACTTGGGTATATCTCTGAAAATAGTATGAACAAGATAGAAGCTCTCAAAACCCTAAATGTTAGTGGTATTAAGGAACTTCCAACTTGTTAGTCTTATTTGAAGGGAAGAGTGACCAAGGCTCCTTTTGTTGGATAATTGGAGTGAAGCACAAGTCCTTTAGATTTGATTCATACAAATGTGTGCAATCCACTAAGCGTTAGTGCACGAGAAAGCTATTCTCACTTCATCACCTTCACTGATGATCACGCTCGATTCGAACATGTGTATCTTATGAAGTATCTAAAACCTTTGAAAGGTTCAAAGAGTATAGATGTGAAATAGAAAAGCAAAAGGACTTGCTATTAAAACTATTTAATTGGATCAAGGAGGACAATACAGAAGTATTGAATTCTAAGATTATCTAAAAAAAAAATGGGATTCTCTCTCAAAATAGACTTCGCCCGGCATACCCCAACTCCATGGAATAGTCAAATTATAAACTGTATCTTATTGGACATGGTACGTTCCACGATAAGCTTTTCTAATGTACCTATATCCTTTTAGGGATACGCCTTAGAAACAAAATGCAAAGCTACAAATATAGTACCATCAAAGGTCGTGCCAAAGACTCCACATGAGATGTGGTATAGCGAAGCACCCTCTTACCATTTCTTAAAGGTTTGGGGATCTCCCACATACTTTAGGAGGTTAGTAGGAGACAAGTTGGGTAGTTGATCCTACTTTTGTAAGTTTGTGGGATACCCTAGAGAGTCTATGGGTTATTACTTCTATGATCCCTTAGAACAAAAGGTGTTTGTCGTGAGGAATGCCACCTTTCTGGAAAGGGAATTTTATTAGATAGAAAAAGCATTGTTGTTGAACTTGATGAAGTTTAACATAATCAACAAACCCCACAAGTGGTAGAAACAAGTAGTGAGCCTTACACACAACCTCTATGTAGATCAGACCAAATCAAGAAACAACCGGAAAGGTTTGGATTTTCATGAAATAGGCCAATCGGATATAGATCCAAAGTCTTACAAGGAAACTATGTTGGACATTGAATCGAGACATTGGTTTAAAGCCATGAGATTTGAAATGGACTCTACGTACTTCAACAAAGTATGGACTATGGTATATAATATACATATATATAAATTTTTCAATAAAATTTAAATTATGTAATATAATTTTTTATTCATACTTATATCATATATAGTATATATATACTTATATATAAATTTCAATAAAATTTAAAGAAGATTCAACATATATTTCTCATTTTGTACATATAGAAATTTATCATTATTTCTCATTTCTCATTATTTCATATATTCTTATTTTATACATATGTACAAATTTATTTAATGAATTTGGATGGCAATGCAATTTTGTTTCCCTCCAACTTTGTATTCCCTCCAAAATTTGGCCCATAAAAAACGTTAACAATTGTTTTTATTATTAGTTTGACATAATAATTTAATTTGATTTCTTCCAAAGATTTGATTCCCACTAATAATAATGAATTCTCTTCATTTTTTTTATTCCTCTAAATTTTAGCTCCTCCATTTTTTTGCATAAGTAATTTATAGCAAACTTAAGTTCTTTTATCTTAGATTATATGATGAATTGACATATAATTTTTTAAATTATTAAACGACTCTCTATTATAGTTAAAATAGTTAAATAACATATAATTTGTACTTATAAATTTTGGTGCTTAAAAATTTAATTTTTTATTTTAATTTATTACAATATCTTTATACAAAAATTCTGAAAGTGCCTTAAAATAAATAGTTAAAGGGTACATACTTAAATAGCAAATAAAAAGAATGAAATCTAGTTTACCATAATACTTAATGAAATGAAAACGGTCCCTGAAGTTAGGCCTATTAATGTTATATTTTATTTTTTGATCGTTATATTGTTCAATTAAAGATTTTTATAACTTACAGATATCTAATGTTAATTATGTGTATGTTTTACTATATAAATTGATAAGATGAAGATAACTTTCGTGCTCTAATATAGTGTAAAAAAGTATTAACTTAAAGTATATTATTAAATATAATAATTATTAACTTTTACGGACTTGAACAAGTTGTTCTTAAGAATTAGTTGGTCTACATATTATATTTCATTCAAAAAAAAAGTTTCCCTCCAAAAATGAATTCCCCTATTATTTTTTTATTCCCTTCAAATTTTTGCTCCTCCCTCCATTTTGTGTATAAATAGTATATACAAAATTATTTGTTTTATCTTATATTATTAGATGAATTATGATGTATTATTATGGGGGTTAAAAATTTAATTTTATTCTTTGTTAATATTTATTAGGACATTGTTTTTGAACAAAACGATTTTAGAAAAATTATTTATAAATTCCAGAAACTTTAGTCTTTATGTGTAATTAATTTCATTTTAAAAATTAAAATATTTTGTACTAATGATATATTGATGTGGACAATTTGAACACGCATTTATTGAAAATTTTCTACACTTAGTTAACGCAAACTGTTTTGAAATTGATCAACTTGTATAACTTTAATATAGTTGAAAATTTTGAAATTATTTTGAAAAACTCATGACATTGTAATATAAACTTAGTAATATAGTTATAAGTTTAGTAAAATTATTTTTTATCCCCATATATTTAATTAAATATTTGAAGAACTGTTAGCATCCTTAACAAATTTGTAGATATCATTAAAAATTTATATTAAAATTCAAAAATATACTTCAAAAACTGCTTTGATTATTTTTTAGACAAAAATACCCCTGAACTTATTTATAACTTTAACCTGAGCGTTTAACTTCAATATTATTTAAATTACTCAGAATAAATTTAAATAATTTTATTAATAATTTTAATAATAATTTTTTTAAATATTAAAAAATATTTTAATTGAAGTTGAATTAAAAAAATAAAAATTTAAAATCATCAACATATCTAAAGTAATTTAATCAAATTTAATTAAACACATTTATTAATTATAAAATAAGAATAAAAATCAAATCCATCTCGTAATTAAACATGATTTTGTTTTTAAATTACATCTTAATATTATTAAAAAATAATCATATCTAAAATAATTTAATTAGATTGTGTTGAATATATTATTAAATATAAAAAATATTTGTTAATTAAAATAAATCATTTAAAAATAAAAATAAGATCTAAAAATTTTATTCTAACAATAGTTATTTTAAAATGTGAATTTCACCCTATCAACCCAATAAAAAAGTTATTGAAATGATATCTTGTTCTCTCCTAAAACACAAAAAAATTAAAAAAAAATTCTCAATTTGTTTTCTATGTATGACCCAAAATACAAACAACCATAATATTTCCCAACCCCACTTCCAAAAAATCATTTTGCTATAGTTTTTTGACAAAATGCTCCAATTCATAAATAACCAAGCCCTAATTTAAACTAATTTTATTAAATTTATTAATTAATAAAAAATAAATAAGTAAAAATGTATGAGACCTAGAGTTTTAATCAAAATAAATAATTTAAATAAAAATAAAATCTAAAATTTTATCCTAACAATATAATTTCAATGGTTTTAAATAAATAAATATTTTTAATTATAATATATAAATATATATATACATACATATATATTCTTTTTCCTCCTCCTCCTCCTCCCCCACCCATCCCTACCTCTTCCAACTAGCACCCTGAACCCTGCCTGTAAGGCCAGGCCATGGCTAGGCATGCCGCAACCTAGGAGCCAAATTTGGCATATATATATTTGTCTATAAAATTTTAAATAATTTTTATTTTTTTTCTTTCTAATTATTCATATGTGTATAGTTATTTTTTCTATTTATACTTATTCACATATATATAATATACATATATATTAATTTATCAATAAAAATTAAATTATTTTTATTTTTATCTATTTTTTATTTTTTCATTCCAAATTAAATAATATTTAATATTTATAAAAATATATATAATATAATTTTCTATTCATATTTATATACATATATAGTGTGTATATATATACAGCACAAGAAAATAGGTTAATCGCGGCATATATTGTGCAACGGTTTGTCTCAAGCGCTACAAAATATTAATTTGATGGTCCCATGGAATTCATAATAAATGGTGGCTTTTTGTATAACCACCATTGAATAAATTACTTTGCATTGGTTTTTCTATACCATCACAATTAATAATATTATTTCTTTTGTTTATTAGATTGCCCATTGTTTTTTTTTTAGAAGGTTTTGTTTTTATTTTTTAATATATATATATATGTAATGCCAATTATTTTTTATAAATATTTTTTTTATAAATTCTAAAATAAGGTGTTTATAATATATGCTCTTCTACAAAATGTAAAGAGGTATTTACTTATTTTTAAAATTTGAACATACTCCTATAATAATCTAGACCATATGAATTTTAAGTTTTTATTTTATTCATACATTGCAAGGGTTATTTTAAAAGATAAAATCTGATATTTTTATAAGCTTAAAACAAATTATAATATCTTTTCATTTAAAACTTAACCAAACTCCCACTTAGTCTATATTTTTACTTGTCTATTAATATTATATATTTTGATTAATGAAATGAATTATTATAGTATTTTCTTTACCCAATACTCACAAAGTAAAAATATTACTCCTTTACCTAACAATTTATATGTACATATATGTAATAAAATTTCTTGGCTTCATGTAGCTATATTAAATAATTATCCCACACATTCTATTTGTTTCTTTTAGTTCACTATTTGATACTCTTATTTTATTTATTCAAATGACAATTACTATTTTATTTTTAAAAATAATAATATTATTTAAAAATGTTCTAATAAACTAATTATGTCATATGATTAATTTTCAAAACTTATTTTTAATAGTGTAAAAAAATTCACATCTTTTACTCTTCCAACTAATATTTTTTATAATTTTATTTTATTAACATTATGAACTAGGGGTATAAATGAGATAAGACGATTCATGAATAGTTTGAGCTTGTCAGTTAAATGAGCTAAATCAAGCTTAATAAGTATAAGTATCTATGCACATATCTATATTAACAAATGTTAACTGTAGCCAAGTTGGTAAGGTTCTTGTTGCAGGCCAAGGTTTGTGCGGCCTTGAGTCTCCATTCTAGTAGATTTTGAATTTCCATTACCGCGGGTGGGTGAGCCACATGTTGGGTCGACGTACCATGGGTTGGGCATATGTGCATAGGGTGGGCAGGTTAAATGGGCACACCATGGGTCAGGCATATGCACACGGGGCAGAACGGGTCGGGCGTGGGCAGGTTGGGTTGGGTGCATTGTAGGGCAAGCTAGGGGCTAAATATAACAAACTTTTTACACACTCTTAGTTATCTATTTAATTAGCATTGAAATGCTTATTTTTTAATTAAAATATTATTTAATTATTTATAACAAAATATTTTGTTACATAAACAATTAGTAACTATACTTAATTAAATAAATAATATGATTATATTATGCATTGGTAAAGAAAAAATAAAATGCAACAAAATTGCCAATGTTTTAGTAACTAAATATTTTGTTATGTTATAAAAAACTATTGTAACTAATTCACTTTTTTGTTACTAATATCAATGAATTTTAGCGTTATGGTAATGAAATTGTTTGTTACTAAAACTGAAATTTATTGTGGTATGACTTAAAGAGTTAAGTCAAAGTAATTAGTTAAATTAAAGTGTTTAATTTAATTAAATGAAGAATTATTTTTGGAGGGAAAATTAAAATGAGATGCTCATTTGGTGTGGCATTAGAATTTATTTAGATGACATTTCATGAGATGAAATTAAGATTCTAAATGAAATTCAAATGCACATAAAATTCAAATTCACATGCCAACTTGGAAGAGCAAGTGGGCGGTCACCTTGAGGAAGGTGTGATGCCACCTTTTCATCACAGCATCCTCCATTTATATATAAATATAGTGTGAGGGGTGGCCACATTCACTGAATGTGTGAATTGCAAGCTTGAATTAGATTCTCTCATTTTCCCTCTAATTCCTAAGTGTTGCCTCATAGGTTGAAGCTTCACTTCTCTTCTTCTCCCACCTCTAAAACAAGCTTTTATCCTTGCATTTCTCCTTTTTATTCTCCAACTAATACTGTAAGAGAATCGAATATTGCATTACTATCTAAATCTTATCATTAAAGGTAAGATAATCAGATTGCCAAGTCTTTTGGAGATCTAGTCTCTGGCAATGACTTGGAGACAATTCTCAAGGCACTTTTCAATTTTTAATTGAACTAAAATGTGAATTGTAGATACATCAAGTGTTGGACTAGTGCCTAGCAAGCCAATTGGATTGGCCTTGTAAAACCATTACATTGTAAAACAATCTTGATTGAATGATATTCTTAATATGGTCATCTTTATCTTATGCTCATTATTTCTTGACAAGAATCTAGATGAAGCACTTAGATCACACTAGACTATGGGACTTGGTTAGTTTACTAGGTAGTGATCATAGAATAAGTCTTATATGGTCGTCATCTTAAATCTTCCAAGTCATTAGAACTTATGAGACAAGGCATCTAAGATCTAGATAGACATGCACTAATGATGCATCAATCCAAGGGTTAGATGTCACCCCATTCCATAGGCAATACCGTATGGGATATGGGTGTATAATAGTTGATGCTTGTTACAAAATAAGGCACTAAAGACCCATCGGAGAATCACTAGATAGCTGTAGTGGCAAGTCGATAGTAGCTAATACTCTCACTTATGCTAGTGCATATTATTAGTTCTTTGACTTGAGGATCCATGGTAACCTTATATTGGGTCCTCATGCATTAACTTATCTTTGATCATGTAGCGGGTTGTTTGGGTTGAGATTGGATATGAGCTACTTGGCATAGAGGTTTGTGAGATTCAAGATGGAATCTGACTCCTTACTTTAGTAAAGGGCGAGTGCATCTTTTATGTATTCTATAATAATCAATTTCAAGAAATTCTTGTGCAAGATTGTATGATAATTAGGGAAAGGAATTTTTCAAAGAGGAGGTTACACAATGGAATCTAACATTGAGATTAGAGACATAGTATCGACACCATTGGAAAGCTAACAAATATCTTGCCTAATGCCACTTTTGGGAGATAGAAGACGGAAGTGTTGGAATAGTACTCTACAAGCTAATGAGATTGGCCTGTTATAAACTATTTCCTAGTAAAATGATCTCGATTAAATGATATCTTTATGCGGCCATCTTTATCTTATACTTTATTTCGCTTCAATTGTATTTAGATGAAACCTTTAGATCACCTAAGACTGCAGGACACAGTTTGGTGACCATGAAATAAGTCTAACATGGTCATGATTTTATATCTTTCAAGTCATAGGATTTGATGAGATAAGGCATCTAAGATCTGAATAGACTTGCACTAATAATGCATAAATCCAAGGGTTGTAGATTTCTACATTCTATGAGCAACTATATGAGATATGGGTGCATATTAGTAGATACTTGTTGGAGAATAAGGCACACTGAAAAATCCACTAGATAGCTGTAGTGGCAAGTCGGTAGTGGCTAGTTCTCTTCCTTACACTAGTACATATTATTAGTGCTTTGACTTGAGGATCCATGATAACCTTGTGTCCAGTCCTCATGCTTTGACTCTTTTTTGACCACCTAGCAGGTTTTTTAGGTTGAAATTAGGCGTGATCTACTTGGCATGGATATTTGTGAAATCTAAGATAGAATCTGACTTTTTGTTGTTGTGAAGGACGAGTATCGAGGTCACATAATTAGGATCGAACATTAAAAATAAAGATATAGTATCGAAGCTATTGAGGAGCTGACAGATATCTTGTCTTAGATCAATTAGTTGGGCTCCATGGGCTTAAAGTTGGGCATCAACCATGGAAATTGGGTACTCTTCAATTAATAAAGATTAATTGAATTGAGTTATTAATTTAAAGGAGTGTAAACTAATGTGAATATTTCGATATTCTGAATATCACAAAACTTGTGAGCCCATGTCCAATGAATGATAGAACCTAATGGGTCATACACAAAAGTCAATGGGAAGTTCCATCTGAAGAAAGGAATTTTCTAAGAGTAAGAAAATTCCAAGTGACCAATTTTGTGGACAAAAAATAGTTGGCTAATTTTTTATCATTTTGGTTTGATTGATTTAATTGTTAAATTGATCAAAATAATTTAAAGAGTTAAATTAGGCTAATTAAATTAAGGAGTTAATTTAATTGGTGCCAGATGACTATCAAGTGGCTAAGTTAACTTAAGGAGTTAAGTTAACAACTTCTAGCTTAAAGAGTTAAGTTAGATAACTTAAGAAGTTAAGTCAAGATTAATTAATTAAATTAAGGGGTTAATTTAATTAAAGTGAAGAATTAATTTTGGAGGGAAAATCAAATGAAAGGGTTCATTTGAGGTACATTTGAAATTTATTTGAATGACATTACATGAGATCAAATGAAGATTCCAATTGAAATTCAAATGCAAGTGAAATTCATATTTTACGTGCAACCTGCCTTGCCAAGTTGGTGCCAACCTCATGGGAGGTGTGATGCAAGTTCCACCTCTATAAATAGACGAGTGAGCTGGCAAGGCAAGTTACGTATGCTAGATTCCACTTTTCTTTCCAAATTGTGTGATTCACTAGTGCATTGAAGTTTCACACATTCTTCTTCACTTTTCATCCTCAAATTAGCCTTCTTCATATCTTCTTTCCTTAATTTTCTAGCTAACCAAGGATTGATTTGAATTTGCCTATGGTGTGTGGATCATCATATTAAAGGTTAGATATTTGGATAGATTTGCTTTTTGGAGATCTACTGCAGGGGCAGAGACTTTTGAAGCGAATTTTAGGCTCTTACTGATCTTGTTTTTTGCTCAATTTTTTAATGGATCTTCATTGGTTGGAGAGGATCTATCCAATTTTCATCAAATTCATAGGTGTTTTGATAGGGCAAAAGTTGCCAAGTTACAGTTGTGCTAAAGAAAGACAGCTTTGAAGTGTTCAAGCCTTTCTTCCATTCTACCTTAGATTTTTTTAGCAAGCAAGGTATTTATTTTCTTCCAAATCCATTTTATAACATGTTTTGATCCTTGGAAGATGTGCAGTTGAGTTTTGATTTTTCTTTATTTGCTTTATTTCATGGAACATTATACTACATACTCCTTCAATCTAAAGGCCCTAAGGGAAAAAAGAAAAAAGGCAAGAAGAAGAAAAGTTCTTCTTTCAAGGGAAAGGGAACATTAAAACCATCCGATGGGGTCAAGAACAAGAAAAAAGGAAAAAACGATGTCACTTGTTTCTACTATGGTTAGATGGGCCCTTGGAAGCTAAATTGCAAAGAATATCTTGCAATCTTTAGAAAGGTATGTACTTTATTGAAGTACACTTAATGACTAATTTTTTCTTATGGTATTTGATACCACATGTGATTCTTATCTTTATAATTCGTTATATGGGATGGGAAGAAAAAAGAGTCTGAGTGATAAGGATTTGATCTTACGCCTTAGCAATGAAGCAAAAGTTGCAACCAAAGTTAAAGGCGCTATGAAGTTAGACTTAGGGAACTCCTTGAACATATTAGATCCTTGTTATTTTATACAAAATCTTGTGAAGAATATTATTTCAATTCCCATTTTTGATAGTGAAGAATTTGATATTTCAATATCAAATGAAAAATTGAAAGCAATAAAAAATGGTTCTTTAGTTGCAATGGGTATACTAAGTAATGACTATACATTCTAGATTCTCAACCATCACTTTTACACATTCAACAAAGAAATAAAAAAAAAATTAGATAACCAAGAAAGTGCCACTTTGTGGCATGCTAGACTTGGCCATATTTCCAAAAATAGGATGAACAAGATAGAAGCCCTCAAAGTACTAAATATTAGTAGCATAGACAATTTTCCAACTTATGAATCCTATCTAAGAGGAAAAATAAATATGGCTTGTTTTGTAGGATAAACGATGTTGGAATGATGCCCCACAATCAAATTAGATTGGAATGTAAATTATTTCACTTGTGATACAATCTTAATTAAATGATATTCTTTAATGACCATCTTCATCTTATGTTTATTATTACTTCACTAGCATTTGGATGAAGCCTTTACATCACACAAGATTACAGGACTTGGTCACGCACTTGGGGATGATCATGGAATAAGTCTTACACGATTGTGATCTTAAATCTTCCAAGTCATAGGATCTTATGAGATAAGGCATCTAAGATCTACAAACACTTGCATTGACAATGCATAAATCCAAGGGTTAGATGTTGCTCCATTCCATGAGCAATCCCATATGAGACATGGATGCATGTTAGTGAGTGCTTGTTAGAGAATAAAGAACTGAAGGCCAGCTTGGAGAATCCACTAGCTAGCTATAGTGGTAAGCTAGTAGTGGCAAGTTCTCCAGCTTACGTGAATGTATATAATTAGTTTTCTGACTTGAGGATCAATGGTAACAATGTATTTAGTTCCTCACACTTTGACTCTTCCTTGTTCACCTAGTGGGCTATTCAAGTGGTGATAGGGCATGAGCTACTTAGACATGGAGGTCTGTGAGGTCCAAGATAGAATCTGACTTTTCATCTCTGTTAAGGGCGAATGCATCTCCTATGCATTCTATAATGATCGATTTTAAGAAATTTTTGTGCAAGGTAGTATGACAATTTAAAAAGGACATTTTTTAAATATGAGGTCATAAATTGGAATTGAACATTGGAAATAGAAACATAGTACTGAGGCTATTAAGGAGCCGATGAATATCTTGCCATACGCCTTTTTCGGAAGACAGGAGACGGAATAAACATATATGCATGGTATGTGTTGAGTTATAATAGTTCTCCAAAAGCATTCATTTTGGCCAATTAGTTCAGCTCCATGGGCTTGAGCTTCGACTTTAGCCATGTAAATTAGGTACTATTCAATTAATAGAGATTAATTGAATTGAGTCAATTAGTTTAAAGTAGTTTAAACTAAAATAAATATTCGATATTCAAAAGTCACAATAGTTGTAAGCCTATATCTAATGAATGGTAGAGTCTAACAGGTCACACATAAAAGCCAATTGCATTTCTTATGTGATGAAAAAATTTTCTAGTAGTTAGAAAATTACTCCTTGTGGACCGATTTTGAGGTTGGAGAAATTGAGGTCATTTTTTACTTGATTAATTTTATTGTTAAGTTGATCAACTAATTGAAGGTGTTAAATTAGAAAAATAATTAAGTACTTAATTACTTGGGGTCACATGACCATCAATTGATCAAGTTAGTTTAAAGAGTTGAGTTAACCATGATTAGCTTAAAGAGTTAAGTTAATTGACTTAAGCGTTAGTCAAAGGTCAATTAATTAAATTAAAGTATTTAATTTAATTAATGAGATGAATCTATTTTGGAGAGAAAATTCAAATTAAAGGTTTATTTGTGTTGGCATTCTAATTAATTTCAAAAGCAATTCCAAATGAAATTAAAATGCTCACAAAATTTAAATTCATATTTAAATTACAATGTGCCAACTTGCATGGCAAGTTGCCGATCCCCCTTAAGGAAGGTGTTATGCCACCTTGGTATCACACCATCCTCACTCTATATATAGATATAAAGGAAAAGAGGGGCAGCCAATGATGCTCCATGTGAAGAATTAGATTCTCTCATGTTTTTCCTTGAAATCTCAGGTGTTGCCTTATGTGTTGAAGCCTCACTTTCTCTCTTTTTCTCAAAACTCAAATCAAGTCTTCATCTTTGCAAATCTCCTTCTTGTTTTCCATTTGACATTAAGGAAATTAGGTTCTAGCATTAGTGTATGGATCATATTGTTAGAGGCAAGGCAATTGGATTGCTAGCCTTTAGAGAACCATTGTGTGGGTAGTCTGTTTGTAGATTTTATTTTGGCACCTCCTTGAGGAGTTTTTAGCTGAATTTTTATAGTGGGTTCATGTTGGAGTTGGTAAAGTTCTACAATTTTTTTGAAATATTTGGAAGAGTTTCAATAGGGCAAAAGTTGCTCCAAATCCAATGCACTACTGTGTTACAATTTCTGGATTGAAGAAGTGTCCTTCATTAGTTCCTTGTTTTTGAGCAAATCAAGGTAACTCTCCTTCCAAATCTGAATCAATAGCATGTATAGATCATTGTTATGATGTGTATCCTAGTTTATTTTTTGTTTTATTATTGGATCCTAGTGCTACATGTGCCCTTCAAGTGGTATCAGAGCTGAATTCGTGCTTTGATTTAGATTTTTAATTGATTGGTTCGTGTGATGGATTGATCAAAATCGCCAAATTCTTGATTTATACAATGAATTGCAGTGTTTGGATGATATTGTGTGTGGCTCCTTGATTGATGAATTGAAAGCATGCTAATATGTGTTTTAAGTGTTAATTCATATGATCAGTACATTTTAATTCATAGCTTCTAATGTTTAATGTTGATTTAGCATTGGACGATGTTATATGTTGATATAGCATGTTGTTAATAGCCTAAAAGAGTTTTGATCATTTTTGGTTCCAATTAGATTGGATTCTTGAAAATGTGATTCCTACTTAAACTTGATTTTTGAAGCATGTTTGAGCACCAAAAATTCCATTTATAAAAGAAGTTTTGAATTTTTGAATTTCATCTATATTGTGTGATTTAATGTTTAGGAGGTGTCCTAAAATTTTTGGTGTATGGAAGTTGAACCAATATTGACTTGACTCAGTCCAAACCTCGAAAAAGGGAAAGTAGCGATGCCCGACTAGGCATTAGCTAGAAAATGAGCATGCCTGGGGCACACCTGCAGCACAGCTGTGTGACCAGACTGGGGCAGTAGTACACAATTTTGATTTTGATCAGTTTTGAGTGTTATTTTGTGTGGCTTAAGTAAACAAAAGTGTTTTATTTCACAAAAAATATGTTTAGCCTAGTTGGTTGCTTTTAAAATCTCATTAAAGTTAATATTCAATTAGTGCAAAAATGAGATGCATAATGGCTATGCTTAATTTTGCTTGGCCAATTAATTATTTATGAGATAAGCATTTAATTATTGGAATTAAATGTTAATTCTAGATTTATTTGTTATTCTTTTAACTATTGATGATGAACAAATGGGGAAGATCATGACCCTTTAATATTGATTTTATTTATTTCAAGTTGTTGAAATAGGTTGTATTAAATGGGGCTTGCATGCCTCACTGTTTTAGCTTGTAAAATTTATGAGAGTAAAATCACTAGGAGTAAGGATTTCTTTCTCTTGTAAAACTTGCAAAGAGTAAATAAGATCCATAGAGGCTTGAAGACCTATGATGTGTGGGGATACATTCATGTAATAGCTATGTTTCAACCCACATCACTTGGTTAGGCTCATTGTCATCCCATCATAGGAATATGCTAGGAGCATTTACTTATTTATGCTTTCCATATCCTATTAATTTATTAGATGTGTGGTTAGGATGTAGAAAACCTAAACAAGAAGATAAAAATAATAGGATCATTGCAAGCAAGAAAAGCCCTCCACTTAGAATGTCTAAGTGTTTCAATTATTAAGTAAAAATGTATATAAATCAAAAGCGTTCTAATTAATACATGCCTTCTACCAATAATATGTGGCATGATGATGCTACCATTATTTGTGTGATGTCTTATGAGTCGTAGGTCACACTTATAGTGGAAAGTTGTGATCATATACTTAGCATATAATGCACTTTTGATTTGAGAATGCTCATGAATTTCCACATGCGTCGTGGGTTGTTGTGGCACTTGTCTTAAATCAAATTCTTGATTGGTAGGTCTGACTTAACACCTAGTAGTGTAGATATCTCATGAGTCGTAAGCCTACATGAAAAGTGAAGCAAAATATATCAAGAGTTGCATGAGATGCAATTAGCAAATGGTGTTTACCTTTTGATTATTTGTGGATATCTCACGAATCGTGGGTATACTCACAAGTTCTTAGGAATTTGAGTCTCACTAGGAAATGAGATTTCCTAAATTCTTTTAAGGGCCGAAGGATTTCATAAAATAGTAAGAAAAAAATATACTTGGAAGACCATGAACATGTTTTCAAATATCAATATCCAATCACATGCTTATATTTTCTTTTTCACCTTTAAGAATTTATGAAATCTCAAGAATGGCTTAAACAACCACGTAATATTATTTTGGAAACCAATAAACCAATCTGGCCAAACTTCCATGATTAACTTAACCTCAAAAATTGTTCTAGATTCCTAGGAGTGGATATATATCATATATCAAGATGCTCCTAATTCCATGGGGATTGTAGTAGATTAAGAGACATGTGAAAAGTTCATAAATTGGGTTTAGGATCATCCTATCCTATAGTCTCATCATGGCATCTACAAACTTTAAAAATTTTAAGAGTACATGAATAGTACCTTGGTTGATGCTTATAAAAGTTGTAAAGCAAATAAGGTTAGAGAAGTTCATAATGTCAAAGGAGATTTTTCAAACTAGGATGGATGTGAAGTATGTGTCATGGACTACAGTTTAAAGAAGATTAAACTTTGAGAAGCTTTTCAACTTGGATATAGTAATAGACAATGATCTTCATGAGAATTTGATCCTCGCATCCTTGCCAAGTTTTATTGATCAAAGTGTTGATCTAAAAGGAGACTACCATGACAAGGGCAAACCTTTGACACTTGTTTCCTACTCTAAGTCTATAGGCCCTAGGGGTGCTAGAAAGGGAGGTAAAAGAAAGAAAAGTTCTTTCTCCAAGGGATAACAACCATTAAAGACATCTAGAGGAGTTAAGAAGATTATAGAAGACATAGTTAATATTACTTGTTTCTACTTTGGTGAGATAGGTCATTGAAAGCAGTATTGCATAGAATACCTTGCAACCTTTGAGAAGGGTATGTACTTTATTGAAGGGAATTTAAAATAAAATTTTCCTCATAGATATATGATATTGCATGTGGTTCTTATCTTTGTAAGATGTCACAAAGAATAGAAAAAAGAATAAAACTAACTAATGTAGATATGATCCATTGCCATGGATAAGGAGCAAGAGTTGTGACCAAAGTTGTAGGCATATAACAAGTTAGACTTAGGGAATTCCATAATTGCATTGAAAATTATTTCAATTCTCATTTTTGGATAGTGAAGGATTTGATCCTTCTATATCAAATAGGTGATTGAAAGAATTAAAGAATGGATTCTTTAGTAGCTTATGGTACACCTAACAAAGGATTATACGTATTAGATTCTCAATCATCACCAATGAACCTTTAGTAAAGTAAGAAAATTAGATAGCCAAGAAGATGCCACTTTATGGCATTCAAAACTTTGGCATATTTCCAAAATTGAATGAACAAGTTAGAAGCTCTGAAAGCACCAAAGGTTAGTAGCATTGAGGCCCTTCATACTTGTAAATCTTGTTTAAAGAGAAAAATGACCAAAGCTCTTTTTGTGGGACAAACAGAGCGCACCACAAGTCCTTTGAATTTGATCCATATGGATGTTTGTGGTATACTAAAAATTAGTAGGAGAAATGGCTATTCTTAATTCATCACCATCACCAATGATAGTGCTCGATTCAGACATATGTATCTTATAAAGTATAAGTCCAAAGCTTTTGAAAGGTTCAAAGTCTATTAGTATGAAGTATAAAAGTAAAAGTTACTTAGTATTAAAGCTCTTCGATTAGATCGAAGGGATGAATACTTAAGTACCGAATTCTTAGATTATCTAAAGAAAAATGGGATTCTCTCTCGATGAACTCTACCCAGCATACCCCAACACAATAAAGTAGCTGAAAGGAGAAACTGTAACTTGTAGGGCATGGTATATTTTATGATTAATTTCTCCAATGTGCCAATATCCTTTTGGGGATCACCTTATAGACAGCAACAATGTTACTAAGTATAGTACCTTCAAAGTTGATGCCGAAGACGTCGTATGAGATATTGTAAGGCAAAACACCCTCTTACCATTATCTAAAAGTTTAGGAGTCTCCCACTTACATGAGATGATTAGTGGAAGGCAAGTTGAATAGTAGATTTACTTTTTGCAAGTTTGAGGGATATCTAAAAGAGTCTTTGGGTTATTAATTTTATGATTCTTAGAAACAAAAAGGTGTTTTGTTTCGATGACTACCACTTTTTTTGAAAAAAAATTTCTATTTGATAGAAAAGGCGTTGTTGTTGAACTTGGTAAAGTTCAAAATAATTATCAAATCCTACAAGCAGCAAAAATAAATAAATATCGAAGAGCTTTACACACAACCTCTAAGAAGGTCAAACTGGATTAAGAAGCAACCCAAAAAGTTTGATTCCTTCATGAGACGGGCTAATCAGATAGTGATCTGAAGACCAACAAAAAAACTATATTGGACATAAACTTAGGATATTTGCTTGACACCATGAAATCTAAAACAAATTTTGTGTACTCCAATAAAGTACGAACTTTGGTAGATCCACTAAAGGGAATAGTTTTTGTTTGTTGCAAGTGGTTTTATAAGCAAAAGCTAGGAGTTAATGGAGAGGTATTGACCATTAAGGTGCGACTAGTGAAAAAAGGTTACACTTAAAGACCTAGTTTCAATTTTGAGAAAACCTTTCACTGATTGCAATACCTAAAGTCTATTTAGAATTTACTTGCCATAGTCGTATATTATGACTATGAGATATGGAAAATGGATGTGAAAACTTCTTTCCTTAATGGAAACATTGAAGAAGAAATCTATATGTAGCAACCACAAGATTTTACATCCAAGAGGAGTGAGCAAAAGATTTACAAACTCCAAAGATCCATTTATGAACTCAAACAGGCGTCTTGAACTTGGAACACACATTTTGATAAGACAGTCAAATTGTTTGGCTTTATCAAAAATATGTATAAACATTGTGTGTACAAGAAAGCTAGAGGGAATAGTATGTGTCAATATCTAGGAACACTTATTTGTAGAGATAGATCAAGGAGTATCTTAGGACTTTCCTAAATAGTATACATTAACAAGATACTAAAGAAGTTTAGTATGGAAGAGTCTAAGAGGGGATTCCTCCTGATGGGACACAATCTTCATCTTTCCAAGTCTTTGGCCCCTAAGATTATTGATAAGAGACAAACAACGTCCCACATACTATATGTGTCTACTATATGGAGCATATTATATGCCATTCACTGTATGAAACTAAACTTGGCACACACTCTAAGTGTTACGAGTCATTTCCAATCCAATCCCAGTGAATGTCACTGGATGGCCTTTGAAACAGTCCTTAAGTACTTGAGAAGGACTAAGGACTTATTTTTGGTATACAATAATAGAGAATTGAAACTTGAGGGATTTTTGGATTCTAGTATCCAATTTGATATAGATGACCTAAAATCTGCTTCTAAATTTATATTTTATCTTAATGATAACGTGGTGAGTTGGAAGAGTTCCAAATAAGATACCATGGTCAAGATTACCACTGATGTGGAATAGTTTATGGTTTTAGAAATCACAATGAAAGGTGTTTGGATAGAAACTTCATCCAAGTGTTGGATGTAGTATGTAGCAAACATAAGCCTACGATTGTCTTTGAAAGATAATTCAAAACTTAAGCCAAGATCTCATTAGTGATCCAAATGCAGCAAAAATGTTATCACTTGATACATGATATCAATTGATACAGGTAATAATTGAATGGATAAAGTTGCCTTAGAAGAAAATATAGCAGAACTACTATCTAAACCCCTAAATGCAAATGCTCTTTGAAAGACATCTTGAGAAGATAGGCCTTAAGACTATGAGGAATTAGCTTTAGGGTAAGTAGGAGATTCTTGGAATAGTGCCTTGCCAATTAGATTAGCACATAAACTGTTTCACTTGTGATATAATCTTGATTACATGATAATTCTTTAAATGGCCATCCTTATCTTATACTCATTATTACTTTGCTAGCATGTGGATGAAGCCCTTAGATCACACAAGACTATGGGACTTGATCACGTATTTAGGGATAATCATAAAATAAGTCTTACATGATCGTGATCTTAAATCTTTTAAGTCATAGGATCTTACGAGATAGGGCATCTAAGATCTAGAAAAACTAGCACTAACAATACATAAATCTAAGGGTTGAATGTTGCTCTACTCCATTAGCAATCCTATATAAGATATAGATTCCTGTTAGTGGATGCTTGTTAGAGAATAAAGCATTGAAGGCCAGCTCAGAGAATCCATTAGATAGCCATAGTGGTAAGTCGGTAATGGTAAGTTCTCTAGCTTACACTAGTGTACATAATTAGTTCTCTAACCTAAGGATCCATGATAACAATATATTTAGTTCCTCATGCTTTGACTTCTCCTTGGTCACCAAGTGGGCTATTCCAGTGGTGATAGGACATAAGCTACTAAGACGTAGAGGTTTCTGATATCTAAAATGGGATTCAACTCCTTATCTCTATTAAAGGTGAGTGTATTTCCTAAGCATTCTATTATGATTGATTCTAAGAAATCCTTGCTCAAGGTAGTATGAAAATTTGGAAAACGAGTTTTTCAAATATGAGGTCATAAATTGGAATTGAACATTGGAATTAGAAATAAAGTATTGAGGCTATTAAGGAACCGATGAATATCTTGCCCTAGGCCTCTTTTGGGAAATAGGAGACAGAATGACTGTATATATATGGTATGCGTAAAGCTATAATAGTTCTCTAAAAATATTCATTTCAGCCACTTAGTTGAGCTCTATAGGCTTGAGCTTAGATATTAACTATGGAGATTGGATACTCTTCAACTAATAGAGATTAATTAAATTGAGTTGAATAGTTTAAAGGAGTTTAAACTAAAATGAATATTTGATATCCAAATGTCATAATGGTTGTGGGCCCATGTCCAACAAATGGTAAAACCTAACAGGTCACACACAAAAGCCAATAGCATTTCTTACATGATGAAGCAATTTTCTAATAGTTTGAAAATTTCTCCTTGTGAATCGTTTTGGGGTTAGGGAAAATTGAGGTCATTTTTGGCTTGATAAATTTAATCGTTGAGTTGATCAACTAATTTAAGGAGTTAAATTAGATCAATAATTAAGGAGTTAATTATTTAGTGTCACATGACCATCAATTGATCAAATTAGCTTAAAAAGTTAAGTAATTAACCATGACTAGTTTAAAGAGTTAAACTAATTTACTTTAGAGTTAAGTAATAGGTCAATTAATTAAATTAAAGAATTTAATTTCATTAGTGAGAGAAATATATTTTGGAGGGAAAATTCAAATGAAAGGTTCATTTGGTGTGGCATTTCAATTAATTTAAAATGAGATTCCACATGAAATTGAAATACACAAAAAATTCAAATTCACATTAAGATTACATCTTGCCAACTTGCAAGGCAAGTTGGCAGTTCCCCTTGACGAAAGTGTGATGCTACCTTGGCATCACACTATCCTCACTTTATATATAGATACATAGAGAGAGAGGGGAGGCCAATGATGCTGCATGTGAAGAATTAGATTGTCTCACATTTTCCCTCTAAATCTCAAATGTTGCCTTATGTGTTGAAACTTCACTTTCTCTTTTCTTCTACTACCTCAAATCAAGCCTTCATGTTAACAAATTTTCTTCATGTTTTCCAACTGACATTGAGGAGATTAGGATCTAACATTGGTGAGTTGATCATATTGTTAGAGGTAAGACAATTGGATTGCTCACCTTTGGAGATCCACTATCAGGGCAGTCCATCTGTCGATTTTATTCTGGAACTTTCCTGAGGATGTTTTAGGTGAAGTTTTTTATAGTGGATTCTTCAAGGATTTTATAAGGTTCTGTAATTTTTTCAGAATTTTTGGAGGAGTGTGGATGGGGAAAAAGTTGCTCTAAATCTGCTATGCTACTATGTGACAATTTCCGGATTGACGAAGTATTCTTCATCATTCCTTGTTTTTGAGCAAATGAAGGTAACTATCCTTCCAAATACAAATCAATAGCATGTTTAAATCCTTTTTAGCTTGTATGGCCTAGTTTATGTTCAATTTTCTTATTGGATCCTAGTGCTACATGTGTTTTTCAAGTGGTACAGAGCCTAATTCATGCTTCAATTTGGATTTTTGATTAATTGATTCACATGATGGATTGATTCATATCACTAAATTCATGATTCATTTGATGGATTGGAGTTTTTAGATGATGTTGTGTGTGTCTCCTTGATTGATAAATTGAAAGCGTGCTAATGTGTTTTACATGTTAATTCATATTATCAGTATGTTCTAATTCATAGTTGCTAAGGTTGAATGTTGATTTGGCATTGGTTGATGTTATATGTTGATATAGCATGTTGCTAATGGCCTAAAAGATTTTTGGTCATTTTTTGATACAATTGGATTGAATTTAATTGGAGATTTTTGAAGTATGTGATTCTTACTTAAATTTGATTTTTGAAGTATGTTTGAACACTTGAAATTCTATTTTTAAAAGGAGTTTTGAATTTGAAATTTCATCTATATTATGTGATTTAATGTTTAGGAGGTGTCATAAAATTTTTGGTGCACAAAAGTTGAACCAAAATTGACTTAACTTTGTCCAAACCTTGAAATAGGGCAAGCTGCCATGCTCGGCCATGCACTGGCTAGGCAGCAGACACACATAGGGTGCACCTGCTGTATTGCCATGTAGCTAGGCTAGGGCAACAATGTGCAGTTTTAGTTTTGATGAGTTTTGAGTGTTATTTTATGTTCCTTAAATGACCAAAAGTGTTTTATTTCACAGATAATAGATGCACAAGTGTTGAGCAAGTTCTCAAAATTATGTTTGACATATTTGATTGCTTTTAAAATCTTGCTAAAGTTATTCTTCAATTAATGCAAAAATGAGATGCATAATGGTTATGTTTATTTTTGCTTCGCCAATTAATTGATCATGAGATAAGCATTTAATTATTGAAATTGAATGTCAATTCTAGATTTATTTATTGCTCATTTAATCGTTTAATGGATGATGAATGAATAGGGATGATTTAAGCTTTTTATATTGATTTTATTTATTTCAAGTTGTTGAAATGGGTTGTATTAAATGAGGCTTACATACCTCTTTGTTTCTTGTAAAGGTTATAAGAGTAGAATTACTAGGAGTAAGGATTTCTTTTCTTGCAAAAGTTTTAAAGAGTAAAGATAATCCCTGTAGGCTTGAAGACCAATGAATGTAAAGGGATACACTCATGTAATAGCCAGGTTTAATCAACCCACTTAAAACCAACCGAGTGATGCACCTATAGCTCTAAGTGGATTAGTTGGTTAGGCTCATGGTCATCCCATGATTGTTATGAAATTTTTGGAGATGTTTGGATTGGGCAAAAGTTTCTCCAAATCTGTTGTGCCGTTGTGTGACAATTTCTGGATTGAAAAAGTGTTCTTCATCATTTCCTTGTTTTTAAGCAAATCAAGGTAAATTTCCTTCCAAAACAAAATCAATAGCATGTTTAGATCCTTGTTAACATGTGTAGCCTAGTTTATTTTCAATTTTATTATTAGATCTTAGTGCCATATGTGCCTTTCAAATGGAGTGATCTATAAGTCCTTTGGACTTGATCAATACGAACGTTTGTGGATCTCTAAGAGCTAGTAGTAGGGGAGGCTATTTTTACTTCATTACCTTTATGCATAATCATACTCGGTTCAAACATATGTATGTTATAAAGTACAAGTTCAAAGTCTTTAAAAAGTTCAAAAAGTATAGAAATGAAGTAGAAAAGTGACAAGGACATAGTATTGAAACTCTTCAATCAAATCAAGGAGGGAAACACTTAAGTACCGATCTCTTGGATTATCTAAAAGAGAATGGGATTTTCGCACAATGGACTCTACGAACACACCCCAACACAATAGAGTAGCTGAGAGGAGAAATCGTACCTTTTGGATATGGTACATTCCATGATGAGCTTTACCAATGTGCCTATATCCTTCTGGGATTACACCTTTGAGAATGATGGCGAGGCTACTGGATATATAACTCTTAAAGTCGGTACCAAAGACGTCACATGAAAAGTGGTATGGCAAAATACCCTCTTACTCTTATTTAAGAGTTTAGGGGTCTCTTGTATGTGTCAAGAGGTTAGTAGAAGATAAGTTGGATGTGAGATCCAATTTGTGTAATTTTATGGGCTACCCAAAAGATTTATTAGGTTATTATTTCTATCATCCCTTAAAATAAAATGTGTTTGTTTTGAGGAACACTACCTTTTTGGAAAAAGAGTTTCTATTGGATAGAAAGAATGCTATCATTAAATTTGATGAAGTTCAAGATGATTATATTATCCCACAAGCAGTAGAAATAATAGAGCACCCAAGCTTAACATAAACCTCTTAGAAGATCAGACCTAATCAAGGAGCAATCAAAAAGGTTTGGATTCCTTCATGAGACGAGGAAAATGGATAGTGGTCTAAAGACTTTTAGAAAAGTTATGTTGGACATAGATTCAGAACAGTAGCTTGAGGCCATGAAATTTGAAATAGACTCATATAATCCAATAAAGTATAGACTTTGGTAGATCTATCGAAGGGTATAATACCCATTGGTTACAAATGGATCTACAAGTGAAAGCTAGGAATCTATGGAGATGTGACTACTTTTATGGCTAGACTAGTGACAAAAGGTTATACTCAAAGACTTGGGATTAATTTTGAGAAAACCTTTTCACCTGTTGCTATGCCTAAGTCCATTAAGATTATGCTTGTAATAGCTGATTACTATGACTATGAGATATGACAAATAGATGTAAAGACCATTTTTCTCAATGAATACATTGAAGAAGAAATTTATATAGAGTAACTACTAGGTTTTACATCTGAAGGGAGTGAGGAAAAAGTTTGCAAACTCCAAAGGTCCATCTATGGACTAAAGCAAGCATCTTGAAGTTGAAACATACATTTTGATAAGACAGACAAATCATTTGGCTTTATCAAAAATGTGTATGAGCTTTGTGTGTATAAAAAGGCTAATGGGAGTTTGAGATAGTTTATTATACTTTATGTCGATGGCATTCTTCTCATTGGGAATGAGAATGAAGTGTTAGAGTGTATTACAGCATAGTTATCTTTGCAATTCTCTATGAAAGATTTAGGAAAAGCATCTTACGTATCAGGAATATGGATCAATAGAGATATATCAAGGTGGATATTGGGATTTTCCCAAATTAGGTATATTAACAAGATACTAAAGAGGTTTAGTATGAAAGAATAGAATAAGGGATTTCTCTTTATGGGACATGGTCTTCATCTCTCTAAGTCTATAGCCTATAAAACTAAAAATAAGGGAGAAAGAATGTCCCATATACCTTATACATCCACAATATGGAGCATAATATATGTCATTCAATGTACTAGACTGGATGTAACATATGCTCAAAATGTTACAAGTAACTTTCAATCTAACCCCAATGAAAGTCACTACACAGTCATAAAAACAATCCTAAAGTACTTGCAAATAACTAAGGATTTTTTTGTGGTTTACAATAATGGAGAATTGAAACTTGAAGGGTTTTTGGATTCTAGTTTCCAATTTGATGAAGATGACCACAAATCCACTTTTGGATTTATATGTTGCCTCAATGGCAGAGACACCAGGTCGACTCTACTATTAAGGTGGAATCTATTGTGGTTTCAAAAATTGCAAAAGACGGTGTTTAGAAGAAAATTTTCATCTAAGAATTAGATATAGTGCCTAGTATTGTAGAGCTGGTTGTTGTCTATTATGACAACAACAAAGCCATTGTGCAAGGAAAAGAGTCAAGATCTCATCAATGATCCAAGCACATTTCGAGGCATCATCATTTGATTCATGAGGTCATTAATGGAGGCGACATCTAAATGAAGAGGGTAGCCGGATAAAAGAATATAGTAGATCTACTGACTAAACCTTTAACGTGAAAAGTCATCGAAAGACATCTTGAGAAGATAACCCTTAAGGTTATAAGCAATTGGCTTTAGGGTAAGTGGGAGATTGTTAGAATAGTATCCCACAACTCAATTAGAGTGGTGTGTAAAACTACTTCTCTTGTGATACAATCGTGATTGAATAATATTTTTATTAAATGGTTATCTTTATCTTATGCTTTATATACTTCACTTACATTTGGTTGAAGCCTTTAAATCATGCTAGACTACAGGACGTGGTTGCGCATATGATGGTGATCATGAAATAAGTCTCTATGGTCATGATTTTAAAGTATTGCAAGTCATAGAATCTTATAAAATAGGACATCTAAAATTCAGATAGATTTGCACTAACGATTCATATTCCAAAAGATTGGATATTACTTCGTTTCATGGGCAATTGATGTGAGACATGGATGTATATTAGTAGGTGCTTGTTAGAAAATAAGTTCACTAAAGACCTACATAAAGAATCCACCAAAGAGTCGTAATGGTATGTTCTCAAACTTACGATAGTGTATATAATTAGTCCTTAGACTTGAGGATTTATAGAAACTTTATGTTTAGGTCCTTATATTTTGACTTTTCACCACCCACACAGTAGGTCATGCAGGGTTAAGATTGGGCATGAGCTACTTAAGTATAGAGGTTTGTAAGATCCAAGATAGGATCTATCTCCTGGGTGTTGTAAAGATGAGTACATCTCCTATGTATTCTATAATGATTGATTTCAGGACATTCTTTCACAATGTAGTATGATAATTTGAAAAAGATGTTTTACAAAGTTGAGGTCATAAAGGGGAATCAAACATTGGATCTAGAGACATAGTCATGTAAAGCTATTAAAAGGCCAACAAATATTTTGCCCTAGGCCTCTTTTAGGAGATAGGAGATAGAAGGGTTGTTTTGGCATGGTAAGCATAAGCTATAATGGTCTGTCAAGATATAATTCATTTACCTAATTAGTCAAGTTCCATGGGATTGTTACTAGACATTGATCATGGAGATTGGATACTCTTTAATTAATAGAGATTAATTAAAAGAGTTATTAGTTTAAAAGAGTTTGCACTAATGTGAATATTTCAATATTCAAAATATCACAATGAGTTGTGAGTCCATATACAATGAATGGATAAACCTAATGGGTCACACACAAAAGTCTAAGGAAACTCTTATTTGATAGGAGGAATTTTCTAAGGAGTTAGAAAATTCATGCTAGGTGTTTTGGAGACAAAATAGTTGACTAATTTAAATGGTCATTTTGAATTGATTAATTCAAGTGTTAAATTAATCAAAATAATTTAAGGAGTTAAATTAGGTCAATTAAATTGAGTTAATTTAATTGGTGCCAAATGACAATTAACTAGTCAATTTAAGGAGTTAAGTTAAATTAATTAAATTGAGAATTTACACTATGTTGGTTCATGAATTTCGGTGAGGAAAAGAAGAGAAAATGATAAGAAAAATATTTTTGATTGTTTAATTGATAAGGACAATACTTAAGAAATGAAAATATGAGAGAAAATATAGTGTATTTGAGGAAAATGAATTTCCTCACATTGACGTACTCTCTCTGATTTTTGTGCACTTTCATCACTCTTCTTTTCCTCATTCCTTTTCATTGTTTTCATTAACAACCAAACAAATTTGAGATTTTATATTTCTTTTTTTTCTTTTTCTTTTTCCTAATATTTTCTTTTTCTTGTCAAAATCCTTAAACCAAACATAATGTTAAATTTTGGAGAAAAATCAAATGAAAGAGAATCCGTTAGAATTTAAGTTACCATTTCATTTCATGAGATGAAATGAAAATGTTAATTAAATGTAAATGCATATAAAATGCAAATGAATGCACAAGTTGGCAAGTTGGCCAACATGCGTGGAGGATGTAATGGAAGCATCTAAGAGCTTCCATCCCCTCTATAAATAGGAAATGTGGCCGGCCACTTGTGTTGTTGGCAAACGTCACATTTTCCCTCCAAGTGTGATATAGTTCAAATGTGGAATAATCACACAAAATTCTCTCTTTCCTCTCTCCTCCAAAATCGCCACCCTTATCACTATCTTCCTCTCTTGTTCTAGCAAAAGTGAGGTTGATTGAAAGCTTACATAAGGTGTGTGGACTTGATCATTAGAGGTCCAACATTTGGGGGACTAAGAATTACTTAGTGGATCATCAATTGTACCAATTTTGGTAGCATCATTGGGTGATCAATTGGTGTTGGATTCTAACAATTCTGGCCCAGAATTTTGGTCATTTGGTGGTGTTAAGATATGCTATTTTTGCTGATTTTTGGTCCATTGGAAGGGGAGCTTTTAGATCCAATCATTGGAGCTTGTAAATCTTCCATTAAAAAGGTCTTTGGAGTGATCTCATCAAATCTTGTGTTTCTAATTGCAAAGGTTAATTTTCTACCTTCAAATCACTATTTAGAGCATGGTTATGATACTTGGGATGAGATGATTGGTTTAATTTGATTGGTGCCATATGACACATTAATTAGTCAAGTTAACTTAAGGAGTTAAGTTAGCTTAATTAACTTAAAGAGTTAAGTTAAATGAGTTAAATTAAAGAGTTAATTTAACTGAATAGGTAATTCAAGTTTTTGGAGAAAATCAAATGGAAGAGTTTATTTGAATTATGCATGTTGGCATTTTTAATTTAAGAAATTAAAATGCAAATTCAAATAGATGAGAATCCAGCAAGTTGGCACGTGTGGAAGGTGTGAAGGCTTCCATCCGCTCCTATTAATAGCAAACATGGCCGGCTAAAGGGTGACAATTGATGCTCTCATTTTTCCTTCCAAAAAGGTAGCCAACTATGTATTGAGTAACTATTTCCTTAATTCTCTACTCCTCCAAAACTACCACCTCCATCATTTTCTTTCTCTTCTCTTCTCTAGAAAATATTGTGTAGATTGAGAGACCCTCCTAGGTTGTGGATTACACATTGGAGGCTTCACACTTGGAAAGCTTAGGATTGGAGATTGTACCTTTCTAGTGGTTGATTTTGAAGCTCTTTCGGGCAACGATTTAGAGCTATTTTTCTCTATTTTTTTGACCACCAAAAGGCTGTGTTGGTGATGAAATTGCATGCAATATTTGCTGTTTTTTGGAGGCCTTGGTGTGGAGAAAACGAATTAAGGAAGAGGAACTTGTTGATCATGAATTAGAGGTGTCCACTGGATGATCTTATTCACTCCTTCAATTTCTTCTTCAAAGGTAATTTTCCAGCCATTAAATATTAATTCAAAGCATGTATATAGAACCTTGGAATGTAGATAACTAGTTAAATTTTACCCTAGTTTGGCTTTAATTTATGGATCCTAGTTTATCTCCTATTTTCACTAGATTGTGATTTAGCATTTTTGGATTCAATTAGATTAGATCTCCTTAAATTAGTATGTTGTTGAATGGTGATTGAGCTTTATTTTTTATTTTTAAGCATGTTAAAAGATATAATTTCAATTTTTAAAGTGTTTAAATTCTAAAAATTATCAAAGTTTGGGTGAAATTTTAATTTTGTAGGTGTTTAAATAAGATTGATGTTAATTTGGGAAGATCAGTGCATGTAGATATGCGATGATCAAGCTGCAAGCACTGTTGGGCATGTTGTACATGTGTAGAGGCCTATCGACTGGGTAGGATATGGCCTTGGTACTCACATAGGAGCTACCAAGAGCCCAAGTGCAATGGCAAACCCTCTATGCATGCTTACAACATGCTTGGGTGACCAGTAGCAATCTACTAACAGCTGGGTAGGATGTGACTTTGCTGTGCACATAGGAGCTGCCAAGAGCTTGAGTGCAATGGCAATCCCTCTATGCATGCTTGCTACTTACTTGGGCAACTAGTGGCAGCTACGCATGACTACTATCATAAAATTTGTTTTTCCACAAGATAAATGCCATTTTTATTGTAACATTGTGATATTTTACCTTGCTTTTAATGTATAAATGTTATACAATCTTTTTAAAGAATGTTGGACATTTGTGCATGCTTGAAAACCAAATTTGAAAATGCTTTTTCATGAATGTGCATAGTTTGTCAATGCATGTGATGTATTATTGATTTGAATGTTAAACCTTATTATCATTCACTTAATTGTTGAATGTGTGATATTATGGATGGATGGGGATAAACATGAGACTTTAACTTAATTTAATTAATTCAATGTTGATTGAATGGGTTGTAATTAAATGGGGCATGCATGCCTCTTATTCTTCATTTTTTTACCATTTGTATATCTTTCTTATTATTGTAATGAGAGTAGAATATTTACTTGGTATTTATTTTTCTTATAAATATTGGACATTACAAGGAGGTAAAGTAGTCAATATAGAGGGCTTGAAGGCTTGGAGCCCCATGTATACATGGGAGGTATAGATATAATAGAAAGGATCTGACTTATTTGATTACCCACCTAAATCAATCAACTAGCACAATAATGGCTCCAGGTGTATCACTTGGTCAGGGCCTAAGGTCATCCCAAAGTAGATGGATGTTAAGCTTATTTATTATTACGTTTTTCTTATCATTTGATGTATGGTAATGTAAGTTTAGGATAGAGAATTTAAAAAAGCAAAGATAAAAGCAATGAGTTCTTCCAAGCAAGCAAACCTCTTACTTCAAACAACATTAAGTTAAGATGGATAAAATTTCTTTGAATACATGTGTGACATGAGATGCTAATATGATTGTGTGTCATCTCATGAGCAGTGGAACACACTTTTGTGGAAAGCGATATTCACTACCTTAGTATGAGATGCGATTTAATGTGCTTAGTTATGAAATTATCTCATGAGTCATGCACTGTTCTTAGTTGAGTGCACAATTAAAGAAAAATTGGTAGGCCTGACCTAAGGCCTAGTAATTAGATGTCACATGAGTCATGAGTCTATATGGATAGTGAGGCAAAATAAATTAAGAGTTGCATAGAGATACAATTGGTAAAAAGTTACTTACCTTAGGGTTACGCAAGGATGTCGCACGTGTCGTGGGTCCACAAGTTATGTCATTAGATCTTAATTCTCACTAGAAAATGTGACTTCCCAAATCTCTTTTGAAGGTTAGAAATTTGAAGAAACAGTGAGAAGGAACATGCTTGAAAGATCATAATCATGCTTTTAATATCAAAGTTTAGTCAAATGCTTTTATTTTCTTCTTCGCTTTTATTGATTTGTGAAATCCAAAAAAAATAGCTAAAAACCTGGCAAGCATCATAATATAAACTAATAAATTGATTGGGCCAAATTACCATAATTGGTTAAGAAACCTCAAAAATGTTCTAGATTCCAAGAAATGGAATTATGTCCTTACTTAAGGTCCCCTAAACACTTTAGCGAATGATGCTGATCAAGAGATACATGAAGTATTCACAAAATAGGTTAGGATAACCTCTAAATGCGTTGTCTCATGATGGCATCGATGGTCAATGAACTCCAAAAGTTCCATGAGCACCTGAAATATGGTTCAGATATTTACTCACATCTACATGAGTTTTATTTTGTGCAAACTAGGCACGAGAGGTTTTTGTTGTGGAAAGAACATTGAGGGCTATGATGGTCAAGGCGTCAAGTGTCTATGACCACAATCTAAAGTTGATCAGGCTTACTTAGAAGCTCTCTAACTTAGAGGTGGTTATAGATAATGATCTCTATTTAGATTTAATTTTTTAATCCTTACCGAGTTAATTTGACCAATTCATGATGAACTTCAATATAAGTAAGCAAGACGTTATGATCAATAAATTGATCAATATGTTGGTAATTGCTAAGGAGACCAAGAAAAAAGAAACGCCTCTAATAATAGCTTTCTCCTTCAACTCTAAAGACCTAAAAGGCAAGAAGAAAAGGGGGCAATAAATAGAAAAGTTTTTCTTCTAGGGAAGCAACCATTGAAGGCGACCATAGGAGTTAAGAACAAAAAGATTGATAGAAAGAATGCAATTTGTTTCTATTGTGGAGAGCCTAAGAAAGCACAATTGTAAGGAATACCTTGTAGCCTTAGTTATTGGTATGTTTTTTTATTAAAGTGCATCTTATATCTAATTCTACCTCATAGTTGTTTGATACTACATGTGGTTTTAAGTTAATAGAATCCTAGCTTAATGAGTTAAGCTAGTTGACTTAAAGGTTAAGAGGTAATAATTTGACCTTAATCCATTATATATGCATGATTTAGATCCTTGGATTGGTGTAATCTAAGTTTGATTTTAGTTTTTAAATGTTTTAAATTAGATCCTTAGCATTGCACCTCTTTCATATACAACTTCCTATAAGGTTACACTGGATCAAAAAGCAACTTGAAAGGTTCAAAGTCCTTGTTGAGATAGGTCAAAGGGATAAAGATCTAAACACCTATGAGAAAGTCATGTTGGACTTGGATTTGGGTCATTGGCAAGAAAGGTGTAGATACAGAAACATTGGGTGAGGTCTTAAATTATGACACAACATAACATATCTCACCATCATTTGAATATAATTAGGTTGAACTAGGATATGGGAATAGTATAAGCATGAGAAATATCTGAGAGGTGTGAAAGAATGGAAAAATGAAGCCTAACTTAAAGTTGTTCCAATTAGAAGGTTAAAAAGAAAGATAAAGGCCTACAAGGACAATCCTCATGCTTGAGGTAATAATGACGCAATCATCAGAAATTTTAAACAAAGCCCTAAAAGATTTATGTTGGCTATCCTTGAACTCGTTTTGATAATTCTCAAAGAAATACCAGCCATGGAAACCACATATTCAAAGAGAGTCTTTTGAGAAAATAAGCTTGGGAAGGCTAAATATGAGGCTTTAGTGTGGTAAATTGAGTTTGAAGCTGGAATGGGAGAGGAAATTGACACTATAATTCATGTAGAAAAATGTGGGAAAGGAGAAAAATTATAAATTATAGTAAACAAAAGTGCAAAGAAATGAAATGAAAGAGAGAAACTCATGGATTATGAGACTTCAACAAGAGAGAAATGAGAAAACCTTCAAGATGTCACGGCACAAGTCTTTTGTACATATTCTCTTGATGGGAATTGCAACCAAAGGAGTCAAGGAGTAAATGAAAGACATTTATAGCCCGAAAGAATGGAAGGTTTTTGAACATGAAATCATTAAAGTTCTTGTCTAGTGAGATAAATAACATCTAGATCTACCCTTGGAGAGAATGAGTGGACCAGATGTTGTTGTCGTTTCTAGCTATCATTACAAAGTTCGAGAAATAAGGATGCACATTCTTAGAAGAAGCATAAAAGTAGGAACACAAAGCTATCAAGACTAGAAGATCAAGAGGTAGGTCCACATCCCCAGCTTATTGAAACTAAATTGAGGAATAAGGGGGTGGATGATGATACCTCCAGTCTATGATTTTGGGTTGACCACAAACAAATAGCTTGGTGGAAGACTAACACCTCTTACTTTTCCTACCTATAGAGATGCCTTAACTAGGGTGATCATGCCTAAGGAACCCATCCATAAGATCTCACATAGAACATAAGTCAGCTTGTAGAGATAAGGTTCGGATAAGCTCAGAACTGAGAAGAGATACCAAAAGATGTTTCAATATGAAAGTAAACTACAACATTGGACATAAGTCTAATCCTAAGATTCCCACACATATCATACTCTAACGTCTTTCTAGAAATCTGCACCACCAACATTAGTTGTGAGGGGATTGTAGGTAAAATTAGGATTATAAAGGTCGAAATCATTAGCCTATCCCAATAAACATTATAAATCATAAAAATAAATAAATAAATCAGACAGAGGATGCACATATTGAATACTTTATATATCTAGCTCAAATAAAACTTTTTCTTTTCCAGATTCTTACTAACGTATCAAAGGGTTTTCACCCGAATCCCTTTCGATGCCTACAACTTGTGCTTGCATGTCATGCAAATTGATTAAAATTTTTTAAATTTCATGATCCACGAGTATAAGTCACATTATAGCTAATTATCCACAAGGCCCAGAACTAAAGAAATTAGGTAGCAGAATAAAATATTGTTAACTTATAGAATAAGTTATCTGGAGATTAATTATAATGAATAATGGATTATAATCTGCATGATTTGTGAAAAATCGACGAGGAACATGAACTTAAAAAAGCGAAAATTGAGAAAAAAAAAAAAAACAACCCCACATTCTTTGGTTTAAAGGAAACCACACACAAAGTACCAAATATGTTGAATTCATCCGACATATACGGATAATTGATTGATCTCATATTTTAATGTAATGATGTGATGGTGGTAGTTGTAAATTATTTTATTAATTCGACCATCAAGGCAACCAAAACATATATGTCGGCTACCAATTTATCCTTGTCAATTTCTCATTTTTCTCTCTTCTTTTATTATAATAGTACAGAAAAATAGAAGAACCAAATAATACAAGGTAAACATCCTATAAATATCCATATTAAGTCAAGCGCACAGCAGTCGTTGGATCACGGGGAGGCGATTCATCTCCGTAAATTAATTTCACGTGGATCTGCATGATCGTTCGTGTGTGAGTAAATCTGACATAGTAATTGAAATTTACCAGACAAGTATCAACTATTGCCACTGTGATTCATGGGCCAACTGTATTGGGTATTGACTGTGATATAATACACCGAACTTGGTCGACAACGATCAAACAAAGGAATCAAATTATATTTATAATAACATGAATATATATATATATATATCAATAGTTTGATTCATTATTAATCTAAGCACTTAAGCGATTATTTTTTTTACGTGGCACAATAACAAGTTTTATTTTATTTTATTTTTTGTTTTATAATAGGTGAATTTCATCAAGTTATAGGAAAACTTTAGAAAAATAAATTCACAAAGATTTTGATTTTTCAAGAATTGATATCTATTTATTTGGATTACTAAATATATATATACATATCAATATATATATGAATATATTATAATATTCACACATTGTTCTTCCAGGCTCTGTATAAATCTACTACAATGTACTTTTCTTAGCTCGAAATTATTATTTCTGTTCACATGATGAAAACTAATTGAAATTTCAAAAAACGTGCGGTGATTACTATTTCATAAACATTATATAACAAATTTTATCAAGAAGTTAACGTAGTTATCCTAATTAATTCCCATTCCCTGCCCATGTGATTTTCTGTGTGTTCTTATTTGAAAACCGGATGTTTTAAGAAATTTTCATGCTATATTGAAATTAATTAAGTTCCTCTTAAATTGTACCTCCTGTCAAATTACTACAAAAAAATGTGCTCTTTGTCACCCCATTTTTACTTATTCTTGCTAAACTGTAGGGAATAAATGTTTACTTACGCTTTAAACTGCGTGAGCATTAAAATTTATTAAAGCCTATGATTAAGAGTAAATCATAGGCATTACGTGCTTATTAGTTACACTTTTTCAATTGTAAAGAATAAAATTTTAATTTAACTACGCTTTAGAGATAAATCGTAGGCAATACTTAATTATTACTTACACATTTATAATCGTAAAAAATAAAATTTTAAATTAGCTATGCTTAAAAATTAAATTGTAGGTAATACTTAATTATTACCTACGCTTTTGTGATAGTAAGTAACAAAATTATTTTCTTTAATTTTTTTTCTTATTTACCAACATTTTTTAAATTCTTTCCTATTATTTTGTTTAACAAAAACAAAATGTCTTTGATTTATATTTTATTCTCTTCATCTTTTTTTAAATTAAATCTAAATTCTCCCCCTCTTTTTAAAATTATATCAAAATAAAAGAAAAATTGTATCAGTTTTATGGTAAATCAATTCCACTCCCATAGCCTAAAAAAAACCTCCGCCCTTCTCTTGCCTGCTGCTACTGTCGCTGCTGCCATTGCCACTGCTGTTGTTGTCGTTGCCGCTGCTGTCGCCACCACCCCCACCATTCTTAGTCCGTTGTTGCTGCTGCTGTGTTGGTTGTCAAGATGTTAATCCACTTTAAGTAAGGCAGTTGAAATAATTGTACTAATAATCTATAGAGTTTATGCTATATTTTTAATTCAAATAGGCACATAATCTGCTTTTTGGTAAGCTATTTCACATGTATTTCTTTGGAATTGTAAAGGAATGATCTATTATTTATCTGAATTGGAGACATCATGCACTAAATGTAATTACATAGTGTTGATATTCTCTGAATAGTTGGTTGTTTCTGTTACCTGCTCTTGTTTTTTAACTATTTCTTTTGGCTTTTGTTTGAATGACAAAGAATAGCTCCCTTGGATGACAAATGAGTTTGATTGGTTTGTAAATCCCATGAGGTATTTTGTAGTCATTGAGCATTTAGTTTCTATAAAGAATGAAGATCTCTATAAACTTACCAAGTATTTTGTTGGATAATACTCTGGTGCTTCTTTTGTTCTGCCAAAGTCTTATCTTAAAAGATATTAAAATAACTATGGATTTATGCCATCTTGGTCCCTCTTCTCGAGCTTCAAGACAATCTTACATGGTACTTCATTAATTTAGGATTCACTAAGTTAAAACAGTTTGGATAACTTCGGGTTTAGAACAAAACAAACAAGCTTTGAACTGGGAGTGTATTGATATGTGTAATCATATCATTACCTAAAAACTGAAGAGGCTGAGGAACTGCTCCCACTATGAATAGCTTTCCTTATGCTTTTAGAAGTGTAACATACGATTGCAGGGAATGCAAAGCAGGGCACAATGTCTAGAATATAGTCAAGGCTAGTTGTTGCTTTCTTCATTTCACCCTCATCTGAGCTCACTAGAAAGGCATCAGTGTGGAGATGATCCATCGCCTTCTCCCATTTCTTATCAAAAGAGCTTATAACTGTTACATGATTTCCCATTGTCTTTGCTATAATAACTCCCAAGTGACTAACTCCTCCCAAGCCTAATATCCCCCCTTTCAAAGCCTTTGCAGAATGAATAAACTCTTTGAGTGGACTATAAACCATCACCCCGGCACATAGTAGTGGTGCTGCCTATTCTAGTACTAGCTTTTCTAGGATTTTAACTACAAATCTATTCTAAATGCATCTTGCTTAATATCTTCTTTTGTATCTCTGTGTCTACAAGATTAGGAAAAGATTTTGCTAACCTTTGATGAGCAACCATGGCAAAAAAGAATCCATCCTGTGTAGGGTTTCTGTAATAGTAGACGTTATTATAGGTGAATATTTTGTGGTCGCAGTATTACTCCTAGTGGGAGTTGCACAAACTGCAATCGTCACAAGAGCTAATAATCCCTTTGACGCCTACTACATCTCCCACTGGGAACTTCTTCACTTTTGAGCCCAATTCAACAACTTCTCCAACCACTTCATAACTTTGCACATTATGAAATATAATCATATGAAGGAATAAAACAAATCAAGATACAGTCATGAAATAATGAGACAATAGTAGTGTTCTTTATTACATACCCTGGAACCAATGGATACTTAGTATTTCTATTTAGCTCACCCCTTATCTGATGAAGATCTGTGTGGTCTACTTTGCAATATAGAACACTCAGCAGCATGTCATTGGGCCCTATTTCCCTATTCACAAGTGAGGTGTATAAACATTAATTCTCACTTCATCCTGCTCCAATTCTTACAGACAATAAAGCCCTGCTCCTACCATAGCATGGTTCTTATGTATATGTGTAGATATTTCAATTTTAAGGGATTATAAATTTTAATTATACTTGATTAATCTTACTTGCTCTTTTTTCATTTCATTCCATAGTGCATATGCATGAAGAGAGATCATAGGGGGAGGGTGGAGAGAGGCTCAAGACTTATTATTACCCTTTTGTACGTACACTTCTTGTTTGTTTCTCTATGTTTTGAGGGGAATGGGTTAGGGCATTGTTGGATGAGTATCTGTGATGTCATATTCTTTTTATCTATCTAGTGGTCGATTGGCATCTGGAATGCAATACTGGAAGAGTGATTTTATCAAATACAATGTGGAGATGTTGGCATTTTAATAAACATGATTTTGCTTTCGGAGGAAGCTAAAACTCTCCTTATCCTACCCATATATTTAACGGCGTTTTGGTGTATTTTTTAATTATAATGGCCATGTTGGTTGAACTTTGGTCTTTCTGCTTTACGTTGGGTTATACATTTTATAGGGTAATTATATCTTATACTCACATATATGTTTTCTCCTCTTGCCATAGAAGAAAGCATTGATGCTTGAAATTTAGGCAATGGTTTGATAAGGTATAAGGATCTTTCCATATGCTAAAATGCGTCTAAAGTCAAGAAAATTTTGGTAGGGCCTAAATTTGATCAATTTTTAGACGTATAATTAATGGCTGGTGGATGTGCTAATTAGAAAATATAGCGTGTTTTCAGTAAATTTGGGGTGCTAAAATTTATTAAACCCAAAGAAACAACTTGAGGAAAGTTATATTCTCGAATTTCCCTTTTATTTTCATTTTCTTTGGGCATATTTGCTTCATAAATTTTTATAAGAAAAATACTGAAAAAATTATTTCTCCATTATAAATTATATTTTTATTTTATTCATATTTATTTTCTTTTACTGAGTGTTCCCAACAGCTTTGTTTTCCTTCATACATTGAATTACCGACATCTTTTACGTGGATCAATTCAATTTTCTATGTATGAAGTTTATTTGAATTATGATTTTTGTTGTTGTTGTTTTTTCAATCACCGCAAAACTAAGCCTCTATGGTCTCCACCTTTTCAATTGTTTCAACATTTTTGTATGCCTTTCTTTCTTTTTTTTTTTTATTATACAATATTACTTCAAGAATTTTTAATATTTATCTAATATTTTATTTAAGTTATTCATATTTATTGAAGTTAACATTTTTTTCAAGCAATCAATTGAAATGTAGGCTAATTAATGAACATCTGAAGGTATTTTTGTCTGCTTGTTAATAAGTTTTTTTAGATCAATTCTTATGCTAGCAAACAGTTTTTAGCGAATGCTAGCGTACGTGGAAAAATCAAATAATTGAAATGCAAAAAAATAAAAAAAAATGAATTTAGAATTTATAGTAAATATTTTATCGCTTACACAAAATGCAATATATATATATATATATATATATGTGAAAATTCCTGTAAGACGACGGTTTAATTGTTATGTAGATAATTGTCTTGATCCCAAATTGAGATTCTACTTTTTATCTTTCTAAAATTTCAAGACTCTTAGGGACTTCTAACTTATTTTTTTATGAGTTCGAATTGATATTTATTATTTGAGAGATTGTATTTATTGGCAGATATCTGCTTTTCCTTTGCACATTCAACTTCCAAAATCTTTCGTTTGGATCAATCCAATTTCATATATGTCGTGTTGACTTAAATTATATTTTTATTTTTTTAATCACAATGAAACTTAAGCTCCTGCAGTCTCCACCCTTTCAATTGCACTAACATTTAGATATGTTTTTCTTGTTTTTTAGTATAGATAATTAATTCTAGAATTTATCGTATTTATTTAAAAATTTATTTAAATTTTTCTTATTTATTTAAGAATTTTTAGTGTAAATTATTACTTGAAGATGTGTACTTCAAAATTATTCGTGCTTAGTATAAATTATTACTCCAAGATTATTCTCAAAAGCAAAGTCGACTTGCTATTTTTTTTTTTAATATTTTTTCTATTTGAAATCCAATTACTATCTCTCAATCCA
>JACGDI010005396.1:1180367-1298288 GCA_014898725.1 Jacaranda copaia
GTTAGCAGTTAGCAGCACAAAAATTTAAGAATGTATGGTGTGATAAATTAAAGATTACTGAGAAGAATATATTAATTACAGAAAGAATAAATTAATTAATTAATTAATGAATTAATTGTGAAACATTCTTCTTGTTATATTCTATATCATGCAATATTCCTTGCATTTGGAAGTTGGAATTTGAAAACGAAAGGATCCAACTCCGTCGATTGTCATTATCTGGGACTTGATTAGATTCAGGTTGTAGGGGAATTTCGTATGAAAAACATGCCGCATCAATTGTTTATTGGAATATAATAATTTGATACATGATAATTGAATTGATCTGTAAAAATGTTATAGCAACATAGGAATATATATTATGGTTGGGAAATTCAATAATACCAAAATTGTCAAGCATCGGCCTCGTATTAAATTAAACAATTGAATTTAACAATATTGAATAATGGCCATACCATCTCAACATCTACACTATTAACAAAACAATTATCCCTTCTTGATATTTTTTTCGTGAGCTAAACTTAATGTACCTATATTTCTTTTATCTAAACCTCATAACTATAACTTATGTAGTCATTACCATTTACAATCCGCACATTTTATGCTCATAGTTATCATCCTATCATAATTTCTATGTCCCTGTTATATTAAAAAGCTAAATAAATGCCAAATCTTACTTAAAAAATTAATATTATTTTAAAAATAAATATTTATTTTATTTACTATTTGATGTAAAAATTTTAACACATGCATCAAATGTGTCCAATTATTTGTAAATGATATCTCTAATAAGCTACATTATATGAAGGTGATGTTTTTATTTTATTTAATATTTTTTTTTGAAATATAGCGCATAAAACTCTTTCATAAATATATGGTGCTGAGATTTAAATAGCGAGGATCTCTTGTTTAGAATGTCTTATATCTTATTTAATGATCATCTTATCTAAAAGTTAAAGTTATTAAATATTTTTAATTAATATCTTTAATGAATACTTTATTAACGTGAACCATTCAAACTAGAACTCGAATTGAGAAAATTACTCTATTTCTCTTTCGGCTGATACATAATATTGGTGGTAAACAAAGAAAACCTTGGTACTAGTGATCGATCATTCCTTAGTTGTTATCTAAGGTCTAGAGAATTCAAAGCCCAAACCGTTGACCACTCAAAAATTCGTGTACTATTTGTTTCCTAGTACTTTCATGGGTTTCTATCCATGCCATGTATATCCTGTAGACAGATAAGCTCACGGGCAAGGCTTCTTTAGCATTTTTATTTAATTTTTTTTGACAATGATGTGTTAAGATCTGTTTAATGTTTGTAAGTATCTTTAGGAGGACGACATAATACATATATGTGTGTGTTTGTGTGTGCACGCTTTGGTATCTTTAGATTGCATATACGTACAGAGACCAGAACTGAATATTGTGGACATGATTTGATATTTCTTTTAGAGATGAGAATCACATTAATGATACTATCTCCCTTATATGGTGCACTGTAATGCAGGATTAAAATTTTTTTGCTGGCAGCTAGCTTTAGTAGCTCAATTTGAAGAAGGGTAAATTCCATGTTATTTTTGAGTATATAGGAAAATACTCAAAACTTTGTCTCAAATATTAAACTGTGAGTAATATAATTAACTACATGTCAAGTGATAATATTAAAATTCTTATAAATTAAACATATATAGTAAGAGATGAGATAAAAATGAACTTTACAAATTTAATAGTGATAAAAATTATTTTTAACAGCAACGAATAACACGTTGTGATCACTATTGATTATTAGGCATATGTCAAAACTCACAATTCATTATTAATAAAGTTGCAATAATAATTCTATGTTAATAAAAGAAAAGGAAATAAAAACTTATAATATTATATTTAGCATAATAGCTAAATTCACATACTTAAAGATAATGGATTGATTCACTAAAATTATAACATATATAGAAAAAAGCACAATAACCTCTGTAAATATACAAATAAACAAAATTCTAAATTTTTTGTTCACTAAAATGACATCTTATGTATATACACACATTATATAGAGACGATAACATTTACATAATTAAAGATCATAAGAGAGTTTTGAAATGTATGAAAGTGATCATTTATTAAAAATTAAAAAAGTGAGACCAACAAATTTTTTTTTAGAATTGTGAAGACGCAAATCAAATTTACATATTTAATGAACTATTAAAATAATATGATTCATTAAAATGCCAATTTAAATAGAATTTTGTTTATGTCCCCACGACCATTAAATTTTCTTATATATCCTATAAAATTCAGTCAACTAATTTAATTAAAAAACAAATTGATCAACATGCATGTAAACCACTTAATTTTAAAGTAATTGATTGATTGTTTAAACAAAATCTTAACTAATGTTTCATTTAAGTGAAAATCATGTTCACTCGTTAAAAAATACATATTCATACTATTCATATAGATCGAACAACTACTTTGCATTAATTACCCTAATTATTAAATACATATAAAGTATATTATATTGTCCTAATAGTTATTGCACTTCAGAAACTATCCAATCTAACCTTATCAATAAACCTTGTAATTTTACATTAAAGAGCTTAATTTAATATATAAGATGTGGAAACTATCAAAATATGGAACATTTTTAGTAAACAATAGACTTTATTAGTCTGGTCAATTGCTATGCTATTTATAAATTTTGTAAGTTTCGGTTCTCTCAATCCTAATTTTTCTACGCCAATAGTTTGAGCTGTTATAAAATTATTTACACATTTTATTAACTTTCAAAATTAATTACTTATAAATTTATTGCTTATCATCGTTAAATTTGTGAAATTAAAATCATATTATAACAAAATAAAAATTATTATAAGCTAATTCATGTCAGTCATTTTACTTCGTAAGAGGGTCTTATTACTTTATGGTCTAGTATTAAACTGTTATTTATATTATAAGTTGGCTTTGATCGATCTCTGTCCTCATTCAATAAGAAAATTTCGCATAACAAAAAAAATCTGCATAGTAACCATTATTGTGCTAATATATAGTAGTAGCAATGATGATTTTATATATATTGATGATGATTGTAGGATTGTAGGATTTGAGGATTGCAGGATTATTAGTTAGTAATAATAGAAGCAGCTTTACCTCCGCAAAGCAGAATCTTGCAAAGGTTTTATTAAATTTCAGCGTGACGTAAAATGGAGGCGAAACCACCAAATTATTTTTCTTTGACAAAAAAAGAAAAAAGAAATCTGAAAGAAAAACAAAAACAAAAAAGCAAAGAAGAAATGAATAACTACTTTATGAAATCTCATAAAGGCTGAACTCACACCCAAAGAATCACTTAATATGCTTAAAAGTATATTAATTCAAATAAATTTACAATATGAATCTAACAGGAATGGGAATCCTCACTCATTGAGGCTAAGGGGAGGAGGAGATGGTGTCTTTCTATTTTTCTCCCTCCCAGATGCGGCCCTTCTAGTGTTTATCATTTTTTTTTTTGCAATTGCAATCTCCAGTTTTCCATAGACGGCACCAAAATCATGAGGTTGAAAGTTGTTTTGTGAATTAGGTCATGTTTGGGCTAATTCGACTAGGGAGGTCGAATGATGTAACAATAATATTTTTTGGGGCTGAGATCTACAACCAATAGCAAATGTTAGACTAGTCGAGGTGTCTCAGGTTAAGGTACTCTAACACTCAAGTTAGTACTGGTCGAGTAAGATAATCAAGCAGCAGAGTAAGAGTGTATAATATAAAATGGCATACTTGGAGGGTGGCTAACAATGGGATATTTATAGCTTTATCCATGTGGGTGATATGTCTAAGGAGCCTCTACCAAGTGTAGAGGTTTTTATCCTTGCCTAGGAATTGTAGGTCATTTCCTATCCATGTACTATTCTAGGTGGTATCATCTCTTATTTTTTTGGGTGAACAATACTTTGGAGGCGCGCCTCCTAACAAAATTGGTGGCAAAGGCTGTACTAGGGTGGCATGCACCATTAATGTAGAGGCACACTAATTGTCAGAGCATTGAATGTAGCAGGGATACAATTCGGCACCAGAGTAAGCACCCTGGTTGATGGTGATCGACTAGACAAAGTGGTCAACCAAAGAGATGGCTGAGTACATTAGGCAGTTTGAAACTTCCCATCAGGTAAGGTTGAGAACTATTCACTTGACCTAGTGGTTGTGGTTGAGTGACTCAGCCTAATTGGGTCTAGAAGCGTAGTTAGGCTTTAGATGTTAAATAGGCCTAGAAGCATTCTTTGAAGTCAATAACTTATTAGGCTGAGCCTATTGAGCTATCCCATATCATGAGTTTTTTCTACTCACGATTTTGATTGAGCTTGTCAATGAAAGGAGCAGGGAGAAGACATTTGATTGATGGTTAAGCACCTTTGATTAGGGTTTTTGAACAGTTGGCTAAGGTTTTTGAATACTTGACTGGAGTTTGGTGCATTTAATGCGTCTGTTACATTGAGGTATATGAAGCGCTAAAGGATGGCTTTGCAATTATTATTGCCACTTGGGTTCCTGCATCCGAATGCTTATAAATAGGCATGGTAAAAATATTCATTTTACACTTTTACTGAATCTGGTCTGGTCGATTCTTGCATTCAGAGCCCTTAATCCCTTTTTGTATTTTAGAGCTTTCTAACAAAAACCTATAAGTTTTTCTGCTAGTTTCTATTTTCTTCATTTATGTGTTAAGCTTGTCAAGTTCATCAGATAGTGAGGATACTAGGTCCCATAGTGCACACTTCCATGGGGAGGTTAGGGATGAGAGCACATTTGACAACTTATCAAGCGATAGCTCGACTTTTAGTAGCTCAAGTGATGAAAGGGCTATCTCTAGGGGCAATGCTAGCCCGAGTGAAGTGCCAGCATCGCATGGTCGATTGTTTACACTTAATCATTATAGCAAGACAGTGTCCAAAATTACTCCTGCTAATTTAGTTCGTATTAAAGAACTTTACCATGTTCTTGAGGAGTTTGAACTTCTGGTGCTTGGGCCACAAGGTAGGATGCATTGACCTCCAAGGGAGTCTATTACGGTGTTCGATGAGAGGTTTAGATGCAAACTTAGGTTATCGCTAACACCTACCATAGTCGACCTCTTGGGGGGCCTAGAAGTCTACATAATGTAGCTCTTGCCCAACTGCTTTGCCACTGTATATAGTTTTATCGTGTTGATGCACATTTTTAGCCAACCGGCTTCTTTTGCCAATTTTTCAAACTTATTCTACCTGCGGATATCTTGAAAGTTAGGTAGCACCAAAGAGATTGGGTTTTGCTACATAACGGCGTGCCTGCATAAAAAATTCTTAGTAACCCCATCCTTATTATATAGCCAAGAGTGGAAAAATATTATTTATATGTTTAAGGGCTTTGTGAATTTCACATTTCGACGGGTAGTAGAGGGGGCATGTCGAGATACCGCAAAACTAAACTCTAAGCTAGCCCAACATATTTATTCGAGACCTGATCAAGTTTAGCAGATTGAGGCCTCAGTTCTAATCAATGAGACATGTTTGGTGCTGGCTGGCTTGTCGTCAATAAAGCTAAAATTGGCCACGAGCAACCAACTAGTTAGAAATCCTTGTCAATTGTGATATTTGTGTATTTTCAATCTTTCTGCTTGATTTTAATTGCTCTTTGGATTATCTTTTGTTGGAAAATTGAGAAGCGATCATGGCATGCGATAGATAAGAAGCGTTAGGTAAGGCCCAAAGAAACAATGAGCGGCATCAAGTAGTTGCTCAACAAGATAAAGCTTCTGCGATGGAGGCAGCATCTTTGACCGCCGCCCTAGTTGTCCTACAAATCTAATAGGTGCCATAACCTGATCGACAAGTAGAGGAGGTTCACAACAACATTACGGATTAGGGTAAGAGGCAGATGGCTGAGTAGGGAGACTCTATGCCCAAGAGGACAATGGGCAACAAACGTAAATAGAAGGTGGCCATGAGTTATAACCTGTTCGGCTGGCACAACAATGGGGTTTTATTCCAAACACCTAGGCTATTGTCGCCCTAGTTTAAGACTGACCTGACCATGGAGATGAAAAACTTGAGCTCTATCATATCATTAAGGATGATGGGTGCTAGTGCACTCAAATGCATGGTGGCCAGGAGTTTTACTGTCGACCAGTAAAAGTTCATGGACTTAAGCTAGATTGGGGTGCTCACGGTTCTAGCTACCACTGTAACATGGTAAGTATGAGGTTAATTATTTTCTCATCAAATGTTGTCTTTAGTTGATTACACTGTTTAACAATAACCTTTGTTTTAGGTGAGCCAGCTTGGGTATTATTTCTATCAAAGGTCAGAGTTGGCTCTGACTAATCGGGAAAAACTATGAGAGGGAGTTCAGCTTGAGTTTTCCAAAGTTCAGGCCAACTAGCTAACAAAGGAGTGGTTGACCTTCTAGAACTGCTTGACATGAATGACTAATAGCTGGTTGAAGCTGTGGAAGAAAGAAGCCAGATGGATTTAGTGCTGAAAAAGGCTCAACTAGAGATATAAGTGAGCTACTTTTTTGGTTGATCAGCCGGCCATGCTGCTACACCCGAGGAGGCCCGAGCAGTATTCTCTTGATAGCTCCCTTTGATGCAAAGAGAGGTAATAGAGTAGTTTATACTCAGCTCGGCTTTCCAATATACAAATGTGGTCTTTTTGATCGATGATGCCCGTACCGCATTTGAGAAGATGGTCAAGTAGCTCAAACACTTGGGCCATGCTTTCTGGGCTAGGATAAAGTTAGAATAAGCCCCATTCTGGATGAAAAGCTATAGCATTAGCTTGAGTTCGAGGAGGCCAAGGTCGAGGAAGGCGAAAAAGAGAATATTGCGATAAATGCTCCGATCTAACCCATTACAACTGCTTAGCAAAAATAGGCTGAAGTCAAGAATAGGTTTGTTGATTTGGCATGGGAATTTTCCTTTACTAATAACTTTACTTTCCAAATCAAGGATGGTTAGGTCAATGTCACCCAATACGTGTTGCACTTAATCGACTTTATGGGCAATGTGGTAGGGCTCTCACAACCAACATAAGTAGTTTTTCCCCTCACAACAGTGATGCCCGAGCTTGACCAAGAATTTAGGAGAGTGCCTAGGTAGGTTGAGCAGGGGGGCCTGGGTCAAGCTAAAGCTAAAACTCCTACTATCCAAGATTATGGTTGTTTAGTGTGGGTGTGTTGCACTATTATAATCCTCTTTTTTTTTTATATATGAAGGGTGTCTTTTAGTTGTAATAAATGTTTTGTTTAAGTAAATACTACTGTTATTCTGCTTAATGTGTGTCCAATCAATTTTATAGTTTTCTTATCGAATATAACTGTCTTATTGCAAATGTGTGGTTATTAACCAAGTTAATTAACAATAAAACCCACAACTTTATTGTTGATTGAGGTTACTATTGTAGAGATACGCATGATCTCATCCAAATACATTCAATGTTCTATTTTAAAATTTCCCTCAACTTTATAGTCGAGTTTCATTACAATGGTCGAGTTTGAGGCTTTTTAATTTTGCAATAGGGAGTTGATTTGTTGATCAACTGTAGGGTCAACAGCATAGTTGAGGTGAGAAGCCATAATTGGGTAGCATAAACCCATTTGGTGGGTCAACTACGAGGTCGACTACATGGTGTAGGCTAAAAAACCTTTAATTTAAAGCGTGAAGCTATTTTTGGGTTGACTTTGGGTTCAACCTAAAACTTTAACTTAAAAGTCTTGGTTTGGTAGTTTGGAGCTGCTTTTGGGTTGATTATGGGGTAGACTTAAAACTTCAGGTTTGAGGCTTTGATCTGGCAACTTGGAGTTGCTTTTGGGCTGACTACGGGGTTGACCTAAGATTTTAGGTTTAAGGCCTTGATTTGGTAGCTTGGAGCTATTTTTGGGTCGACTATGGGGTCGACCTTAAACTTCAGCTTAAAAGCCTTAGTTTTTTAGATTGAAGCTGCTTTCTATGTCGACTACGAGGTTGACTTGAAACTTTGAGCTATGTGAGGCAGATGTGGCTATCATAGTACAAGTAAATGATAGTAGTGTTGCTAAACTTTATTTATATCACAGAATACAAAAATAATTACAACACATTCTTATACATAGAATTTCTTCAAGTTGATGGCATTCCATGGGCGAGGGAGCTCATCCCTATTAACACTGGTAAGTTGATAGGCGTTGTGCTTTGCTACCTTTACAATAGTATAGGGTCCTTTCTACTTTACGTAAAAGTTGCCAACATTCTTGGATACTTCTACTTTCTTGAGAATAAGGTCTTCGACTTTAAAATAGCATGTCCTGACCCCTTTATTGTAGTTTACTGCCATCTTTAATCTGTAGCACTACATAGTGTTATAAGCTTCTTATCTTTGCTCATCAATTAAGTCCAGGTTAAGTTTCCTTTTTGAAGTATTTTTGATCTGATTGAAGTGGATCACCTGAGCTATATGTTGTATGAGTTCAGAGGGGATAACCACCTTAAAACTATACACTATACTATAAGGGTCGTGACCCATAGCTATACAAGGGATGGTCCTATACGCCTATAACACCCCAGAGAGGTCCTCTGCCCAACTCAACCCTATCCCTTGTATTCTAGTTTTTATGTGGTCAAGGATTATTTTGTTCTGGGTATTCAATTGAGGGTTACCTACTAAGGTATAATGTTGGGTGATTCCCAAGGCCTCATACTAACTTTGGGTATTTCTACTCTAGAATTGCATCCCATTGTCTGAAATGAGGATTTTAGGTAGACCAAAATAAAAAATGATGTTTTTCTAGATGAAACTCTTGATGACTAAGTCAGTTATTTTTAGGATAGTTTCAACCCCAACCCATTTGGCGAAGTACTCAATTACCACAATTATTAACTTTCATTGACCTATTATCTTTGGCAATGAACTCAGAATATCAATCCCCTACTGGTTGAATGGCCAAGTGATTTGAACATTGATAATGGGTGCTGTGGGCTAGTGCAGGAGATTCAAGTGTACTTGGCATGATGGACACTTTTGAGCAAAATCAACAACGTCTTTTAGTAAGGTCAGCCAAAAGTATCCATATATGATTTTATGAGCAAGAGATCTTTCTCCTGAGTGGTTCCCGCACATGCTTGTGTGGATATTCTGTAGGACCTCATGAGCATGGTCAGGATCTAAGCACCTCAGGGATGGTCCAGAGATTGACCACTTATAGAGCTAGCCATGTTTATCGAGTGCAAACTTGGTAGTTTGTCCTCAAAGGAGATGAGCCTCATTTTTATATTTAGGGACCGGTTTTTGACTCAAGTAGAGGTTTATTAGATCTTGCAATGAAGAAACTATTTCCTCGATGCTCCCCACCAAATTCTCTTCGAGGGTATCTATGATAGTCTATTAGTGACCAAAAAAGTTATTATCTTATCTCTTATGCCTCTGATCAAGCTAGCAAATTTGGGCAAGGCATCTACATGCTTGTTTTCATTATAGGACCATCCCTCATACAGAAACTTCGCTCCTTGGTATTTCTATGAATCTTGAAGAAAGGTAAGCTCTTGTTGGCCAAATGGGCGATAAATCTCCCAAGGGCGATAATCCTTTCGACCTGCCACCATATATCTCTAAATGTTCAAGGTGTAACAATATCTAATATGCCTTGGATTTTCTAGGGATTGGCCTCAATACCTTGTTGATTAACCATACCAAGAATTTTCTTTCTCGAACCCCGAACATACACTTGTTTGTATTTAACTTCATGCTAAATGCTCACAATATGGCGAAGGTGTGGTTGAGGTTGAGTAAATAATCCTTAGCCTTCTCTGTTCTAATAATCATGTCATCAACATAAACCTCTATAGGCTTGCCTATCTTATTCTTGACATAAAGTTGACCAGTCTCTAGTAGGTTGCTCTAGTATTTTTGAGTCCAAAAGGCATGACCAAAAAGTAGTAAACTTTTATGGGGACTACTGAAGAGGTTTTATCTCTGTTGTCGGGGGCCATGAATATTTGGTAATATCCTTGGAATGCTTCTATCATACTTAACAATTCACAACTAGCCGTGGAATCTACTAGTAAATCTATTCAAGGTATGGGTAAGGATCCTTAGGGCAAGCTTTATTCAAATTAATAAAATTATTACACATGTGCCATTGTCCCTCATTCTTGGGTAGGAGTACAACATTACAAAGCCATGATGGATATTAAATTTCTAGAATATACTACATCTAAGAGTTTTCTAACTTTTTCCTTAATGATTTGGCTCCTCTCGGCATTGAAAGTTCTTGTCTTCTACTTGACTAACTTGTATTAGGGGTTGACATTAAGGTGGTGAACGTTCATATTAGGGTTGATTCCTTGGATGTCAGATGCCTTCCAAGCAAAGACGTCGATATTTCTCTGCAGGAAATCAACTATGAGATATTCCAAAGGGGGCCCATATCTATTCTGATCTTGGTGGTCTTATCGGGGTTTCCAGGCTCCAACTCAATTGTTTTGAACTCCCCAACGGGCTCCACTTAAGTGTCTTCCAATTTTCTCTTCTTGTTGGCTTGGCTTTCCTTGGTTCTACTACAAGGGCATCCCCCAAGGTCTTCAATTGTGGTCAAATTTTCTACTTACTCAACTCAACTGAAATGGTATAACATCGCTAGGCTTTCTTGATGTTACATAACAGCTTGCCTGTGCTTGCGGGGGTTGGGAATTTGATTTTTATGTGATAGGTTGATACAATAGCACAAAAATCATTGAAAGCGGATCGACCAATTATAACATTATAAGCAAACGAGGCATCGACAACCAGATAGTTTATCATCAGTGTCCTTTTTTAGAGCACCTCCCTAAATGACATAGAGAGATTGATGGAACCCTCTAGAATGATTTTTGGTCCCCTAAACTCGACCAAAGGGGTACGCATGGGCTCGAATTTCAGCTGGCCTAGGTTTATCCTTTTCAACATCGAAAGCAAAATGGTGTTGATTGAACTGCTATTATCGACTAGAACCTTTCTAACTTCAAAGTTGGCAATCTCGACGAAGACTACCATGGGATAATTAGTTTTATGGTTGATGTTTTTCCCTTTGAGGTGGGTTAGGTTATCATTAGTGAAGGAGATAAGCTCTATACAGGTGGATAAATAGAATGTTGTTTCAATCGAAAAGGCTTTGGTCAACTTTAGCCTTATCTATGTTTGTCTCCTTGCTGACTTTGAGTCCTCCCTAGTAGGACTCCCCACAATCATGTTAATCACTCTTCAAATGGATGAGCGGTCATCCTGGGTGGGTTTCTTTTCTTTATCTTCTCTCATCGAGCTAATCGACATTTCTCTATAGAGAGTTTGATTGATTTTGTCCATTTTAGTTTGTGTATTGCTGGCCATGTATTTCTTGAGTTGGCCTTACTTGATGAGCCTCTCAATTTCATCCTAGAGATTGAAGCAGTCATCTGTGTCATGATATTTCTATTTGTGAAAGTGGTAATATTTCTTCAATTTTTTCATTACTTTAGTCTTTGCCAACTTCTTCAATTTCTTGAGGATGTTGTCATGTTGGATTGCAAATAAGACCTTTCTTCTTAGGATGTTAAGCAGAGTGTAATGATGGAAGCATTTTATTAGAGATCGACGACCATCTCTCTACTTTTGGTCATCTTTTTCTTTATTCTTCTTTTTCTCGACCTCAGGGATTCTGAACATCAGCCTGTTCATCTCTTCTTGGGTCATATATCTCTCTACCAGGTCGAGCAACTCTTCCATTGATCGTAGGTGCTCTCGTACCAAAGCATTGGTGCATTTTTTATGTTGGAGCCCCAAGAACAACACATTGATGAAGAACTCAATCTTGGGGTTATTGATCTTTAGCACCTCCATGTTGAACCTAGTGAAAATTTCATGGAAAGACTTCCCTTCATTCTGCTTGATGATGTGGAGATGGGTGTGGGAGAGCTTTGCCTTTCGTTGACTAGCAAATTAGTATAGCAACTTATCAAAAAATTGGTCCTAGGAGTATATTGATAAAGGTTCAAGCCTGACAAACTAGTCGAGCACTATACCTTAAAAAGTTGTCACTAGCATCTTCACATGGATGTATCCATTTTGCCTATATAGTTGCATCATATGTTCTAACTGCATCAGGTGTTTATTGGGGTTAGTTAAGCTATTATATCATAGGAGTTCAGTCGGGAACTTTGCATTGATGTTAATGCACTCATCGATAATCTCTTGAATAAATGGTGATCCTCTCTCTTGTTGAGACCTTTGGGGGCCCTCTAGGTTGGGCACCTTTTTTGGGTTTCTCTTTGAGTTTTGTTGAAGTGTCTATTCAGCTGCTACACTTGGTGGGAAATTTCTTCCCACTCGTCTTGATCATTTTGGGTCATGTTGCGATCGAGCTGAGGCCTCGTACACTCGGCCTTATTATGCTACGGGGCTCAAATGGGTTAGGCCATGTGATCTACTAATCCTCACATTGGTCCAATCTTGAATGTTCGACACTATCGTACTACGAGGCTCAATTAGGTCAAACGTAATGGTCTATAGAGTCGACAATCTTTTCCCTTAGCTCTAATCATCCCCTTTCTCCATAGAGGCACTTAAGGTTGGCTTCTTATTTGGCTAGTGGGCACTTGGACTCTGGGCTATCGCAACTGTCCTAAGGGGAACTCTCTTTTGGTGGTGGCAGTTAGGTAGTTGTACTACCAGTTGGGGCAAGCACGGTTGTGTGCCGTTTAAGTGTCACCAAAAGATGAGTAGATATATGGGCATAAATTTGTTCACTTATAAGTTGCATTAGCTGAGGCATGGTCAGAGTTACAACTTGCTCTTGTAGGGTGCGGGGCTTGGGGAATGTGATCCTTATTAAGGTTGAGGGAAAGGAGGAGACGGTGTCCTTCTATTTTCTTCCCTCTTAGATGCAGCTCTCTTGGTGCTTACCATTTTTTTCTTAGTTGTAATCTCCAATTTTCCACAAACGGCACCAAAATGATGAGGTTGAAAGCCATTTTAGTGAATTGGGTTGTATTTAGGATAATTCGACCAAGGAGATCAAATGATTCAATAGTAATATTTTTTTAGGTTGAGATTTGCAATCAATAGCAAATGTTAAACTAGTTGGGCTATCCCTAGCTATGGTACTCTGTCGCTCAAGTTAGTAATGGTCGAGTAAGATAATCGAGCAGCAGAGTAAGAGTATATAGTATAAAATGACATACGTAGATGGTGGTTGGCCATGGGGTATTTATAGCCTTCTTCAAGTAGGTGATATGTTTAAGGAGCCCCTACCAAGTGTAGAGGGCTTTTGTCTTTGCTTGGGAATTGTAGGACATTTCCTAACCCTATACTATTTCAAGTAGCATCATCTCCTACTTTCTTAGGTGAATAGTACTCTGGAGAGCACTTCCTGACAGAGTTGGTGGTAGAGGCAGTATTAGGGTGACATGCACCATTAATGCGGAGGTACACTGACTGTCAGAGCATTGAATACGGTAGGGATATAATTCGGCGTTTGAGTAAGCACCTTAGTCGATGGTGATTGACCAGATAGAGTGGTCGACTAGAGAGATGATTGAATACACTAGGTGGTTTGAAGCCTCCCTTCAGGTAGGGTTTAGAACTATCTGCTTGACCTGGCAGTTGTGGTTAAGTAGCTTGACCTAATTGGGTTTGGAAGCGTAATTGGGTTTCAGATGCTAAATGGGCCTAGAAACATTCTCTAGAGTTGATAACTTATTGGGTTAGGCTTATTGAGCTATCCCATATCAATAATAATATTTATTTATTTTTTACATAATGTAATTTTATTTTAGTAATTCAAATATATTTATTTATTTTTGCATAAATGAAAAATTAAAAGTTATAATAAAATGATAATTGTAGGATGAGTTATAACTAGTAGTTATTGTATAACTTCTAGTTATTAAAAATTAAATAATAAAATAAAATAAACTTGGGGCATTTTAGGCAACTCATCCAAAATGCACTAAATATTGGGTAGCTACTTTATTAATAGTATAGATTGTACAATGCTCAAGACGTCTACCAATTATTGTCGATAGATCATATTTTCTTCTAAGAACTTATTGTATTCTTTCTTTTTCAAAACAACTTTATTAATATTCAAGACACATAATTCTTTATCAAGATCATAATCATTTGTTATTTATTTTGTGAATAATGTGAACTTTTTGCTCATATATACTGAATAATAAAGATAATTTCCACGTACAGTACACATAAAGTCACAAAATAATCAATTAATTATATTATGTAACATATAAGGAAATTGATTATGATGATACTATTATTATCATGATAGATTTATGATTATCTTCCTAATTGTAGGCTTTGCTAGCTAATCATCATTTTAAAATAAAATTTTATTTGATCACAATAGCGTCTTATCCTATTATATGTACATACACAGATACAATAAAGATCAATTTTTTATTACATTGCAAAAATATTTAAATTCTTATGAATACTACAAGTTGCTCCTTTAGAACTCTTATAAGGTCTACCTTAATGACACTTTATACAGATAGATGCGAAGATATGATCACTGTTTACCAATTAAATCGTTTAATAAAAGGACAATATGTTTATAAACCGCAAAACTAATGACCATAATACTTATAATAAATTATCAATGATTATATAATTAATCAAATAATTGTAGGAAATAATTTATTCCAAGATTCATATACCTATGAAATCAAAACCATAAATAGATTTATTCTTAATTCATGTTTGAACCACTAGATTGATAATCAAGAATTCCCGCAACTGCATGAATTAATGCCTAAATCTTCATCTCCTTCTCACACAAACTAGTTCACATCAATGGGACATAACTACCAATAAAATTTGGTCCAGTAAAAATTATTAATATTGGATCATAGCATTGATTGCATCTTTCATCAACACAAGACCTCCCATGCTCACATATACCAACAATTCCATCGACATGGATTCAAACATGGTAGTGTAGCAAGAAATAGCAACTAAATAAGACCCAAGTATTTATGCTATTTCATTGTTAGTTCTCTAATTTTCTTGTAAGACATTGATTTCTAGAATTATATGAAATCCCAAGAAAATGTGATTATTTTATAGGATATGGGCCCCTTGAACAGTAGAAAACCATTAAAAAATTCATGATTTTCTTGTAAGACATGGATTCTAAAAACAATATGAAATCCAAAGAAAATTTGATTTCAAAAGAAGCTATATATGCCTCGTTCAATACTAAAAAAACAATATGGTGTTATTTATAAAACATACCCAACTCTCAAGATCAACATCTAATATTAAGATATATATTAAGCAAGATACATGATAAAAACTATGCATGCAATTATCACAAATATATCAACAATTGAAAAGAATCTCGCTTTAATAAAAGCCAATGAGACAAAGGCTTCAATATTGTAACAAATTCAATAAAGAAACATATCTCACTTAACCCAATACATCAAAAGACTCAATCATACCTTTGTGTTCCACATGTCTTTTTAAAATTATAGGTCTTAATCCCTTGGTTAAAGAATTTCCAAACATAGAGTCAATATTAACATGCTTTATAATAATGTTATCATTTTTAACCAAGTCTTTTACAATGAAATATTTTATGCTCTATTTATTTAGATGCACTAGAGGATTTATTATTCCCTAAAAAGAAACACAACAACAACGTTATCATAATAAATCCTCAATGGGCCTATAAGTTGAATCATCAACTAAAAAAATTTGAAATGAAGTTCTTTAGAATTTTCTCAAATATCTTAAGACTTTCTTAATAGCCACTTAATGTTCTTGTCTAGTATTAGAGAGATAGCAACCAAAGACCACTAAAAGCAAAGGTTATATTAGGCTTAGTGTAGACTTATATATTCATCAGACTGCTAACAACACTAAAGTAAGGAATATTTTTTATTGACTCCTACTCAAGTTTGTTTTTAGACATTGTGCAATGCTAAGTTTATTACCTTTTATAATAAGCACATAAATAGGTTTACAATTTTACATATTAAATCTAGCCAAAAACACAATCAATGTAACTCACTTGAGAAAGTCCTAACAAGCATTTCTATCACAGTGGATCTCAATTCAAAGAATAAAGGATGCTTTAGTAAGATCTTTGATATCAAAACCATGACATAACATTTTTTTAATCTCATAGAGCAAACTTAAATCACTACTAGTAAGTAAGATATCATCAACTTAAAGTACCAAATATATGAATTTTCTTCCACTAGTCTTGTGATAAACAGAATTGCACACCTTATTTGCTTTGAAGCTTAATGAAGTTATTATCTTATCAAACTTCAAGTATCATTGATGAGAAGCTTGTTTAAGGCCTTAAATTAACTTATTTGGCTTACATACGAGGTGTTCTTTCTCTTCTTGAACAAAACCCTCAAGTTGAGTCATGCAAACATTTTTATTAAGGTTGCCATAGGGAAAACTATTCTAATCCATTTGATTGAGCTCCAAATCAAAATGAACTATCAAATTTATAATGATCCTAAAGGAATTTTTGGAGGAAACAGGGGAGAAGGTTTCACCATAATCAATACCAGCTTTCTGAGTAAAACATTTAGCCATAAGTTTAGCTTTAGATATTTCAATCTTTCCTTTAGAGTCTTTTATGGTTTAAATCTGCAATTTGCAACCTATAATCTTTTAATCTTAGGCTAGATCAACTAACAAGCATACATCATCTACGTTTGCACTAAACTACAAGTCTTATTGACAATTAAACATAGCATCAGGATAAGTGGCAACAACAATTGTAGGACTAACAAACACCATAATAGTCATTTTTCAAAGAGATACACATAGTAGTTACTAGGAATGGTTGGATGTCTCTTTATAGAAAAATGGCTAGAAGGTATTTAATGGACAGGATTTTGAGTTCAATCAACATTCAAATTACCCTTCATATTAGCATTAAGTGTAGCTTACTTGCTCATGAGGATCCTAAATTTCAATCGTAGTGAGTCAGGATGTTGTGATAGATTTAATATAATTATTAACAACTATAGGATAAGTACATCAACATATTTTAAGCACATCATGCTTTAGGAACTTGGTTGTTTAAGATTTAACTACTCAAGGTATACACAAAGATGAACGGATCTATATCCTTTAGAATAATTTAGATACCCAATGAAATAACTATGAGTACATCTTGGATTAATCTTTTTCTCAAAAAGTTTATAATAAATTCCAACCTCACAAGGTACATGAAAATGGTTTAAGTTAGGTTCCTTCCTGCCAACACATAATTCAATATATGTTTTAGGAACTAATTTAGTAAGGGCACAGTTAAGAATATACTTGGTAGTTCTTATAGTTCTCCGTAAAGAAATTTAGGTAACTCACATTAACTCATCATGCTCTTTCATCATTTTAACTAAGGTACAATTATGCCTTTCAGCTACACCATTTTGCTCAAGACTCCTAAGCATGGTATATTTAGCAAAAATTCCTGATTCTTATTAATAGGTTTGCAAACAGTACCTATATGTTGCCTAGTCTCATCATATTTGCCCCTTGTACAATCAACAAAAAACTCCATATCTCTAAAGATAAAACTAGGAAAAATGCCTCATTTTATTAGCCTTTCTATCATATTTTTAGAAATATGGTCAAATTGCTTATGCCATAATATGGAAGAATCATTATTATTTAGGTATCTTTTACACACAACGAATAAATTTTATTTGAAGCCAATGTTAGCAAATATAGGCCATGAACAAAATGCCACAATTAATAACTTTAGAGTCTAATATCAAACTAACCTTCCCTTTGCTAAAAGAGATATCATAGCCTAAATTGTTTGGAACAAAAACTAAAAATTAAGTTCTAAGTCAAATTCATTACATAAAATATGTTTTCCATAACAAGAAATGCTATTTGTCTAATCTCCCTCTTAATTTTCTCTTCATGAGAGATACATTTGGAAATAAGGTTAAAAAATACTATATAACTCATTTTAGGTGCCGTAGGCTATTTTAATTTGACAAATTCCATAAGAAATTGAGAGCAACATGAACAATATTGCTATAATGAAAAGGAAATATTAAGATCTTTGAGTTTGAATTAGATATGACCATTTTAGAATATACGCCCTAACCTTGCTAGAATTATTATACTTCATACTCATTAGATCACTCATAAGATTCTCAGATTTAAAATTAGCAAATGTTTGATACCTTTGTCCCGTTGCATTGAAAAATTCCCTAGCATTATAAGTCTCAGGACGTGCACTAACTAAATGCTCTCCAATTGAAGTTTTATAGCTAGAAACCATAGGCAATTAGATCCCTCCTACTGGACGCAAATTGTTTTTGCAATTACATCTCTATTTCCATAAATTTCCATTTCCTCTCTACCTCCAGGCCGATTCCTATGTCTCGAGATCAAAACTCATGCACTCATATTCTTAGAGTCTGCAACATTTAGGTAATTCTTGTTCATTTTCTTTTATGTTTGATCTTTCTTCTCTTTCTTTCCTTTTTTTTTTACTACCTTGATGATGTGTCACCATGGAGGCCCCAAAGTCACCACACCGCAATACTAACCCTCTCTAGGAGATTTTCCCTTCAAGAATTCGTGCCAATGTAGACTAACAAAATAAAATGACAAATCATATGAAAAGAAACAACTTATATATTAGTCTTTGTAAAATAGCCTAAACGTTTCCTCTTGTTATAGATGAGTATACATATACTAATACTTGAGGTATGGTACTAAAACCACCATGGACATAAGTCTTATTATGCATATACATAAACTTATTGATCTGGGTACATTAGGATTCAAATAAAAGATAATTTCTTCCTTCTTTATTCCTAAATTTCTTCTTCCAGTATGACCAGTCTAGGCTCATTTTTATAAAGAGAAGAATAAAAGCGAGTCCGAATGACTTAGTGAGGAAAGTTGGAGAGAGTTACCTATATAGAGCTTATTCTATAGTGGAAGATGACAGAGTGAGAATTACGTATTATGTAGGAAACAAACATGCCAAGATAACTTGATTTATGTAACAAGATTTTGTAATAAATGTGTTATAAGTCAAATGCACATATATTTGAGATATCTTAAGGTTTTATATAAATTAAGAGATGCCTTAATTAAATTACTTTTAAGAAACCTTATCACATCAAAGGCAACATAATCGTATCAAACCTTTCATGTAACTCCATCACTATCCTATACCAACAAGGAGAATTCATGTCCTCAATGCATTTTTCTTTTTGCATATTTGGATTCAAGTGTATAGGATTTTAGAAGTGGCCCCACTGTACACCTATACATGGTACTTAGATACTTACACTTTAATTCATGAAGAATAAAATAGGATTCTATTGTTAAGGTACCAAATATAGTTGAAAGATGTTTAGTACTGAAATTTAGAGGTACTAACGATGACAAATTCAAGAGGTGGCCCCCACCGAAATTCGCTATCCACAGTGTGGCACTTTACTCAGCCCAATACATACTTTATAGTACTAACCAAGTAAGATATTCAAAATGGTTAAGAATACAATAAGTATAGCAAAATGTGTCAACCTTGGAATTCTAGAGGTGGTCCCTACTGCATATTCCCTCACAGCAAGTGTGGCACTTATTTTTCGATTCAACAAATGGGATGAGAAAATTTATAATAATTAGAAAACATGAATCTTTTCAAGTTATAACTTATTTGGAGTAAAAATCTTTTTTCATAAATATTCTTCCTTTCTGTTAAATAATCCTTTTTAAGATGTTTTCAAAGTATCCGGTATAGGGGTTTTTACTTATTTGTTTGAGTAGCTTGTTTTAGGATATAAAGAAACAAATTAAATAAATATTAATGCCATGATCTTTTGATTAAGAGAAAAGATGAGTAATTTAGGATTTCAATTGGTTCAAACTTACCAAGCAGATCAAACAACTATCATCATCATCATAAGTGAGGTACTTTAGGAAGTATGAAAAGGTTATATAATTTTAGAAAGTAGTTATTAACAAGTAACAGTTGGAAATTAGAAAGGAATAAAAAACCTCATATATCAATGATCGAGGTGTTCCACAAAACATGAGATTGGTGTATGATTTTAGAAAAGATAAAACTTTAAATATCAATATTCAAGGTGTTATAGGAAAAAAAATTACAGGCAACAGAATAAACATTTAGAAGGAATAGAGTGCCTCACCGATTCCTTTGATCGAGATTCTCTGACAAACTTGTAAGCTTAATTACCTAAATTTAAGATTCAACTATTATTGATCATTCTTTTGGTAATAATATTATGTGGGAATGAAAATAATAAAGAAAATTAATTTAATTAAAATACTATATACTATTTTAATTATTTAGTTACTATTTAATAATTTAAGCGATTAATTTTATTGATATCTTAAGCATTTATATATATAAGAGTAATCTTTCCAACTTTATTAGTTCCTAAATGAATCAAGTATATGTTAACACTTTTCTTATCACATTATTCTAAGAGTTATATTTACAATGAAGTTATTGTATCTAAATCATGTTCTATAATTCCCACCAAATCCAATTAAATTTAAACCCCAATTATCCAACATAATCTCATAATCCAAACAACATAATATAAACATTCATATTTAATCATATTTATCAAAACAAAGTTAAGTTATTATCATCATAACATGTCCACGATTATTCAGCAAAACTTGCCCATTTCTAGAATCACATAGTCAACTATGCAGTTTTCATAAAACTGTCTTTGACAAGTCTAAGGTATTTGTATGGTGGTATTTACCTCAAATGATCTGAAAAATTAATGAAATTTTTGATTATAGCCTCAATTTTTCGATCGAATGGGCTGATTTTCTCTAATTCCTATTTAAAGTGAGCTCCGGACCTAATCCATTCCCAGTGGTAAGTCGAAATTCTTTCTCTTTTTTGACCAAAATACCATTTCAATTTTAGTGATTCCTAGTTCTAATCTTAACTAAACTTAAAGATATTTCCAACCATGGTTCTACTTCATTATTTGATTGGCTAATTCCATAGATATAGTTAGAAAAAACTATGCTCAATTCTCATAGTTTTTACCTATGTGTGATAGTGTTGATTTTGGCAGAGTTTTAGGTTTGATTGGGTGCAATTTCTAGAAATATACACTATTATAGTAATCTAGACACAAATATATTTCTAATGGTAGGTTTGCATAGATGTTCAAATGGTTGGAAGGGTGGTTTTTGATTTTTGTTAAAAGTTTGTTTGGATAGGATTTCTTTTGGCTAGTAGTTTAGCTTTTTGCTTGACTAGATTTTTTCAAAGGTTTGAAGCTATAATTTCTAAGGGAATTTTTTGAAGCTTTGATGTTTGGTGAGCTAGGGAAAGTTTGGTTATGCTATCTTAGTTGGTTAATGATGGAACATAGGGAAGGAATGCTTGATCTTGGCAGCCTGCAGAAACTATTAAGGATGGTTTGTGGGAATTGAAGTGAGCCTGGGCCCTTGAATTTCCACCGTATTGTGAATTGGCCCTCAATATTTTATTGTGAATTAACCCTTAATCTTTCATCTTATTTTGAATTGGCCCTAAGATATTATATAAAGAAACAAATTCTTTTATTTTAATTCTATTTTATTGTATACTTAATATACATAATGATACATTTGTAACTTAAGATATATGTATATATATGTACTTTTATGCTTTATGACTTAGGGTTCTTAGCTAAATTCATAGTGTATATATGTATTTACATCAATCATATAATTAACTCATTTACTTAAAATGCTATTAGTCTAATCAAAAGGAATAATTTCATAAGATAGTTTATTTACTATATATAGAATTTTTATACTTTGATTTCCTATAGTTACTGAATAAGTTTAATAATTTTATTATTATTATTATTATTATTATTATTATTATTATTATTATTATTATTATTATTATTATTTTAAAGAAGAAATACTTATGAGAAAAGATGAGATGTTACAAATGAGCTCAGAGAGCAATAGTGAGATCAAGAGGACTAGTGGAGATGGTGGGGTTTGGGTCGAGGATTGTTCAAGTATTAAGGCAAAGAGCTTGGATAGTTCTGATCCTAACCAAATGAGTGATGCAGAGGTCAATATCATGGGCCATGAGGGTGACTTGGCTGATTTTACTAAAAATTTAGTTGAGGGTGGTGTCGAGGATGTGAGGGATTTTGGAGTGAACTGTGAGCTTCGTGTCGAGAGGAATGTGTGAAGGTTTGTGTGGCATTAGGATCCAAATATTTTCCAAAAGAATTGAATAAAATAGCTCACAGAACTCCACAAGGGTCTAGACATGCATAGGATTCATATTTAGAAGAGGAAAATACTTGGGTGAAAGCAGAAAATTTGAAGAGCAAGAAAAATCTTTTCAACCGTCAAATAGGCTTTTCACCAGCGCAGCAGAATCACCACCGATTTTCTCCTAGATGGACTCCTCCATTTTGGTTGAAATTTTTACTAGAACTCCTTAAACCTTTAAATATTCTTTAGTTCAAATTTTAGGCTGATCAAAACACCATAGGAACTCCCAAAAGATATAAAAATCGGCTACTAGAAATTGCTCTAGTTAAGAGCAAAAGCAACCAAAATAGATTGCCTCTAATGCAAACATCCACACACTAAATCTATGGCCGATTATCTATAGAAAGGCTTAAAAATATATAGAGAACAAGGGGAGGAAGGCTGGGAACATTGAGGTGCAAGGAGGAGGGAGAAAAAGAGAGTGATGGGAAGCTAACAACTTAGATTCCCACTACACAATATTATTGGGAGAAAATCACACAAAATGTGCACACCACATATACATTTGGCCAGCTACACTACCATATCCATTTATAGGAGTGGTCATACACCTCCCACAAGGAGGTGATGCCAAGTGTCCCTTGCTTAGGTAGCTACTAACTTTGTGATTAGTGAATTTAATTGAAGCACAAATTTCATCTAATGAAATGTCTTGTAATTAAATTCTAATTCTTATTAAATGAACTCTTCATTTAATATTTCTCCCAAAAATTATCTCTTTAACGTAATTAAACTAAACCCTTTAATTTAATTAATAATTTTTTGACTTAACTTTTAAGTCAAAGCACTTAATAATTTAAGCTAGTCAAAATTAATTCAACCCTTAAATTAATTTTGAAACAATTGATAGTCTTGTGACATCAATTAAATTATTAAATTCTTAAATTAATTTGACCAATTTAACATTTAAATTAATCAAGCCAAAATGACGACAACTTTGCCTTTTCCAAAAATCGGTCACGAATTTTCTAACTCTTAGAAAATTCTCTTTTCTGCAATAGTCCATGTTATTGCCTTTTGTGTGTGACCCATTAGGTTCTACCATTCGTTGGGCATAAGCTCACAACTCCTTGTGACTTTTGGAATATTAAATATTCATTTTAGTTTAAATTCTTTTAAATTAAGCGACTCAATTTAATTAATCTCATTAATTAAAGAATACCCAATCTCCATGGTTGATGTCCAAACTTAAATCCATGGAGCCCAACTAATTAGCAAAAAGGAATGCTCTTGAAGGACCATTCTAGCATTACACGTACCATGCAAATACTGTCCAACCATCTTTTATCTCCCAAAAGATGTTTAGGGCCAAATATTTGTTAGCTCTCTAATAAGCTCAATACTATATTTCTATTCTTAATATTTGATGCCCTTTGTGACCTCATCTTTGGAAACACCTTCCCAAATTATCACATCACCTTGCACAATGATTTCTTAGAATCAATCATTATAGAACATATAGGAGATGCAATTACCTTTCACAAAGATGAGGAGTTGGATTCCACCTTGGATCTCACAAATCTCCATTCCAAGTAGCTCATACCCAATCTCAACTTTATCCGCTAGGTGCTCAAGAAAGAGTTAAAGTAAGAGGATCGAACACAAGATTACCATAGATCCTCAGGTTAGAGGACTAATAATATGCATTAGCATAAGCATGAGAACTAGCCACTACCGACTTGCCACTATGGCTACTAGTGGATTCTTTGGTGGGTCTTTAGTATTTTGTTCTCTAACAAGCACCCACTAACACGTACTTGTATCTCATACAGTTGCTCATGGAATGGAGTAATCTCCAACCTTTAGATTTATGCATCATTAGTACAAGTCTATCCAGACCTTAGATGCCTTATCTTATAAGATCCTATGACTTGAAAGATCTAAGATCAAGATCGCGTAAGAATTGTTCCATGATCACCACCTAATGTGTGACCAAGTCCCACAGTTTTGTATGATCCATGGGCTTCATTCAAATGCAAGTGAAGGAAACAAAAAGCATAAGATAAAGATGGCCACATAATGATTATCATTCAATTAAGATTGTTTTACAACTAAATAGTTTACAAGGCCAATCTAATTGGCTTGCGAGCCAGTATTCCAACAATCTCCCATTTACCTCAAAGCCAATGTCCCTTGGCCTTGAGACTCATCTTCCCAAGATGTCCTCTAATGACTATATGCATTTAGAGGTTCAGACAATAGTTCTGCTGTACTTTTTTCTAAGACAATGTTATCCACTCAGTTGTTACATCTATTAATTGATATCATATATCAAATGATAATGCATTTACTATATTTAGATCACTAATGAGATCTTGGTTCAGTGGTTTTGATCATATATCAAATGATAACCTCTATTAATTTATTTCAAATGATAATATGTAGCTATGGCAAGTAAAATTCGAATGGACTTAGGCATAGTGATCGGCAAAAAGGTTTTCTCAAAATTGATACCAAATATTTAAGTGTAACCTTTTACACGTAGTTGCATCTTAAAAGTCACCACTTCTCCATATACCTAAAGCTTTCACTTATAGATCTACTTGCAACCAATATAAACTATTTTCTTCAGTGGATCTACCAAAGTTCATACTTTGTTGGATTACATGGAGTCCATTTTAGATCTCATGGCTTCAAGCTAATGTCCTAAGTCTATGTCCAACGTAGCTTCTTCATAGGTTTTTAGTTCACTATCTGATTAGGCCGTATCATAATGAAATCCAAACCTTTCGGGTTGCTTCTTGATCAGGTCCAACCATTTCAAAGGTTATGTGTGAGGCTATTTGATATTTATTTATTTCTACCACTTGTGGATTTGATGATCATCTTGAACTTCACCAAGTTCAACAATAACTTCTTCTCTTTCTTATAGAAATTTCTTTTTTGAAAAGGTGGCATTCTTCAAAATAAAATATTTTTTATTTTGAGGGATCTTGAAAGTAATAGCTTATAGACTCTCTAGGTTATCCCACAAATTTACATAAGGTGGATCTACTTTTCAACTTGTCTCCCACTGTTTGTCTCACATATGCGGGAGATCCCCAAACCTTGAGATATTGGTAAAAAGGTGTTTTGCCATGCCATATCTCACATGGTGTCTTTTGGCACCAAATTTGAAGGTACTATATTTAGTAACTTCGTTGCTGTCTATAAAGCGTATCTCAAAAAGGATATAAGTACATTAAAGAAGCTTATCATGAAATGTACCATATCTAACAAGGTACAATTTCTCTTCTCGGCTACTCCATAATGTTAGGGTGTGCCATGTAGAGTCTATTGAGAAAAAATCTTATTACTTTTTAGATAATTTGAGAATTTTGTACTTAAGTATTCACCCCCTTGATCCGATTGAAGAGTTTTAATATTAAGTCCTTTTTGCTTTCCTACTTTATTCATATACACTTTGAACTTTTCAAAGGCCTCTAACTTGTGCTTCATAAGATACACATGTCTGTACCAACTATAATCATTAGTGAAGGTGATGAAGTAAGAATAGCCTTCTCTCTCACTAACTCTTAGTGGAACACAAACATCTATATGGATTAAATCCAATGGATTTGTGGAGCACTCCATATGTCCCATAGAGAGAGCTTTGGTCATTTTCCCTTCAAACAAGATTCATATGCAGGAATGTCCTCTATGCTACTAACTTTTAGTATTTTGAGAGTTTTCATCTTGTTCATCCTATTTTTTGAGATATGTCCAAGTTTTGCATATCATAACATGACATCTTCTTAGATATCCAATTTTCTTACATAGTTGAAAGTGCATCAATGATGGTTAAGAATCTAATATGTACAATCTTTTGTTAAGTGTACCATGAGCAATAAAAGAACCCATTCTTTTATACCTTCAATCTCCTATTTGATATAGAAGGATCAAATCCTTCGCTATCCAAAACAAGAATTGAAATAATATTCTCAATAGTATATGATACGTTATAACAAAGATACAATACAATTATGGAATTTTCTAAGTCTAACTTGTTATACGCCTTTGGCTTTGGTCATAACTCTTGGTCCTTAACTGAGGTGGTGGATAATATCCTCTTCATTTAGGATTATTCCTTTTTTCTATTCTTTTATAACAACTTACAAAAAAAAGAACCACATGCGATATAATATATCTATGAAGAAGAATTCATCCTAAATGCACCTCAATAAAGTACATGCCCTTCTTAAGGGTTGCAAGGTAACCTTTGCAAATAGCTTCCAATGGCCTATCTTTCCAAAGTAGAAACTAATAATATTGATTATTCCTTCTATAGTCTTATTGACTCCTCCAGATGCTTTTAATGATTGTTTTCTCTTAGAGGAAGAACATTTCTTCCTTTTACCTCCTTTTCTAGCACCCTTAGGCCCATGGATGTGGAGGAGAAAACAAGTGTCAAATATTTTCCCTTATCATGGTATTCTTTTTCTAGATTAATACTTTGATCAATAAAACTCGATGAGGATGTGAAGATCAAATCCTCATGGAGATCATTGTCCTTCACTACTTTCAAGTAGAAAAAAGCTTCTCCAAGCCTAATCATCATTAGACCTTAGTTGATGACGCATGACTTCATATCCATCCTAGCTTGAAAAGTCTCTTTTGACAACATGAACTTCCTATACCCATTTGTTTTACAATTCTTGTAAACCTTAACCAAGGTACCATTCATGTGCCTTTGAAACTTTTAAAGTTTATAGATGCCATCACGAGACTAAGGGATAGGATGACCTTAAGTCCAATTTGTGAACTTTTCACGTGTCTCTAAATTTATATTAATCCTAAGGGGATTAGGAATACCATGATATAGGACATATATCCACTTCTAGAAATGTAGAATGATTTTTGAGGTTAAGTCAACCATGGAAGTTTGGCCTAATTGGTTTACTAGTTTCCAAAATAACATTAAGTGGAATTATTAGTCATTCTTGAGATTTCACAAATCCTCAAAGATAAAAAAGAGAATATAAGCATGTGATTGAATTTGATATTAAAAGCATGTTCATGGTTTTTCAAGCATATTTTCCTCCCACTATTTTATCAAACTCTTTACCCCTAAGAAGAATTTAGGAAATCAAATTTCCTAGTGAGAATGAAGACCCCAATGACTTGCCAATGGACTATCATGATTGAGTGCTATCCTCGAGCAATCGAAGGGTAAGCAACTTTTGCTAATTGCATCTCATGCAACCCTTGATATATTTTATCTCATTTTTCATATAAACCCATTTGATAGTGCTATACTACTAAGTGTTAAGTCAAACCCACCAATCAATCTTTTATTTAAGACAGCCTTACAACATTCCCCATGATCGAGTGCCAATGCGTAAGGGTTCTTAAATCAAAAGTGTATCTCATTCTAAGTGTATACTCATAGCTATTCTCCTGAGTGTGACCCCTATGAACGAGTGCCACCAAAAAAAATTGGTGGCATCATCATGGCATACACTATTGGTGGAAGGCTTAGATTAAATAAAATTCTTTTAATTTATATCCATTTAGACTTAATATTTGAAAACACTTATACATTCTAAGTGGAGAGTTTTGGCTTGCAAAGATCTCATCATTTTTATCTTCTTATTTAGGTTCTTTATATCCTAATCATGCATCTCATACATCAATAAGATATGAAAAGTGTAAATAAGTAAATATCGTAGCATGCTCCTAGGGTGGGATGGCCATCAGCCTAACCAAGTGATGCACTTAGAGCTATAGGTGCATCATTTGGTTGATTTTAAGTAGGTTGATTAAACTAAGCTATTACATGAGTGTATCCCATCCATTAAGTGTCTTCATGCCTTCTTGGATCCTCTTTACTCCTTGCAACTTTTACAAGAGAAAGAAAACCTCACTCCTAGTGATTTTACTCTCATAACTTTTACAAGATAGAATAAGAGACATGCTAGTCCTATTTAATACAACTTATTTCAACAATTGAAATAAATAAAATCAATATTAAAATACTCATGAACATACCCATTTATTCAACATTTAAATGAACAATAAATTAACTAAGAATTAACATTCAATTCCAACAATCAAGTGCTAATCATATTAATAAATAATCGGTCATGCAAAAATAAGCATAACACTTATGCATCATATTTTGCCTCATTTGGAGATCAGCTTTAACAAGTTTTAAAAACAACTAAAAAGTGTCTAAGATAATTTTGAGCCTTTGCACAACATTTGTGTAACCAATGTGGGTGTTTTGAAACAAGTTTGGTCACTAAAGGAAATAAAGTAAAAGCTCAAAACCTATCCCAACCCCAACTAGGGGCTGTTGGCCATGGCTTGATCGTTGTTGGGCGATAGCTCTCGATTGAGTCAAGCCATTTTCTGCTCAACTTTTGTGCACCAATAATTTTAGAACAACTTCTAAACATCAAAACACATAATATAGGTGAAAATTGCAGATTAAAACACCTTTCAATACTAAAATGTCAAGTGTCCAAAGATGCTTGAAAAACAAGTTTAAGAAAGAATCATATTCTTCAAAGATCTCCAATTATATCCAATCTTATTGGACCCAAAAATGACCAAAACAACTTAAGGCCATTCACACCATGCTATATTTGAATATAAAATTCACCAATGCCAAATCAAAATTTAACATAAAAAAATTTAATCAAAACATGCCCATCATATGATTTAATAATTAAAGCACAAAATAGCATGATTCAATGCATCAATCAAGGAGCCACAAGAAGGATCATCCATACACTCCAAACCAAGCAAAATCCAAGTCCATACATTAATATGGCTCTATACCACTTGAAGGTCTGTGTGGTACTAGGATCCAAATTGTTTTTGAAAAAATTGAACAAACTAGCCAACATAACTCCACAAAAACCTATACATACATAGGATTTAGATTTAGAAGAGGAAAATACCTGGGTGAAAGCAAAAAATTTGAAGAGCAAGAAAAATCTCTGCAATCGACAAACAGGCTCTTCACCGGCGCAACAGAATCACCACCAATTTTCCCCTAGATGGACTACTCTATTTTCATTGAAATTTTTATTAGAACTCATAAACCATTTGACGATTATTCAAGAAAAAATTTAGGCTAATTAGAACACCAGAGGTACTCCTAAAAGAAGCAAAAACTGGCTACCAGAAATTACTCTAGTCAAGAGAGAAAGCAACCAAAATAGATGACCTCTAATGCAAATGTTTAGACATAAAATCTATGGCCTATTATATATAGAAAGGCTAGGAAATATACATAGAATGAGTGGAGAAAGGATGGGAATATTGAGACGGAAGGAGGAGGGAGAAGAAGGAGAGAGTGATGGGAGGCTAACAACTTAGATTCCCACTACACAATATTGTTGAGTGAAAATCACACAAATTGTGCACACCTCACATACATCTGGTCAGCCACTCTACCATATCCATATATAGGAGTGGTCACACACCTCCTACAAGGAGGTGATGCCAAGTGTCCTTTGCTTAGGTGGCCACTAACTTTATGATTAGTGAATTTAATTGAAGCACAAATTTCATCTAATAAAATGTCTTACAATTGAATTCTAATTCTTGTTAAATAAAATCTTCATTTAATAATTCTCCCAAAGATTATCTCTCAAACGTAATTAAATTAAACACTTTAATTTAATTAATAATCATTTGACTTAACTCTTAAGTTAAAGCACTTAACAATTTAAGCTAGCCAAAATTAACTTAACCCTTAAATTAATTTTGACTAATTGATAGTCTTATGACATCAATTAATTGATTTTAATTTAACTCTTAAATTAATTTGACCAATTTAACATCTAAATTGATTAAGCCAAAATGATTACAATTTTGTGTCCTCCAAAAATTGGTAATGAATTTTCTAACTCTTAGAAAATTCTCCTTTCTACAATAGACCATGTCATTAGCTTTTGTGTGTAACCCATTAGGTTCTACCATTCACTGGACATGGACTCACAACTTCTTGTGACTTTTGGAATACCAAATAGTCACTTTACTTTAACCTCTTTTAAACTAAGTGACTTAATTCAATTAACCTTATTAATTGAATAGTACCCAATCTCTATGGCTGATGTCCAATTCAAGCCCATGGAGGCCAACTAATTGGCCAAAATGAATGCCCTTGAAGAAATATTCTAGCATTACGCATACTATGCAAATATGTGCCTTCTATCTGTTGAAAGAGGCCTAGGGTAAGATATTTGTTAGCTCCTTAATAGTCTCAATACTATGTTTTTATTCTTAATATTTGATTCCTTTTGTGATCTCATCTTTTGAAACACTTTCCTAAATTATCACATCACCTTGCGCAAAGATTTTTTGGAATCATTCATTATAGAATACATAGGAGATGCACTTGTCCATCACAAAGACGATGAGTCAGATTCAATCTTGGATCTAACAAACCTCCATTCCAGGTAGCTCATACCCAATATCAACCCAAAAGACTCACTAGGTAGTCAAAAAAGAGTCAAAGTATGAGGATTATACACAAGGTTAGCATAAACCCTCAGGTTAAAGGACTAATAATATGTACTAGCTTAAGCAAGAGAACTAGCCACTATTGACTTGGCACTATAGCTATCTAGTGGATTCTTCAGTGGGTCTTTAGTGATATGCTCTCTAGCAAGCACCTATTAATATGTATCTATATCTCATATAATTGGTCATGGAACAGAGCAATCTTCAACCCTTGGATTTATGCTTCATTAGTGCAAGTCTATCCGGATCTTAGATGCCTTGTCTCATGAGATCCTATGACTTGAAAGACCTAAGATCACGATCATGTAAGACTTGTTCCATGATCACCACCCAGTGTGTGATTAAGTCCTATAGTCTTTTGTGATTTATAGGCTTCATCCAAATACAAGTGAAGGAAATAAAGAGCATAAGATGAAGATGGCCATATAATGAATATCATTCAATCAAGATTGCCTTACAATGAAATAGTTTATAAAACCAATCTAATTAGCTTGTGGGGTATTATTCAAATAGTGTGGATGTTTGGGGCAGAGCTAAGATTGAGCCCACTTGGATGATTGAAGAGTCAACCAGTTTTAGTAGGGCAACCTACTCAGTTGGTTGGGGGTAGGTCTCTCAACCCTTGTGAAAAAATTAACCTCGTATAAATTCTAAATTTCCCATCTTAAGATCAAGTCCATTATTATTAAAGATAATTTAGCCCTTGTCCAACCTTAGTACCATATTCCTCTAGAATTCAAACTTAATCAACTTGGAGAAAATAATTGTATGCATTGTGCCTCTAAGAATTGTTGCGCTGTTCACATGGCAGACCTCTAATATAGCCTTAGGTTCTCGATAGCTGCTGAAGTTAGGGCTATCTTTATTGGCATTGGAGCTTGTCTGACTCAGCTAGTTCTAAATGTTTTCTTTCTCATATACTTTCATCGTCTTGATAAGGTGTTACGAGTAAAAACCTTCTTTCACAAACTTTGCTTATCATTTCCATTTTGCTTTGTCGAGCAAGTTAACCACTACCGTGGAGGCAAGCTTTTACCATATTATAGTTTAACCTAGTTGAAACATGTTGAATCCATATTCTTTCTTTTATGGGAAAGTGTGGAAAAGTGAGTGGTTTTTTGTTTGACACCTAATTAGTGAGAGCTTGAGGGTTCCAAAATAATAGCTCTTGAAAAAGATTAATTTTAGTAATCAAGGTCTATCTTTTTGGGATAACCATTTTTTATAAAGCATAATCAAAAGAGGGGTCCCATCAACATCTTTGAATTTGTGATTGAGTCTGTTTTAGCTTTAGCTAACCTCTTCTATGCTTGATCAACTTTAATCTCAGACAGACAAATCAATAATTCATTTTCTCTTTATTCCTGTATCTTACCAAGTACTTATACCTTATTTGATTCCACTCTTTTTTGTATATTGAAGGCTAGCCATGTCTGTTTGGGACAAGAAACTTGTTGCTATTCATTTTAGTCGCATTTCTATGGCCTCAGGACTGGCTAGGCCAAGGCTGGGATAAGCCTTCTCAAAATGACCCGTAGCCCTTATTTGTCAAACTCCTCATTTAACTTTAAGTTCAGTGGGGTAAAAATGTCACACAAGAATGGATGGTTGGCTCTATCACCTTTGAAGAGACTAACTGCACAAGATAAAGAAAAAGGAATTGTGCTTGTTGAGAGGGGACCTATCCTTTGGGTTCATTTGGTTTGGTGGATATGGCATGATAGATAATTTTATCAAGCCATATCAAGTGTTTGGTTGTAGTGATAAAAGCCCATGATTGATACATGGCCCAGTATATAATCCTACATTCAATTGATTGTTTATCACCCCACTTGAGGTGTGATTATGTAATCCAAATTGGTGGGAGGAAGGAGAATTTGTACTATGATAATTATATCTATGCAAATTCAACTTTTAGTCTTCCTACAAGGGATATTTTAGTAAATTCATTATTTAATCCTTATATCCAAACTGCGTAATCCTAATCACAAAACATAATATTATATTATACTCAATAGTGTAATCCTACCATATCATTATAATTTTATCAATTCTAGCTATAACACCAAACATGTCCTTTGAGATAAGAGCATGCCTCTATCCCAAAGTTCTATGATCGAGCTCATAGCCCACTTTTTCTTGATTCAGTGCAAGCACCTAAAACCTTATGAAACCTTTTAATCAACTCATTTGGTCTTCTGGCTTTTGCAGAACTTTCCTTGGGGCCCATTGAGGGAAGGGTCAGTAACAAGTCCTCGATCATCAATGAGGGAGATTTAATCATGGCCTCTTAGGCCCTTATGCAGATGGGCATCTTTGAGATCGATTAAGAGAAAATCTCAGTCATTGCTGCTAAGAGGGTTTTGAAGTAACTTGGTTATCATGATAATATGGTAAGCTTTAACCTCTTTGCCTTTGACATCTATTCATGCATACCTGCTATGCTAACTTTTGATCTTTCCTCTTGTTAGATGAGCCAACTAAGGTGGAACTTGTACCATCAATGTAAATATGTTATGTTAGAATAAAGTGCTTAGAAAAAATATCTCAAGAATGCTTAAGGGATGGCGTCGAGGGCCTAAGAGAAAAGATTGAGAACTTACAATCTCTCAAGACCTTGGTCAATGATTAGAAGCGTGAGATTGAGAGATTGAAGACTGATGTTGTTCAAAAGTTGACCAACCTTAGGAAGAAGTAGGCCAAGAATCTAAAATATGAAACCATAAAATGGCTAAATAAAAATTATCAACTCCTCTCCAAGGATCTACTTGTACATTTAATAAGGATTTAGCTCTATAAAACTGACCTTGAATGCGAAATCTAAAGGTAAAAGCAAAAAGACTCCAATGAACTCTTCAAAGGAACAACTCACATAAAGCAAAAACTCATCAATAGTTTAATGCCTTCCTCAACTTGAAAATTGCTCAAAAAATTATAAAAAGTACATAAAACACAAAGGAAGTGGTTATGAAAATTTCACTTGAATTAGATCTGGGGAAGTCCTTCAAATTTGCCTGCAAAGTTATTGGACAATAATGGATCACCATGAGCACAAGCCCCTTAAGTGTTGAGTCTCTAATGTAATATTCTAGACACCCAAAGAGAGCTTTAATAAGCCTCAAATATATTAGAAAATGAGTGGTTGAAGGCAAGGGAGAGAGGTTTTTATGAGAGAATTAAAGAGAAAGAGAGTTTGGAGAGTGTGAAATTTCAACACATGAAAAATCACACTTTTGGAGGGAAAGAGGGAATCTTGCTTAACTAGCTTGATATAGCCAGCCAGCTCTCTTATTAATATGGAGGATGGTGTGATACAAGTTGGCTTCACACCTTCCAGGGTTAGCTTCCAACTTGGCAACCAACTTACCAACTTGTGTGTGAATTTCATATGTATTTGAATTTAATTTGCATCTTTATTTCATCTTATGAAATATGGTTCAAATTCATTATAAATTGATCTCAAATAAAATCCATCATTTGAAATTTCCTCCAAAATCAAATTTCATTTTAATTAAATTGACTCTTTAATTTGATTGATTGGTTTGACTTAACTCATTAAGTCAACTAATTTAACTCTTTAAGTTCACTTGGCAAATTAATTGTCACATGACACCAATTAAATTAACTCCTCAATTTAAATGGTCTAATATAACCCTTTAAATTATTTTGATTAATTTGACAATTAAATTAATCAAACCAAGATAACTAAAAATTAGTCAACCAAATTCTTTTCCAAAACCACCTAGGTGAATTTTCTAACTCCTTAGAAATTTCCTCCTATCAAGTAAAACTTCCTTTAGGCTTTTGTGTGTAACCCATTACATTCATTCATTCATTGGACATGTGTTCACAACTTATTGTGATATTTTTAGTATTAAAAAATTCACATTAGTTTAAAGTCTTTTAAACTAATAACTCTTTCAATTAATCTCCATCAATCAAAAAGTACCTAATCTTTATAGTTGATATCTAGCAACAAGCCTATAAAGCCTAACTAATTGGATGAAATGAATATGCTCTAATAAACCATTCTGGCTTTACGCTTGCCATGCAAATATGGTCTTTCCATCTCCTATCTCCTAAAAGAGGCCTAGAATAAGATATTTGTCAGTTTCGTAATAATCTCGATAACTATATTTCTAATCCCAATGTTCGATTCTCCTTTATGGTCTCATCTAATTTGGAGAACTCCTTTTATAAATTTTCATACAAATTTACACAAGGATTTCTTAAAATTGTTCATTATAGAATACATAGGAGATGCACTTGTCTTTTACAATGATGAAGAGACAAATCCCTTCTTAGATCTCACAAATCTCCATACTTAAATAGCTCATACCTAATCTCAATCTAGATGACATGTTATGTAGTTAGGGAAGAGTCAATATATGAGGACCTAAACATCAGATTATCATGGATTCTCAGGTCCAAGGACTAATTATATGCATTAGCAAAAGTTGGAGAACTTGTCACTACTGATTTACAACTCCAACTATCTAGTGGATTCTCTAACAAACACCTACTAACGTACACCTATGTCTAACATGGATTGCTCATGAAATGGAGCAATACCCAATTCCTTCGGCTTATGCGTCATTAATGTAAGTCTATCCGAATCTCAAATGCCATGTCTCTAAAGATTCTATAACTTGAAATATTTAAAATCATGACCATGAAAGACTTATTTCATAATCACTATCCATTACACGATCAAGTTCCATAGTCTTCTATGATTTAGAGGCTTCAACCAAATGAAAGTGAAGTTAAAATAAGCATAAGGAAAATATAGCCATTTAATTTGAATATTATTCAATTAAGATTGTATCATAAGTGAAATCATTTTGTAGCACCCCACCTCGGCATAGCACCTAAGCTAAGGCACTATTCTGATTGAGACTTAATTCTCAGAGTTACAATTCAACAGTAGGTCCATAAATTTTAAATTTCTCAAAGGTAAATACCGATTCAACTCAAACGAGACTAATTAAAATCACAAAATAGATATATCATAAGAGATTTAGAGGACTTAGTTAAATTACAACCTTTAATAGTTCATGTCATCAATGTCATCTTACTACAATATTCAAAATAAGATTTTCTCAGCAGAACATCTCTAAGGTAAACAAAACAGTCACAACACCTATACTTAACTTCGGCATTAGTTCTATTACAAAACAACCATGCACTTCGTTCCAAACTTAGCATCTACCAAAGCCCATCCCTATCTGAGAGATTGTAAAATATAAGGGGGTAAGTCTAAAGATTTAGTGAGGGACAAGAAAAAATAATAACAGGGTTTATCGTGGAGAAACTCAACTCAATAAAACGTAATTTATATTAGGTTGAATATAAAAAATTCAAAAAATAGATAGTATAGAAAAGCATATTGGAAACTCTTTTGTCTTATTGCTCCAAGAATAGACTACAGGCAGATAGAAATTATTTAGGCAAATCAAACCCAAAGTATATACATTCCAAGAAAAGGTTATAAGATATACATTGCAGATTCACCTTATACTAGATAGATAGATAATTTAACTAAGCATAATAGCTTGAAATATGGCGGATGCCTATGCGAAACTATATAGCACACTACAGATACCAAGGGGAAAATCCTTAGCATATCGCTCATACCCAAGGAGAAATCCTTAGCGTATGGTTAGCACCCAAGGGGAAATCCCTAGTGTATCGGTAACACCCAGAGGGAAATCCCTAGTGTGCCCTACATAACCAAACAAATAGCCTAGTATGACCCTTGGCCCACATAATCATTGTATAGAAAAAAAATAATCGCTTATATAGATAGCTAGGGGAAATCCCTGGCACACTATTGGCTTCAGATTAATAGTTTAGAATAGAATAGAGCAGAGATACCACCAAGGCAACGAAAAATAGTAAATAGAACACAGATAAGCCAGTATTACCAATAAACATAGAACTGATAATAGATATGTCGACATGGTAATAGATACAGTACATATAGTATAGATACGAGACAAATAGATATCAGAATAGCATACAACAAATAAAAGTTTTGGATGCCAGAACGAACAGAAAATAGAACCAGCATCAGAGATAACCCTCATAGGGGTATTCAAATTAGATATCAGATAATAGATAACAAACAAATTTCAAACATAGTTTAGAGTATGGTTCAAAAATAGTAAAACCTATGCAGGGGTTTATTACAATCACAAATAAGAAAAAAAGTGTTAGATTGGTAGACCCTCACAGGGGTTTCCAATAAATGTGAGTAAGCTTAACAAAGCAATAACCCAAGTGGGAGGCCCTCACCTCTTGTAGTGTCAATTAGCAATAGTCAAAACTGAAATCTACTACTGTAAGTGCCTAGCTCATCGTCATCTAATCAGGAAAATATTCCAAGAATCAAAATTGCTGTCAATCCTAGTAACCTTATAGAAATGCATCCAGCATTCTAATGGCTTATCTATCATCAAGATAATATAGATTAAAATCCTTCTTTACAAAATTCTCCAGAATCAATATTTCTGAATTATCTACAACAGTCTAGGTTAAATCTAGAATAATACAATTTCCATGATAAAAATCAAGGTATTACAATCTTAAGCATTATTTATGCATAAATCTCTAGTAAAATTTCCATTTCAACACTATTTAACTTATAATAGTTCTCAATATCAAAATTAATATTCAACTTATTATTAAGCAATATTTGAGTCCAAAATTTGTATCTCCCATTTGTCTATTCCTCATATAAGGAAATAGTCATAAAGGTAAATATATCAATTTAAAGGATTATTCCAAACAAAATCTAGCATCTACATGTATACATGTATATATATATAATATGCAATAATTGATTAAAATTCAATTTTCACTATTGAGGGCTCAAAATCACAAATCAATAGCATAAAGACGATCACTTCATCGAGATGAAAAAATTATCTCTCTAGCGTCGGCGAAAAACTCAATGTTGACACAGATTTGTTCCACTTGATGAGAGAATTCCAATGCTATCTTTCATTTCAAAATTCAAGCAACGTAGGCATCAAAACGGGCAAAAAATATCCATGGTTTTATTCTCTCCACCATGCTTCAATCACTGATCTTTCATCATCAAAACCACCACGTAACACCTCTGTTGTGTTTCCCTCATTGATTATTACCTAATGCACCCCTCAGAACCATCAATGGTCACCAAAAAATAGTAAACCCAGCTACCACCATAGCTTATTTTTCTTGATCCTCCTTTTGCTGCCACTGTTTTGCCGCTGGATGAGGGTGTTTGTGTGGCTGGTAGTGGAGGTGATAGTGTGGAGTGAAGATTAATGGGTTTATGGGGTTGAGAGGGTCATCGGGAAGGCTTGGTTGGAGGTGATTGTATCTTAGCCATGAAGACAAAAAAAGAAGGAAGAAAAGAAAGGAGAAAAATGAAGAAGAAAGGAAATAAAGAAATGGGGAGGAAAATAGAGTAGCCAATTTTTATGTGAAATCCCATTTTTTTATATTTATTTTTTATTTTCAATTTAATCCCTTAAAATTTTAAGTTATGCAATTCTAGCCCAAGTTTTCTAGAAATTTGTGATTAGCCCCAAATTATTCAAATATTTACATAATTAAGTCTACAAAAATTATGATTTAGCCCACAAAACATTTTAAAATAATTAATAATATGAAATTATATAATTTTCAAATAATAAAAAAATGTATATTATAATAAAATCAATAAAATTATAGGTGTGTTACTGACCTCCCCCTCTAAAGGAATTTAGTCCCCAAATTCTCACATAAATATTGGAACAGCTCAGGATATTATTAGCGCATGAGATCCTTCTGCTCTCAAGTTTCTTCTTCAACATTATGATACAAACTAGTTGCTTCCCGTATGTTAAGTCGCTTTCTAGTTCCATGTGTTCATGAGATATGATATACGATGGATTTGGATAGTATTTCCCTAGCTACGACACATGAAAGAAGTCATGTATTCTGGCTAAACTTAAGGGTAATTCCAGATAATAAGTTGCTGGTGCAATTCTTTCGCATATCTCATATGGCCCCACATATCTTGGACTTAGTTTTCCACCTTTACCTATTCTTCTGATCCTTTTTCGCGATAACACCTTGGGATGCACTCGATCGTCAACCTCAAATTCTAGATCCTTTGTCTATTTATCAACATAACATTTCTGTTGGTCCTAAGCAGCCATAATCTGCTATTTTGTAATATATACCTTTTCTATAGTCTCTTGGATTAGTTTAGCCTTATAATTCTTGGAGACTCTTCAGTAGTACCTTTACATTTTGCTAAATCCCAATATAGCAGGGACTGACACTTTCAAACATACAGTGCTTTATATAGCGCCATTTGAATAACAAATTGATAGCTATTATTATAGTCAAATTCAATTAGAGGTAGATGTCAAGTCCAACTTCCACTAAAGTCCAAAACACATGCCTGCAATATATTCTCTAAAATTTGAATAACTCTTTCCAATTGTCCATCGGTCTGAGGATGAACTGTCAAACTAAATTGCAATCTTGTTCCCAAATGTCTTTGCAGGCATTTCCAAAGTCTTAATGTAAATTTTAGGTCCTGATTAGACATAGTACTCACTAGGTTTTTGTGCAACTTACAGTCTCCTTAATATATAATTCTGCTAATTTCTCAACCTTATAGTTAATTTCGATTGGTATAAAATGTGAGGACCTTGTTAATCGATCTAATATTACTCAAATATTGTCATAACCTCCTCTGGCCTTCAGTAGACTGATCACAAAGTCCATAGTTACTTGTTCCCATTTCTAGTTTGGGATGGGGAGTGGTTGCAGCAAACTTAATGGTCACTAGTGTTCTGCCTTCGCAAATTGATAGGTTAAGAATTTCTACACAAAGTCTACTATATCTTTCTTCATTTTTGTTCCACCAGAACTATTTCTTTAAGTCCTAGTACATTTTTGTTCCTCTGGGATGTATGGTGTACTTTGCTCGATGCTCTTTTTCCAATAACCTTTCTTTCATCTTTTCTAGTATATAGATTCTACTTTGATAGAGTAGGATACCTTATCTATCCATGCCAAACTCATAATCTTCAGAGCTTTTAATTATTTCTTTTTATTTCAACATCCAATTCTCTTTGGCTTGAGCTTGCTAGATTTCTTCATATAATTTAGGTTGTACTCTAACTCCTATAATCCAGACTTGTTGTTTTAATCTTGTCATAGCACTTGCTTTCAACTTTTCTAATGTATTTGTGCTTTGTAGATGAGCCATTCCTACCTTCTAATCTAGAGTATTTGCTACTACATTCACTTTTCCAGGATGATAATTGATGGAAAAGTCATAATCTTCTAAGAATTCCATCCATCTTCTCTGTCTCATGTTCAAATCTTTTTACAAATGTAGATACTTGAGGCTTTTGTGATCTGTGTACACTTAAAATGTAGTCCCATAAAGGTAATGCCTCCAATTCAACAATGTAAAGATAACTACTACCAACTCTAGATCATCTACAGGTAGTTTTCATCATGAGGTTTTAGCTTCCTAGATGCGTACATAATAACATGCCATTTCTACATCAACACTCATCCTAACCCCTTATAAGAGGTGTCTATATACACCATAAAATATTTCAACCCATTTGGGAGGGCTAATACTAGAGCTGTAGTCAAATAGTTTTTTAGTTCTTGGAAGCTCATCTCACACTCATCATTGCAAACAAACGGCTTATCTTTCTGGGTTAGCCTGATTAGTGGGCCAGCAATCTTAGAGAAATTTTGAATAAATCTTCAGTAATAACTGGCTATTCCTAGAGAGATTTGAATCTCCATAACACTCTCAAGTCTCTTCCAATTGACATCACTTCTACCTTGGAGGGGTCAACTTCTATCTTATTTTGAGTGATTACATGACCTAGGAAAGTTACTTTCTCTACCTAGAACTTACACTTATTGAACTTAGCATACATTTGATGTTCTCTTAGAGTCTTCAGAACTATGTGTAAGTGCTTCATGTGCTCCTCTTTTGACTTAGAGAAAACCAAGAAATCATCAATGAGAATGACCATAAATTGATCTAAATAGGGTTTGAATATCTAGTTCATCAAATCCATGAATGCTGCCAAGGCATTAGTTAAATTAAACAACATCACCAAAAATTTGTAGTGGCCATATAGAGAATTGAAAGTACTTTTAGGATATCTACTGCTCCAATTTTCAGCTGGTAATACCATTGCCTTAAATCTAGCTTCAAGAAAATTCTTGTTCTCTGCAGAAGGTCAAATAATTCTTCCATTTGGGATAGTGGATACTTATTCTTGATAGTAGCTTTGTTCAATTCTCAATAATCAATGCACATTCTCAAAGACCTATCTTTTTTCTTGACAAACAATATTGGAGCTCCCTAAGGAGACATGCTAGGTCTGATAAACCTCTCTTCTCTAACAACTCTTGTAGCTGACTCTTCAATTTCTTAAGCTCGATAGGTGCTATCTGATACAAAGTCTTGAAAAATGGTGCAGCCCTCGGGAGTGTGAGAATAACAAACTCTATCTCCCTATCGGGGGATAGTGAGTTTAACTCTTCAGGAAATACCTTAGGGTATTCCACTATCACTTCTACTTCTTCAATCCTAATTGTGTCTTGAGGTTTGTTGATGAGGTGTGCTAGGAATCCTTATCCACTGTCATTCAAAATCTACCAAGTTTCTAAAGGTGATATGATCGATGTCAGAGGAGTTTTATCTACGGAAGGATGTGATGATATCAACATCCCTCCCTTGAGTGTAATGCACTTAGTGAAATAATTCACTTGTGCTTGGTGGTTGTACAACCAATCCATTCCAAGAATTACATTATATCCTTAGATGGAAATCTATACTAAATTAGTTGGACACACTTAACTCTCAATCATAATCGGGCAATCTCGATACATGACTTAAATGACTAACCCTGCTCCCAAAGGTGTTCTCACCTCTACTTGATATGCCATGGTTCTAGGTATCATATTCAGTTTTTTAGAGACTTCAATAGATATCAAAGAATAGAAAGCACCAAGATCATATAATACTTTGCTAAGAGTTTTGGAGCTAGTAATTATACCTTTTACTACCTCATTGGGGTTCGATGTGTCTTTTTCGATGAGGGCATAGGCACGGGCCTGGATTTTCTGCTTTGTTTTTTCTATTAGAACTGGGCCTTTTTTCCTTAGGTAATCGTTTAGAATATGCTGGCTACTACCGTGCCACAAGTATTTATTTCTGCCAACAGTTCACTTTCTCATGTCTTGATGATCCACAGAACCCACTTAATGCTAGTGCCTTTTGTTGAGCCCGATTCACTGTCCCATATGCTTGAGTAGTCCTCTGAGCTACACCCTTAAGTTGTGGCCTCCACTGTTTCTTATTGATAGCACTTGATCTGCTAGGAGATGGTCTCATCTTTTTACCTTTTTCTTTGATTTTCCTGATTTCTTGCAACTTCATTTCCAATTGTAGTGCTTTCCTAACTATTATGTTGAAATTTAGCAAAACAAAGATAGCTAGACCCTCTCTCAACTTTGGCTATAATCTTTGAATAAATTATTGAATTTGTCGACTTTCATCATCTGGACATAGGGCACATATTGAATGAGCCTATTGAAGTTTACCTTTTACTAAGTAAAAGTCTAATTTCTTTGAATCATGTTCATGAACTCGTGTTCCTTAGACTGCTTGACCACTAGGGGTATCTATTTATCCATGAATTCTTTAGTGAAATTGTCCCATGTCCTTTATGTTCATTAGGCTGCCTAACGATGATTTATTATTTTCCACCAATTTCTAGTAGATCCTGTTAAGAGGAATGTGGTGAACCACACTTTCTGTTTGATAGGGTAACACAAAGGACCAAATTTAACCTCAAGATTTTCAACCAATTCTTCAACCTTTTGGTCGTGTGGTTCTCCATAGAAGTTAGGGGACTAAAAATGAATGAATTTTTCTAGAGCTTGATCTTCAGCTATAGGTTGAGCTAGTGGCTTGACTTCTGGCTCTCTCTAATATGTAGGTCCTATTGGCTACCCAACTAAAGGAGTTTGTGATATCTCCTCTCTCTGCTTAGGCCATGAATAAGTCAGAACCCCTCATTTGGGAGCACAATGGTCTTGAAACTATTGCCTAGGAGGTTTTCCTCACTGACCAAATTAGGGTGGTGCAGGTTTAGGGACACTGCTATGAGATGCCATCACAGTCTAAAGATTTTGGGAATATCTCAACTTATAATTGGAAATTGAAGTCAACATCCCAATTCTTAACATCCTTTTAACAATTCAGGTTTTAATAAAGAAAATAATATAAGTTAAGTAAACTTTCAAAACTTATAACAAGAAAGAAAGATTAAAAATAATTTCCCCAAAAGTTATACGTTATCATAATATAAGTTAGCAATAGCAGATTACATAGGCGTATATACAAATCAGAGATAGCAAAATTAGCTATACTAATGGTATGCCTAGCCGTAGATAAAATGATAGGGCATTCAAAGGAAAAGGGGATAAAATGATATCAATCACAGTCATGAAGTTATTAGTTATAGTTACAGGATTCGATAATTAGAAGCCATCAATTATTGTCCTACTAACATACTATGATACTACGACGCCAATACTCATATCTAATCTTCCTCATCAGTGATGTTAGATAGCTCGCTCACCTCATTTATCGTCTAATGATCTTCATCATCATCTATCTCAAGTGGTGCCATGATTGGAGGTTATAGAATAATATTTGCATTAGGGGTTTTTTTGGGTTCTTCCTCAGACTTCTCATCAATTCTTTCTCTAGTTCGGCCTTAGGTTTTGGTGCTCACTTGTGCTGCTGCCAACCTTGTCCTTGATTAAGAGTAGGGATTCGATGAATGCTTGATGGACTGACCTCTATGTCTATCCTAAGGCCGACTCTGATACTTTGATCGATAGCTCTGCAATAGTAGTCCATCATTTATTCCATCTCATCTACTACTAGGTGAGGAACCTATACTAATCTCCTATAATCAGATTACAAAGCCTAAAATTTTATCTCCATGTTAGCTCACATGGATCGAAGCTCTTGAATTTGTGCTTCCATGATACTAACTTGAAGGCACTTTCGCTCGAGGTCACCCACAACTTGATCATGTAGGTAGTTTTGAGCACCTAGCATACCTTTTAAAGTGCAAACCTCTTCCCAGGCCTGATGAAGATGTTCCTGTTGTCCATAACATTTTTCTTCCAAAGTCCTGCAAATCTTTCTAAGGTTCTTTCTTTCTTTTTTCAACTCTTTGATCTCATTCTCTAGAGTTACATCATTTTGGTCATTCACAGGTGTTTTCCCTTTGTCAAATCTGTTGATCATTCTGCAATAATTCAAGAATTTTGTCCCAATAAAGTCAAGCAATATAACCTATGTCCAATCTTTAAGATCCTACTATACTCCATCGATCCTTCTATAATTTAACAGTCCTAACAGTACCTTAAGTGCATATTCAAAATAACCTAAATATGGGTCACTATAAGTTCTATTGCATGTTCACACTTAGGTCATCTAAACTTAGGTTTTGATACCACCTCTATAGCACCCCACATCAAAATAGCACCTAAGCTGATGCATTATTCTGATTCAAACTTAATTCTTAGAATTACAATTCAATAGTAGGCCTATAAATTTCAAACGTCTCAAAGGTAAACACTAATTCAACTGAAACGAGACTAATTAAATTGAAAAATAGATATATCATAAGAGATTCAAGGAACTTAGTTAAATTACAACCTCTGACTGCTCATGTCATCGATAACATCTTACTACAATCTTCAAAATAAGATTTACATATCACAACAACTCTAAGGTAAACAAAACAGTCACAAGTCCCATACTTAACTTCGACATTAGGTTTATTACAAAACAAGCATGCATTTCATTCCAAACCTAATATCCATCAGAGCCCATCCCTATTTGAGAGATTATGAAATATAGGGGGGTAAGCCTAAAGACTTAGTGAGGGATAAATAAAAATAATAGCAGGGTTTATCAAGGAAAACTCAACTTGATAAAACATAATCTATATCAAGTTGAATATAACAAATCCAAAAAATAGACAGTACAGAAAAGCATACAGAAAACTCAACTGCCTTATTGCTCCAACAAGAAATTATAGGCAGACAAAAATCATTTAGGCAAATCAAACTTAAACCACATGCATTCTAAGAAAAGGCTATAAGATATGCATTGTAGATTTACTTTACACCAGATAGATAGATAATTTACTTAAGTGTAACAGTTTGGTATATGGCAAATGCCTATATAGAATTGTATAGTGCACCTCTGATACCAAAGGAAAAATCTCTGGCGTATCGCTTGTACCTAAGGGGGAATCTCCAATTTATGGTTGGTTCCTAAGGGAAAATCCCTAGCGTACCGATGACACCGAGGGGGAAATCCTTAACGTACCCCCGCATAACCAAATAGATAGTTTAATATGGCCCTTGGCCTATATAATCACCATAGAAATAATAGAATAACTATTTTTACAGATGCCTAGGAGGAAATCTCTAGCATATTGTTAGTTTTAGATCAATAATTTAGAACAAAATAGAGCAGAGATGCCACAAAGGCAACAAAAAATAGTAAACAAAATACAGATAAACTAGCATGGCCAATAAATACAGAACTAATAGCAGATATACCAATAAGGTAATCGATACAGTACAGATAATACAGATATAAGATAGATAGATATTAGAATAAGTGAAAACGAACAAAAGTTTTAAGTGCTAGAGTGAACAAAAATTAGAGCCGACATTAGAGATAACCTTCCAGGGGTAGTCAAATTAGATACCAGATAATAGATAATGGATAGATTTCAAACACAGTTCAGAGTATGGTTTAGAAATCGCAGTAGTTTATTACAACCACAGATAAGAAAAGAAATGCCAGATTAGCAGACCCTCACTAGGGTTTCCAACAAATACGAGCAAGCTTAACAAAGCAATAACCCAAATGGGAAGCCTTTACCTCTTGTAGTGTCAATCAACAATAGTCAAAATTGAAATCTACTGCTCGTTAGTGCCCAGCTCATCGTCACCTAGGAAAATATTCCAAGAATCAAAATTCCTGTCCAATCCTAGTAACTTTATAGAAATGCATCCAGTATTCTAATACCTTATCTATCATCAGGATAATACATATTAAGATCATTCTTTACAAAATTCCCCAGAATCAATATCTTTGAATCATCTTTGATGGTTTAGGTTAAATCCAGAATAACACAATTCCCATAATAACAAATCAAGGTATTACAATCTTAAGCATTATTTACACATACATTTCTAATCAAATTCCTAATTCAATACTATTTAACTTAGAATGGTTCTCAATATCAAAATTAATACTCAACTTATTGTTAACCAATAGGTAAAATTGCAATTTTAATCCTATAATTATGCCTCAAATGGTTTTTGGTCCTACAAATTACATAATATCAACTTTAGTTCTATAAGTATCTAAAAATTGTCACTTTTAGTCCTTTTTTCGCTGAACCCAACAAAAGTCGGTAGAAAAGCTGATGTGGCTCATCGGGCACATGGACATTTCTTATTTCAGCCTCATTGGTAACTGACATAGCTAAGATATTTATGATATAGGCAAAATTTCAATTTTCGTCCTGAATTTTGACCTCAAATGGTTTTTGGTCCTATAAATTACATAATATCAATTTTAGTCCTATAAGTATCTAATAATTGTCACTTTTAGTCATTTTTTCACCGAAGCCAGCAAAAGTTGCTTGAAAAGCTGACGTGGCTCATCGGGCATATTGACATTTCTTATTTCTGCCTCATTGGCAGTTGACATGGCTTAATCAATTTGAAAAAAATGCCAACTAAGATATTTATGATATATATCATATATCATGTATGTGAAATATATTTATATATACATATATATATCTAAATATATATTTATATATAAATATATGTATTTATATATACATACATATATATATTATATATGTGCCCCCAAACCCCCATTCCCCCACCCCCACTCAGTGGGCTGGTTGAGCTTCCAAATAGCCAGCAACAGCTTGGAAGAAGCTCACCACGGCCAACCAGGGGCCGTGGTGACCGCTTGCATGGGTTAGCTATGGCCTAGGCAGGTATGACCAGCCCATCACCATGGTTGTCGCTTGACCAGATCTCGCCAGACGGCGGCCATGGCTGATCGAGCTTAGGAAATGTAATTGATTTTTAGTTATGTTTCGAGGAATAGATAAAATTGGTTCTAAAATATTTTTATAAGTTTGTTTATATTTTAGAGGAGATATTTTTTTACTATAGCTGTCAAATTAATACTTTTTTATTAAATTTTTGGGGTGAAAATGGAATTAAGTGATATTTGTAATATTAGAATTATAATAAAATATATATGATAAATATAATATATGTATGTATATATTAAAAAATGGGCACGTTTTGAGGATAATGAAGGATAGTAAAGGATATTTTAGGAAAAAAAAATTATGTTTTGAAGGAAAAATGATGATATGTAATATATAAATATATATATATATAAATAGATGTGTATATATAGATAATTCTATAATATTTGAAATTAGAGAAAAACACAAAAGGCTTGTGTATTGCCAACTAAGCAAGAAAAAGATAAAAAATGCCTACTTGGCAGTCCAACATGGTAGAAACACTAAACTACCACACGCCCAAACTGCTATGTCAGCTTTTTAGTTGACTTTCGCTAGCTCCGACAAAGAAAGGACTAAAAGTGACAATGTTTGGATGCTCATAGGACTAGAATTGATATTATGCAATTTATAAAACTAAAAACCATTTGAGGGAAAGTTACTAGACAAAATTTGCAATTTCATTTGCGAAGTAATGCCACAAATCCCATGTTAGCATTTATTTTGTTGCCAACGAGGCAAAAGCAAGAAATATCCACATGTTCAATGTACCACATCACATTTTCCAGCGAGTTTCGCTCGCACTAGGGAAAAAAGGACGAAAAATGACAAATGTTTAATACTTATAGGATTATAATTGATACTATGTAATTTATAGGACCAAAAATCAAATGTGGTAAAGTTACAGGACGAAAATTGCAATGTTGCCTTAACTAATATTTGAGTTAAAAATTCTTATCTCTTATCTCCTTATTCCTTAAATAGGTTTACAATCATAGAGGTAAAAATATCAATTCAAAGGCTCATTCCAAACAAAATCTAGCATTTGCATGCATGCAAGTATATATATAACATGCAATAATTGATTAAAATTTAATTTTCACTATTGATAACTTAGAATCACAAACCAATAGCATAGGAATGATCACATCATCAAGATGAGAAGACTGTCTCTCCACTAGTGGCGAAAAACTCAACACCACCATAGATTTGTTCCTCTCAATGAGAGGATTGCAATGTAACTTTCTATTTCAAAATCTAAGCAATGTAGATACTAAAACGAGCCAAAAATAGCTGCAATTTCTCTCCCTCCACTGAGCTTGGATCAACAGTCCACCATCATCAAAGCCGCCATGTAACTCCATTGCATTTCCATCATCGATAACTGCCTAATGTACCCCTCAGAATCATTGATGGCCACCGAAAAATGATAAACCTAGCTACTATTGTAGCTCATTCGTCTTGGTTCTTCTTTCATCGCCGCTGCTCCACTACCAAATGAGGGTGTTTGTATGGTTGGGAGTGGAGGTGATGGTGTGGAGAGAAGATTGATGTGTTTAGGAGGTTGAGAGTGTTGTCGAGAAGACTTGGTTGAAGATGATGGTATCTCAGCTATGAAGAAATTTGAGTGTTACCGATTATTGTGTGAAATCACATTTTTTTATATTTATTATTTATTATCAATTTATCCCTCAAAATTTTAAGTTATGTAATTTTACCCTAAGTGTTTCAGAAATTTGAGATTAGCCCCAAATTATTCAAATGTTTACACAATTAAGTCTACAAAAATTATAATTTAGCCTACAAAATTTTTAAAATAATAAATATTATGAAATTCATAAAATTTTCAAATAATAACAAAATCACATATTATAATAAAATCAATAAAATTCTAGAGTTGTTACATGTTTCCATGGCAATCTAATTAGCTGTGGGCCACAATTCCAATAATCTCCCACTTGTCCTAGAACCAATTTGCCTTAGCCTTAAAACCCATCTTGTTAAGATATCTTTCAAAAACCTTTTGTATTAGGGATTTTGTTATTGGATCTGCTACATTCTCTTTTGAGGCTATCCTCTCTACTTAGATGTTGCCTCTATCAATGATCCTTGGGATCAAATGATAGCACCTCAAAATATACTTAGATTGCTAATAAGATCATGGCTCTTTTGTTTACGCAACTACTCCGTTGTTGTCACAAAGGACAACTATAGGCTCAACAATACTAAGCACTACATCTAACTATTAGATGAAGTTTTTCATCCAAACACCATCCTTTGTGACTTTCGAAGCTGCCATATATTCCACTTTGGTGTTAGAATTGGCTATGGTGTCTAATTTAGAACTTTTCCAACTCACTAGGCCACTATCAAGGTAAAATATGAATCCTAAAGTAGATTTGAGGTCATCTATATTGGATTGTAAACTAGAATCTGAAAACTCCTCAAGTTTTAATTCTTTATTGCCATGCATTAAAGAAAAATCCTGAATTCTTCTCAAGTACTTTAGGATTGCTTTATGACCATTAAGTGACTTTCACTGTGATTAGATTGAAAGCAACTCGTAAACCTTAGAACATGTGCTACATTTGGCCTTTTACATTGAACAACATACATTATGCTTCTTATAGCGGCCATATATGGTATGTGCAACATTTGTTTTCTCTCATCGTCAGTCTTAGAGGCTATAGACTTAAAGAGATGAAGATCATGCCACTTAGGAATGAATGCTTTCTTAGATTATTCCAAACTAAACTTCTTTAGTATCTTTTTAATGTATGGTGTTTGAAAAAGTTGCAACATTCTCTTTGATCTATCTCTATATATTCATATTCCTAATGTGTAGGATGTTTCCCCCAAATCCTTTATAGAGAATTGTGAAGATAACCATGCTTTAGTACACTCTAACATTTTTTTCCCATTCCCAATGAGAAAAATATAGTGACATAAAACATAATAAATAGTAAATCACTCATACTAGCCTTTTTGTTCACACAAGGTTTACATTCATTTTTGATAAAGCCAAACGATTTGACCGTCTTATCAAAACGTATGTTCCAACTTTAGGATACTTGCTTTGAAGGTTTATGCCACACCAAGGTCCAAATATTTTCACAAAAATTTAAAAGAAAAAAACTAGTCCACACCATTAGAATAGTGCTATGCAAGCCAATAGGATTGGCCTTGTATAAACTATTACCATGTAAAATAATTTTGATTGAATGATATTCTTAATATGGCCACCTTCATCTTATGCTTTATTATACTTCACTTGCATTTAGATGAAGCCCTTAGATCACCTTAGACTGCGGGACTTGGTTTGGTGACCATGGAATAAGTCTCACATAATTATGATCTTAAAACTTTCAAGTCATAGGATCTTATGAAACAGGGTATCTAAGATCTAGATAGACTTGCACTAAGGTTGCGATTAGGTATGAGTTACTTATCACAAAGGTTTATGAGATCCAAGATGAAATCTAACTCCTCGCTATTGTGAAGAATGAGTATGTCTCCTATTTGCTCTATAATAATCGATTCCAAGAAATCTTTACACAAGGTGGTGTGACAATTTGGAAAAGAAGTTTTCTAAAGGTGAGGTAACACAAATAGATTCAAATAATGAGAATAGAGACATAGTATCATGCTAATGGAGAACCAACAAATATCTTGCCATAAGTCTCTTTCGGGAGATAGGAGATAGAAGGACCGTATTTGCATGGCACATGCAGAGTAATGATGATTCTCCAGAATATTCATTTTGGCCAATTAGTTAAGCTCTATAGGCTTGAGGTTGGACATCGACCATGAAGATTAGGTACTTGTCAATTAATGAGATTAATTGAATTGAGTCAACTAGTTTAAATGGAGTTTTAAACTAGAATGAATATAAGATTTTCAAAAGTCACAAGGCACTATGAGCTCATGTCCAATAAATGGTAGAACCTACTGGGTCACACACAAAATCCAATTAGTTTCCAAATTAATGGAGAGAATTTTCTAAAGAGATAGAAAAGAGATCACTCTATTTTATTGGACTAAATTTTGGTGCCAAATTTGATGGTCAATTTTAGCATGACTAATTTAAGATTTAAATTGATCAACTAATTTAAAGGGTTAAATTAGACCAATAATCAAGGAGTTAATTATTTGGTGCCAACATGACCATCAATTGGTCAAGATTACTTAAAGAGATAAGTTAACAATTAAAGTTAAAGAGTTAAGCTAGTTTGACTTAAAGAATTAAGTCAAAGCATAATTAGTTAAATTAAAGAATTTAATTTGATTAATTAGGTGTAATACATTTTTGCAGGGAAGAATTAAATGAGATTTGAGATGGCATCTTAATTAATTTGAAATGAGATTTCAAATGTAATTAAGATACAAATGAAATTCAAATAAATTTTGGACTCCCTTACCACCTTGGCATCTTGGCCGCTGCGATCGCCTTCATGGAATATGTGATGCCACCTTAGCATCACACAAATCCACATCTATACATAGATATATCATGGGAGCTAGCCAAAGAGAGAGTGTGGTGTGCAAAAGGTGTGAAGAATTAGATTCTTCATTTTTTCCTCCAAAAATCAACCCCTTGTGCAAGCTAGCATTTCATATATTGAAGGCTTAGCTTTTCTTCTTCCTCCAACCAAAATGTTGGCCTCCTTCATCCCCAATTCTTTGGTTCTGTTGCATCTTATGAATTAGATAATTTAGGAAGTTTTATTAGTGTGTAGACTATCTCAATAGAGACAAGACATGTGGCTTGCTTTGTTTTAGGAGAGCTCCTTGTGCGAAGTCCAACTTTACGAATTTCTATAGGATGATACAGATGGCTAATTAATCTGAATTTTGGATTGAAGACTCTCCATTGTGTTGGATATCTTCAATAATATTTTTGAAATTTTTGGAGACCATTTGGTAGGGAGATCGTTGCTATTCTTTTGTTGTGTCATGAAAAGATAGAATCTAGAATTAGTGAAGAGTTCACTTATTTCATTTTGAATTTTCTTATCAAGGTAATCCTCTATCTAAGTCTGAATCCAAGGCATGATTAAATCCCTGTGATGCTTATAAGCACTAGTTATTTCATGTTCTAAAGTTTTGATTATAAATCCTAGTGCCTGTCTTGCTTTCAAGTGGTATATGAGCTTTAATCATGCTTAGATTAGGATTTTGCTCAATTGATTGATTCATGTGATGAATTGATCTATATCACCATATTCTCGATTTAATTGATGGATTTTGGAATTTTGGTGATTTGTAGGTGGCTCCTTGATTGATGAATTAAAAGCATGCTATTATGTGATTCAAGTGTTAATTTGTGTAGTTAGTATGTTTTAATTCATAGTGATTAATGTTGAAATGTGTTTTGACATTAATTGATGTTATATATTGATATAGCATGTTGGCTTAAGACCGAAAGAGTTTTGGTCTATTTTGGATCCAATTTGACTAGAATTATATTGGAGATTACTTGAAGAATTTGATTCTCACTTTTTCCAATTTTTGAAAACATGTTTGAGCACTTTTATTTTCCATTTTAAAAGGTGTTTTGAATCCAAAAATTAATCTAAAATGTGTGTTTGATGTTGAGAACATGTGCTAAAATTGTTGGTGCATAAAACTTGAGTAAAGAATGGACTTGGCATGCCTTGAACTCCAAAAGCCGGGGCTGCCTGCTCCCCCTAAGCGCTGGCCGGGTAGCAAACTCACGTTGTGTGCACGAGCTACCCAACCGTATGCCGAGGGCTGCTAGGTAGTTCGGTCTGGGTGTATTTGGTGAGCTTTGAGTTGTTTTGTCAACTCCTTTAATGCTCAACAAGTTTTTACACTACACACATTGGTTGCACAAGTGTTGTGCTGTGCTTCAAAATTATGTTTGACATATTTGAATGCTTTTGAAAATAGGTTAAATTTGATCCCCTATTAATGGCATCAGTGTTATGCTTGGTTCAATTATTTGTTTATGAGATGAGCATTTAATTAATGGAAATAATTGTTAATTCTAGATTTATTTGTTGTTCATTTAATTGTTGAATAAATTATGAATGTATAGGAATGATCATAAGCCTTTTAAATTGATTTTATTTATTTCAAAGTTGTTGGAATGGGTTGCATTAAATGGGGCTTGCATGCCTCTTGTTCTAACTTGTAAAAGTTATAGTAGTAGAACTTCTAGGGTTGAGGATTTTCATTTCATGTAAATGTTGCATGGAGCAAGGAGTCCAATGGAGGCATAGAGGCCAATTGAAGACTTATGAATGTATGGGATACACTCATGTAATAATTTAGTTTAATTCAACCCTCTTAAAATCAATCGAAGTGATACACTTCTGGCTCTAAGTACATCATTTGGTTAGGCTTGTGGTCATTCCACCCTAGGAGCATGCTAGGTTATTTATTTATTTATGCTTTCCATATCCTATTGATGTATGAGATGCATGTTTAGGATATAGAGAACCTAAACAAGAAGATAAAATGATGAGTTCTTTGCAAGCAAAAACCTCAACTTACAATGTCTAAGTAATTTCACTATTAAGTTAAAATGGATACAAATTAAAAAAATTTTAATCAATCCAAGCCTTCTACTAGTAGTGTATGCTATGATGAAGCTACTAATTTTATGTAATGGCACTCTATCACATGGGTCACACTGAGGAGAAACGTTGTGAGCATATATTTAGCATGAGATGTATTTTTTACTTAGGAACGCTCACGCATTGGCACTCAATCATGGGGGATGTCGTAAGGCTATCTTGAGATAAAGTTTAATTGGTGGTAGGTTTAACTTAACACTTAGTAGTATAGATGGTGCACGGTCACGTGGGTTTATATGAAAGGTGAAGCAAAATGTATCAAGAGTTACATGAGATGCAATTAGTAAACGTTGCTTACCCTTCAATTGCTCGTGGATGGCACTTGGTCACGGGGGTCTATTGGAAAGCTATTGTGGTCTTGATTCTCATTAGAAAATATGATTTCTCGAATTCTTCTTGGGGGTGAAGGATTTGATAAAATAGTGGGAGAAAAACATGCTTGAAAGACCATGAACATGTTTTAATATTAAACTCAATCACTTGCTAATTCTCTTTTTTTGCCTCATATAGATTTTTGAAATCTTCAACAAACAAATGGCTAAAAATCCACTCGCAAACATTTCGGAAGGAAATAAACTCATCAGGCCTAATTTTCAAGATTGATTAAGAAGCCTTAAAATAATTCTTGACTCCAATGAAAGGACATATGTTCTTGATCAAAGTTTATCGAACACTTTGGGTAATGATGCAACCGATGAGGTTCATGAAGTATTTACAAAATTTGTGGATGATAATCTACAAGTTAGATGCCTCATGATGGCATCCATAACTAATGAGATTCAAAAGACTTATAAGCACATAAAACATACTTCTAAGATCTACACGTACCTACACAAGTTGTATGGTGTTCAAACAAGACACAAAAGGTTTACTTTATCTAAGGAGCTCTTTAGGATAAAGATGAGTGAAGGGGTAAGTGTCCAGGATCATGGGCTTAAAGTGATAAGACTCATCGAACAACTTAGATAACTTGGCATGATCATGGATAATGACCTTTACATGGATTTGATCCTCCAATTGTTGCCACCCTTGTTCGACCAATTCATTATGAACTTTAGCATGTCCAAGTAAATAGTTATGATCAACAAGTTGGTGAATATGTTAGTGACCATTGAGGTGACAATGAGAAAAGAAAACCCTCTTATGATTGCAACTTCCTTTAAGTCGAAGGGTCCTAGGGGCCCTAGAAAAGAGGTAAGAGAAAGAAGAGTTCTTCCTTGAAAGGGAAGCAACCCAAGAAGATTTTTGGGAGAGTTAAAAAGAAGGTTAAGACCGATGCAACTTTTCTCCATTGTGGAGAAAAGGGTCATTGGAAAAGAAACTACAAAACTTACCTAGCCACTCTTGAATTCTCTCACAATAGACTCCACCCAGCACACCACAACTTAAAGGAGTAGTTGAGAGGAGAAATTGTACCTTGTTAGACATGGTACGTTCCATGATGAGTTTTTCTTATGTACCCATATCTTTTTGGAGATACACCTTAGAGATGGCTACAAGGTTACTAAATGTGGTACTCTCAAAGTCGGTGCCAAAAATACTATAGAGATATGGTATTGTAGAGCATTCTCTTACCATTATCTAAACGTTTAAAGATCTCCCACCTATGTGAGATGGATAGTGGGAGATAAGTTAGATTATAAATCCATATTGTGTAAGTTTGTGGGATACCCAAAAGAGTTTATAGGTTATTACTTCTATGATCTCTCAAAACAAAAGGTATTGCCTCAAGGAGTGGCTATGTTTTGGTAAAGGAATTTCTATTAGATAGAAAAGGTGTTGTCATCGAATTTGATAAAGTTTAAGAGGATTAAGAATTCCTACAAGTGGTGGAAACAACAAAATTGCAAAAGCCTAGTACACAACCTCTAAAAAGGCTAGATTGGACCAAGAAGCTACCCAAAAGGTTCGAATTTCTTCATGAGATAGGACAATTAGATGATGATTCGAAGACCTATGAGAAAGCTATGTGGGACACAGATTCAAGATATTAGATTTAAGTTATGATATCTAAAATGGACTCCACGTATTCAAACAAAGTATGGACTTTGGTAGGTCTACCAAAGGAAATAGTTTCTGTTGGTTGCAAGTAGATCTATAAGAGAAAACTTGGGATAGATGGAGAAGTAATAACTTTTAAGGCATGACTAGTGGCAAAAGGTTACACTCAAAGGCCCAGTATTGATTTTGAGAAAACCTTTTCATCGATCGCTATGCCTAAGTCCATTTGGATCTTACTAGCTATAGCTGCATATTATGACTATAAGATATGATAAATGAATGTAAAAATTGCTTTCCTCAACGGTGACATTGAAGAAGAAATTTACATAGAGCAACCACAAGGTTTTACTTCCAAAGGGAGTGCGCAAAAGGTTTTCAAGCTCCAAAGGTTCATCTATGGACTCAAACAAGCATCCCAAAATTGGAACATACATTTTGACAAAACAGTCAAATCATTTGGCTCTGTCAAAAATGTGTATAAGCCATATGTGTACAAGACGGCTAGTGGAAGTTTAGTATAGCTTATTATATTTTATGTCGATGACATCCTTCTCATTGAGAATGAGATAGAAATGTAAGAGTGTACTAAAGCATAGTTATCTACATAATTTTCCATGAAGAATTTGGGAGAAGCATCCTACGTATTCGAATAGTATCTATAGAGATAGATTGAAAAGGATGTTGAGGCTTTCCGAAATCCCATACATTGACAAGATACTAAAGAGATTTAGTATGGAAGAATCCAAGAAATGGTTTCTTCCCATGGGACATGGGATTTGTCTCTCCAAATCAATGGTCCCCAAGGCTGAGGAGGAGAAACAAATAATGTCCTATATACCCTATGCCTCAACAATAGAGAGCATAATGCATGCGGTTCAATGTACTAAATTGGATATGGCACACTTACTAAGTGTTACAAGTAGTTTCCAATCCAACCTTAATAAGAGTCACTGGATGGCAGTAAAAATGATCTTTAAGTACTTGAGAAGAACTAAGATTTTGTTTTAGTGTATGGCAATGGAGAATTGAAACTTGAAAGGTTTTTAGATTCTAGTTTTCAATCTAATGTAGATGACCTCAAATCTATTTCTAGATTCATATTTTACCTCAATGGCGGCATGGTAGGTTGGAAAAGTTCCAAACACCATGGCTGACTCGACCATAGAGGCAGAATATATTGTGGCTTCGGAAGCTACAAAGAAAGGTGTTCCGACGAAAAACTTTATTCAAGAGTTGAATATAGTACCTAGAATTGCTAAGCCAGTTGTTGTCTTCTGTGACAACAATGGGGTGGTAGCACAAGCTAAAGAGCCAAGATCTTATAAGCGATCCAAGCACATATTAAGGCAATATTATTTGATATAGGAGATCATTGATAGAGGTGACTCCAAGAGGAGAGAGTTGCCTCAAAAAAGAATATAGTAGATCAACTAATTAAACCTCTACACGGAAGACCTTTGAAATATATCTTGAGAAAATGGGTTTTAGGGCCGTTGGGCATTGGATTTAGGGCAAGTGGGAGATTATTAGAATAGTACCCCATAAGCCAATGGGATTGGCCTTGTACAAACTATTACCTTTTAAAGCAATCTTGATTGAAAAATATTCTTAATATGACCACCTTTATCTTATGCTTTATTATGCTTCACTTGCATTTGGATGAAGTTCTTAGATCACCTTAGACTATGGGACTTAGTTTGGTGACCATGGAATAAGTCTCACATGGTCGTGATCTTAAAACTTTCAAGTCATAGGATCTTATGAGATAGGGCATCTAAGATCCAGATAAACTTGCACTAACGATGCATAAATCCAAGATTTGGAGATTGCTCTATTCCATGAGCAACTATACGAGATATGGGTGTATGTTAGCAGGTTCTTGGTAGATGACAAGGTACTAAGACCTACTAGACAATCCATAAGATAGCCGAAGTGGCAAGTCAGTAGTGGCTAATTCTCTTGCTTATGTAAGTGCACAGTATTAGTCCTTTAACGTGAGAATCCATGGTAACCTTGTGTCCAGTCATCATGCTTTGACTCATCTTTAACCACTTAGCAAGTCTTTCAAGTTGAGATTGGGTATGAGCTACATGGCATGGAGGTTTGTGAGATCCAAGAAGGAATCTAACTCCTCACTATTATGGAGAGCAATTACATCTCTTATGTGTTCTATAATAATCAATTTGAAGAAATTCTTGCACAAGGTGGTTTCACAATTCGGAAAAGGGGTTTTCCAATTGTGAGTTTACACAAATAGATTTAAACATTGAGAATAGAGATATAGTATTAAGGCTAATGAGGAGCTAACAAATATTTTGCCATAGGCCTCTTTCTAGAGATAGTAGATAGAAGGACCGTATTTGCATTTCATGCATGGAGCAATGGTAGTTATCCAGAATAATCATTTTGATCAATTATTTAGGCTCCATGGGCTGGATATCAGCCATGGAGATCGGGTATTCTTAAATTAATGAGATTAATTAGTTTAAAAAAAGTTTTAAATTAGAATGAATATAAGATATTCAAAAGTAACAAAGCATTATGAGCCCATGTCTAATGAATGGTAGAACTTATTAGGTCACGCACAAAATCCAATTAGCTTTCTAATTGATAGAGAAGATTTTCTAAGAAGTTAGAAAAGAGAACTATCTATCCTAGTGGACCAAATTTTGGTGCCAAATTTGAAGGTCATTTTGGCTTGATAGATTTAAAAGTTAAATTGATCTACTAATTTAAGGGATTAAATTAGATCAATAATTAAGGAGTTAATTATTTAGTGCCAACATGGCCATCAATTGGTCAAGTTAAGTTAAAGAGTTAAGTTAGCTTAACTTAAAGAGTTAAGTCAAAGCATAATTAATTAAATTAAAGAGTTTAATTTGATTAATTAGGAGGAATGCAAGTTTGGAGGGAAGGCTCAAATGAGATTTGAGATGACATCTTAATTAATTTGAAATGAGATTCCAAATGTAATTAAGAAGTAAATAAAATTCTAATGAAATTTGGTTTCCTTTGCCACCTTGGCATCTTGAACGTTGCCGCCTTCATGGAATGTGTGATGCCATCTTGGCATCACATAAATCCACATCTATATATAGATATAGCATGGGATCCGACTAAAGAGAGAGTGTGGTGTGCAAAAGGTGTGAAGAATTAGTTTTTTCATTTTTTCCTCCAAAAATCAACCCTTTGTGCAAGCTAACATTTCATGTGTTAAAAACTTAGCTTTTCTTCTTCCACCTACCAAAATTTTGGTCTCCTTCATCCCTAATTCTCTGGTTCTATCCCAAATTATGAAATATAGAATTTAGGAAGTTTTATTGGTGAGTGGACTATCTTAATTGAGGTAAGACGTGTGGCTTGCTCTGTTTCTGGAGAACTCTCTGCGCTAGGTCCAAATTTGCAAATTTCTCAAGGATAATTCAGAAGGAAACTTGATCTAAAGTTTTGACTGAAGACTCTCCAAGGTGTTAGCTATCTTCAATAATTTTTTGGAATGTTTGGAGGTGATTTGGTAGGGCATTTGTTGCTATTCATCTGTTGTGCCACGAGCAGATAGAATCTAGAATTGGTGAAGAGTTCACTTTTTTTTATTCTGGATATGCTTATCAAGGCAATTCTATATCTAAATCTAAATCCAAGGCATGATTAGATCCCTGTAATGCTTGTAGGCACTAGTTATGTTATGTTCTAAAGTTTTTATTAAAGATCCTAGTGCCTATCTTACTTTCACACACAAATACCCCAAAGATCGAAACATGCATGAAGTTCAGATTATGGAAAGGAAAACTACCTTGGTGATGGCAAAAACTGAAGAACAAGAGTCAAACTCTTCCCAATTGTCAAAAGGGCTCTTCATCGGCGCAGCAAGTTCATCACCATTTTTCCCTTGGATAGACATCTTTGTTTGGGCTGAAATTTTAACTGGAACTCCTCAATCCTTTGAAGTTCTATAGTCCAAATTTTAGGCTGATCAAATCTCCATAGGTATTCCAAGCAGAGGCAAAAATCGGCTACCAGAAACAACTCTAGTCAAGAGCAAAAAGTAACCAAACTTGATTGCCTCTAATGCAAACATCCACACCCTAAATCAATGGCCAATTCTCCAAAAAGAGGCTGGAAAATCTATGGAGAATAAGGGTAGGAAGGCTAAGAATGTTTTGGTGGAAGGAGGAAGGAGGAAAGAGTGATGAGAGGCTAACAACTTAGATTCTCACTATACAATATTGTAGGAAGAAAATCACCCAATGTGTTCACCTCACACACTTTTTTTTTGGCCATCCACTCTACCATATCCATATATAGGATTGGTCACACACCTCCCACAATGAGATGATGCCAAGTGTCCCTTGCTTAGGTAGCCAATAACTTTGTGATTAGTGAATTTAATTGAAGCATAAATTTCATCTAACGAAATGTCTTACAATTAAATTCTTGTTCTTATTAAATGAAATCTTCATTTAATAATTCTTCCAAAAATTATCTCTCCAACTTAATTAAATTAAACACTTTAATTTAATTAATAATCATTTAACTCAACTCTTAAGTCAAAATGCTTAACATTTTAAGCTAGTCAAAATTAACTCAACCCTTAAATTAATTTTGATCAATTGGTAGTCATGTGATATCAATTAATTAACTTTTAATTAATTGATCTTAATTTAATTCTTAAATTAATTTGACCAATTTAACATTAAATTGATCAAGTTAAAATGACTACAATATCGCCTCCTCAAAAATAATCATGAATTTCCAAACTCATAGAAAATTCTCCTTTCTTCAATAGACCATGTCATTGGCTTTTGTGTATGACCCATTAGGTTCTACCATTCATTGGACATAGGCTCAGAACTTCTTGTAACCTTTGGAATACCAAATATTTACTTTAGTTTAAACTCCCTTAAACTAAGCAACTCAACTCAATTAATCTTATTAATTGAAAAGTACCCAATATCTATAGTTGATGTCCAACGTCAAGCCCATGGAGCCTAACTAATTGCCCAAAATAAATGTTATTGAAGAACCATTCTAGCATTACGTGTACCATGCAAATACAGTCCTTCTATCTCTTATCTCTTGAATGAGGACTAGGGCAAGATATTTGTTAGCTCCTTAATAGGCTCGATACTATGCTTCAATTCTTAATGTTCGATTCTCTTGGTGATGTCATTTTTGGAAACGCCTTCCAAAATTATCACATCACCTTGCACAAGAATTTCTAGGAATCGATCACTATAGAATACATAGAAGATGCACGCGCCCTTAATATTGATGAAGAGTTAAATCCTATCTTAGATCTCACAAACTTCCATGCTAAGTAGCTTATATCTAATCACAGCCCAAAAACCCATTAGGTGGTCAACGATGAGTCAAAGCATAAGGACCGGATGCATAGTTACCATGGACCCTCGAGTTAGAGGACTAATAATATGCACTAGCATATGTAGGAGAATTAGCCACTACTGACTTGCCACTGTGGCTGCCTAGTAGATTCTCCAATGGGTCTTTAGTACCTTTTGCTCTAACAACCAGCCACTAACATATACCTATATCTCATATTGTTGCTCATAGAACAGAGCTATCTCCTACCCTAGGATTTATGCATCATTAGCAAAAGTCTATTCGGATGTTAGATTTCTTATCTCAAAAGATTCTATGACTTGAAGGATTTAAGATGACGACCACGTGAGACTTATTCTATGATCACCACTTAATGCATGATCAAGTCCCATAGTCTTGTGTGATCTAGGGGCTTCATCCAAATGCTAGTAAAGTAAATAAAGTGAATAAGATGAAGATGGTCATATAAAGAATATTATTCAATCAAGATTGTACCATGAGTGAAATAGTTTACAAGACCAATCTCATTAGCTTGCAGGGTACTATTCTAACAATCTCCCACTTGTTCTAAAGATAATTTACTATGTCCTTGAAACCCATCTTCATGAGATGTCCTCCAAAAACCTTTAGCTTTTAAGAGTTAATATAGTAATTCTGCTATATTCTCTTCTGAGGCAACTTTTATCCACTCAATTGTCACCTCTATCAATTGATACACATATCAAATGATAACACATTTATTATGCTTAGATCACTGATGAGATCTTGGCTTTAGTCTTAAATTATTTTCAAAAGACAATCACAGGCTCACGCACATTAGGCCCTACATCCAACCCTTAGTTGAAGTTTTTATTCAAACATATTCCTTTGTGGTTTCCCAAACCACAAATTATTTCACCCTAGAAGTTATCTAGGCTATGGTGTCTAGTTAGCACTCTTCCAACACACCATCCCAGTACTAAGGCAAAATTTGTATCTAAAAGTGGATATTAGGTCATCTACATTGTATTAAAAACTAAAATCCAAAAATAAGTCTTTAGTTCTTCTTAAGGATTATTTTTATGGCTATTCAATAACTCTCACCACGATTGGATTGGAACCTACTTGTAACACTTTAGCGAGTGTGCCACATTTAGTCTAGCACATTAAACTACATATATTATGCTTTCAATAGTGGAGGCATAAAGTATGTGAGACATTCTTCATTTCTCTTCCTCAATCTTGGGGGCCATAGATATAGAGAGATGAATGTCATATCCCATGGGAAGAATCCTCTCTTGGATTTTTCCATACTAAACCTCTTTAGTATTTTTTCAATGTACGGGATTTGGGAAAGCCCCAGCTTCTTCTTTAATCTATCTCTATAGATACATATTCTTAATATACAGGATACATTTTCCAAGTCCTCTATGGAGAATTGTGTAGATAACTATACTTTAGTATACTCTGACATTTCTACCTCATTCCTAATGAGAAGGATGTCATCGACATAACGTATAATAAATTGTATGTTATTCCCATTAGCCTTTCCGTGCACACAAGGTTCATATACCTTGTTGACAAAGTCAAACAATTTAACTATCTTATTAAAATATATGTTCCAAGTTTGGGATGCCAATTAGAGTCCATAAATGAATTTCTGGAGTTTGCAAACCTTTTGCTCACTCTTCTCAGATGTAAAACCTTATGGTTGCTCTATATGAATCCTTTCTTCATTGAGGAAAGTGATTTTTACATTCGTTTGTCATATCTCATAATCATAATATGTAGTTATGGCAAGTAGAATTCGAATGTACTTAGGCATAGTAATTGGTGAAAAGATTTCCTCAAAATCGATATCAGATCTTTAAGTGTAACCTTTTGCCATTAGTCGCACCTTAAAAATTACCACTTCTCCACCTACCGCAAGCTTTTGCTTATAGATCCACTTGCAACCAATGGGAACTATTCCTTTTGGTAGATCTACCAAAGTCCATACTTTGTTTGAGTATATAGAGTCCATTTCAAATCTCATGGCTTCAAGCCATTGTCCTAAATCTATGTCCAACATAGTTTTCTCATAGGTCTTCGGATCTCTATCTAATTGACTTGTCTCATGAATAAATCTAAACATTTTATGTTACTTCTTGATTTGGTTTGACCTTCTCAGAGGTTGTGTACTAGACTCTTTGATATTTATTTATTTCTACTGTTTGTGGGATTTATTGATCATCTTGAACTTCACCAAGTTTGAATACAACACCTTTTCTATCTTATAGAAATTTCTTTTCCAAAAAGGCGGCTTTCCTCAAAACAAACACATTTTTTCCTAAGGGATCGTAAAAGAAATAACTCGTAAACTCTCTTGGGTATACCACAAACTTGCACAAGGTAGATCTACTATGCAACTTATCTCTCATTGTCCATCTCATGTAGGTGGGAGATCCCCAAACCCTTAGACAGTGGTAAGATAATGCTTCACCATGCCATATCTCATATGGTATTTTTGGCATTGATTTTGAAGGTACTATTCTTAGTAACTTTACTGCCCTCATTAAGGCATATCCTCAAAGGGAAACAAGCACATTGAATAAGCTTATTATGGAACGTACCATATCTAACAAGGTACGGTATCTCCTCTTAACTACTCCATTGAGCTGGGGTGTGCTGGGTGGAGTCTATTGATAGAGAATCCTATTCTCTTTTAGATAATCCAAGAATTAGATACTTAAGTATTCACCCACTTGATCCAATCAAAGAACTTTAATATTGAATTATATTTTATTTTCTACTTCATTCTTATATACTTTGAAATTTTCAAAGGCTTAAGACTTATACTTCATAAGATACACATGTTCGTACCAACTATTACCATTGATGAAGGCCTCCTCTCCTACTAACTCTTAGTGATCCACAAACATCAGTATAGATTAAATCCAAAGGATTTGTGGAGCACTCTATTTGTCCCACAAAAGAAGCTTCGATTATTTTCCCTTCAAACAAGATTCACAAGTAGGAATGTCCTCTATGCCACTAACATTTAGTGCTTTGAGAGCTTCTAACTTGTTCATCCTATTTTTAGAGATATGACCAAGTCTTATATGTCATAACATGGCATCTTCTTAGATATCTAATTCGCTTACTTAGTCGAAAGTGCATTAGTGATGGTTAAGAATCCAATATGCACAATCCTTTGTTAAGTGTACCATGAGCAATTGAAGAACCTATTCTTTAATACCTTCAATCTCCTATTTGATATAGAAGGATCAAATCCTTCACCATCCAAAATAAGAATTGAAATAATGTTCTCAATAATATATGGTATGCTATAACAAAGGTCCAATACAAGTATGGAGTTCTCTAAGTCTAACTTATTGTATGCCATTGGCTTTAGACACAAGTCTTGCTTTTTAGCCAAGTTAGTAGATCATATTCACATTACTTGGTTCTATTCTTCTTTCTATTCTTTATAACAACTTGCAAAGAAAAGAACTACATGCGATATCATTTATCTATGAGGAAGAATTTAACTTAAAATGTACTTTAATAAAGTACATACCCTTCTTAAAGGTTGCAAGGTATTCCTTGCAATTGTGCTTCTAATGGCCTATTTCGCCCAAGTAGAAACAAATAGTATCGACTATTTTCTCTATAATCTTCTTGACTTCTCTGGATGCCTTTAATGAATATTTTCCCACAGAGGAAGAACCTTCTTCCTTTTACCTCCCTTTCTAGTACCCCATAGGCCATAGACATGGTGGAGAAACAAATGTTAAAATTTTACCCTTATCGTGGTATTCTCTTTCTAGATCAACACTTTGATCAATAAAACTGGGTGAGGATGTGAGGATCAAATCCTCATGGAGATTATTGTCCATTACTACGTGTAAGTAGAAAAATGTCTCCAAGGCTAATCATTTTTAGAATATAGTCGATGACACAAGACTTTCCATCCATCCTAGCATGAAAGTCTCCTTTGACAACATGAACTTCTCATACCTTGTTTGCTTTACAACGCTTTGAAAATTTTAACTAATGTACTATTCATGTGTCCTTGTGACTTTTAAAGTTTGTAGATGCCATCATGAGACTAATGGATAGGACTATCCTAAGCCCAATTCATGAACTTTTCATGTGTCTCTAGATCTACATTAATCCCAAAAGGATTAGGAGTACCATGATATATGACATATATCTACTTCTAGGAATTTAGAATGATTTTTGAGGTTAAGTCAATCATGGAAGTTTGGCCCAGTTGGTTTATTGGTTTTCAAAATGATGTTGAGTGAAATTATTATCCATTCTTGAGATTTCAAAAATCATCGAAGGCAAAAAAGAGAATATAAGCCTGTGATTGAATTTGATATTAAAAACATGTTCATGGCCTTTTAAGCGTGTTTTCCTCCTACTATTTTATCAAATTCTTTACCCCCAAGAAGAATTTGGCAAAACAAATTTCCTAGTGAGAATTAAGACTATAATGACTTGCCAATGGACCTCCGTGACCAAGTATAATCCATAAGCAATCGAAGGGTAAGCAACTATTGCTAATTGCATCTTATGCAACTCTTGATATATTTTGCCTCACTTTTCATATAGATCCACTTGACCTGCGCCATTTATACTACTAAGCTTTAAGTCCAATCCACCAATCATACTTTGATTCAAAATAGCCTTATGACATCCCCTGTGATTGAGTGCCAATGCATGAGGGCTCTTAAGTCAGAGGTACATCTAATGCTAAGTGTATGCTCATAGCTTTCCTCCAAAGTGTGACCTTCATGACTGAGAGCCATCGCAAAAAATTGATAGCATCATCATGGTATACACTAATGGTGGAAAACTTGGATTAATTAAAACTCTTTTAATTAATATCTATTTAAACTTAATGTTTGAAAATATTTAGACCTTCTAAGTTGAGGGTTTTTGCTTGCAAAGATCTCATTATTTTTATTTTCCTATTTATATTCTCTATATCCTAATCATCCATCTCATTCATCAATAGGATATTAAAAGCATAAATAAGTAAATAGCCTAGCATACTCTTAGGGTGGGATGGCCATGAGCCTAACCAAGTGATATACTTAGAGCCATAGGTGCATCACTCGATTTATTTTAGGTAGATTGATTAAACTAAGCTATTTCATGAGTGTATCCCATACATCCATAGGTCTTTCAATGGCCTCTACTTCCCCATAGGACTCCTTGCTTTATGCAACGTTTACGTAAATGGAAATTCTCATTTCTAGCAGTTCTACTCTCATAACTTTTACAAGACAAAATAAGAGGCATGCAAGACCTATTTAATACGACCCATTTCAACAATTGAAATAAATAAAATCAATATTAGAGGCTCATGATCATCCTCATTCATTTATCATTCATTTAATATTTAATTGAACATTAAATAAACTAAGAATTGGCATTCAATTCTAACAATTAATTCCTAATCATATTAACAAATAATTGGTCATGCGAAAACAAGCATAACACTCATGCATCATATTTTTGTCATGATTGGAGATCAACTTTAACAAATTTTGAAAGCAACCAAAAAGTGTCCAACATAATTTTGAGACCTTGCATAATATTTATGCAACCGATGTGTGTGTTTTGAAATAAGCTTGGTCAATAAAGGAATCAAAGAAAAACCTCAAAGCCCATCCCAAACACAACTAGGGGCTGTTGGCCGAGGCTTGCTCACTGCTGGGTAGTGGCTCTGAGCTACTGCCCTATTGTGGGCTACCACAAACTGGCAATGCCCTTGTTTAGGGGTTCACGGCCAAATCAAGCCATTTTTAGCTCCACTTTTGTGCACCAAGAATTTTAGACCAAATTTTAAACATCAAAACACACTACATAGGTGAACATTTCAAATTAAAACAACTTTTAATACTGAAATATCAAATGCCCAAAGATGCTTGAAAAATAAGTTTAAGCAAGAAACATATTTTTCAAAAATCTCCAATTATATCCAATCTTATTGGACCCAAAAATGACCAAAACAACTTAAGGCCATTCATAAAAAGCTATATCAGAATATAACATTCACAAATGCCAAATAAAAATTTAACATTAGGAAATTCAATCAAAATATGCCTACTATATGATTTAACAAATAAAACACATAATACAATGATTCAATCCATCAATCAATGAGCCACAAACAAGATCATTACATTCCAATCTATCATATGGATTGATTACATGTTAATTTTGAGTAGTTCTTCACAAAATTCAATCAACCAAGCCAAGCAAAATCGAAATCCATGTATGAACATGGCTCTGATACTTCTTGAAGGTTTGAGTGGCGCTAGGAACCAAATATTTTCCAAAAAAACTGAATAAACTAGCCCACACAAATCCAAAAATATATATACATGCATAAGATTCATATTTAGAAGAGAAAAATACTTGGGCGAAAGCAAAAAATTTGAAGAGCAAGAAAAATCTCTTCAACTGTCAAACAGGCTCTTCACCGGCGCAGCAGAATCACCACCGATTTTCTCCAAGATGGAATTCCCTATTTCAGCTGAAATTTTTATTGGGACTCATCAAACCTTTCAAGAGTTTTTATTACAAATATTAGGCCAATCAGAATACTAGAGGTACTCTCAATAGAAGCAAAAATTGGATGCCAGAAACGGCTCTAATTAAGAGCAAAAGCAACCAAAATAGATTGCCTCAAATGCAAACGTTCACACACCAAATATATAGCCTATTATTGACATAAATTCTGAGGATCAAGGTTGGGAATATTGAGGTGGTTGGAGGAGGGAGAAGAATGAGAAAGTGATGGGAGGCTAACAATTTAGATTCCTACTAAACAATATTGTTGGGAGAAAATCACACAAAATGTGCACTCCTCACATACATTTGGCTAGCCAATCTACCATATCCATATATATGAGTGTTCATACATGTCACACAAGGAGGTGATGCCAAGTGTCTCTTACATAGGTGGCCACTAACTTTGTGATTAATGAATTTAATTGAAGCACAAATTTCATCTAATGAAATGTCTTACAATTAAATTCTAATTCATATTAAATGAACTCTTCATTTAATAATTCTCCCAAAAATTATCTCTCAAACTTAATTAAATTAAATACTTTAATTTAATTAATAATTATTTATCTTAACTCTTAAGTCAAAACGCTTAACATTTTAAGCTAGTCAAAATTAACTTAACCCTTAAATTAATTTTGAACAATTGATAGTCATATGATATCAATTAATTAACCTTTAATTAATAGATCCTAATTTAATTCTTAAATTAATTTGATCAATTTAACATTTAAATTGACCAAGTCAAAATGACTACAATATCGCCTTCTCAAAAATGGTCATAAATTTTTGAACTCTTGGAAAATTGTCTTTCCTTCAATAAACCGTGTCATTGGCTTTTGTGTGTGACCCATTAGGTTCTACCTTCATTGGACATGGGCTCACAACTCCTTGTAACTTTTGGAACACCAAATATTCACTTTAGTTTAAACTCCTTTAAACTAAGCGACTAAATTCAATTAATCTCATTAATTGACAGGTACCTAATCTTCATGGTCGATATCTAATCTCAAGCCCATGGAGCCTAACCAATTGGCCAAAATGATTGCTCTTGAAGAACCATTCTAGCATTATGTGTACCATGCAAATACGGTCCTTATGTCTTCTATCTCCCGAAAAAGACCTAGGACAAGATATTTGTGGTCTCCCTAATAGTTTTGATACTATGTTTCTATTCTTAATGTTTGGTACCTTTTAAGACCTCATCTTTGGAAATGCCTGGTCAAATTGTCACATCACCTTGTGTAAGGAGGTTTAGAATCGATCATTATAGAATACATAGGAGATGTACTCGCCCTTCAGAAAGACAGAGTAGGATTTCATTTTAGATCTCACAAATCTCTGTTCCAAGTAGTTCATACCTAATCACAACCTAAAGACCTGCTTGGTGGTCAAGAAAAAGTCAAAGTTTACAAGACGTAAGGTTACCATGGACCCTCAGGTCAGAGAACTAATAATATGCATTAGCGTATGAAGAAAAACTAACTCTACTGACTTGCCACTATGACTATCTAATAGATTCTTTGATGGGTCTTCAGTCTCGTGTTCTCTAAAAAGTGCCAACTAACATACACCCATATCTTGTACAGTCGCTCATGAAATAGAGCAATCTTCAAGCCTTGGATTTATGCATCATTAGTGCAAGTTTATCCGAATCTTAGATGGCCTATCTCATAAGAATCTACAACTTGGAAAATTTAAGATAACAACTGTGTGAGACTTATTCCATTATCACCACTCAGTGCATCACTAAGTCCCATAGTCTTTTGTGATCTAGGGGCTTCATCCAAATGCTAGTGAAGTAAATAAAGAGCATAAGATGAAGATGGCCATATAAAGAATATCATTCAATCAAGATTGTACTATAAGTGAAATAGTTTACAAGACCGATCTCATTAGTTTGCTAGGCACTATTCCAACATGCTTAAGTTTATAAATGAACCTTTCAAGCTTGCAAACTTTTTGCTTACTCTCTTTGGATGTAAATTGTTGTGGTTGTTCCATATAAATTTCTTCGTCAATGTTACCATTGTGGAAGGTGGTTTTCACATCTATGCACCATATCCCATAGTTATAATATGTGGTAATAGCAAGCATAATCTTAATTGACTTAGGCATAGTGATTGGTGAAAAGATTTCCTCGAAATCAATATTAGGTCTTTCATTGTAACAATTTGCCGCTAGTCTTGCCTTAAAGGTCATAATCTCTCCATCAACTCCTAGCTTTTGCTTATAGATCCATTTGCAACCGAAGGATACTATACTCTCCAGTAGATCTGTAAGTTTGTGTGGTACTAGGGTTCAAATATTTTCACAAAAAACTGAAAAAACTAGCTCACCAAACATCCGAAAGATCAAAATATGAATGAAATTCAGATTTGGAAATGGAAAATACCTTGGTGATAGCAAAAATGAGGAGCAAGAGTTAAACTCTTTCCAACTGTCAAATGGGCTCTTCACCAGCATAGCAGGTTCACCACCATTTTTCCCTTAAATAGACTCCTCCATTTAGGCTAAAACTTTTATTGGAACTCCTCAACCCTTTATAGATTCAACAGTCTAAATTTTAGGCCGATTAGAATCCCATAGGTACTCCAAGTAAAGGCAGAAATTGGCTACTAGAAACAACTCCAGTTAAGGGCAAAAAGCAACCAAACTGGATTGCCTCTAATGCAAATGGCCACACACCAAATTAATGGCCTATTCTATATAGAAACACTAGAAAATATGTAAAGAATGAGGAGAGAAAGGTTGAGAATATTGTGGTGGAAGAAGGGAGGATAAGGAGAGAATGATGGGAGGCTAACAACTTAGATTCCCATTACACAATATTGTATGGAGAACATCACACAAAATGTGCTTACCTCATCAACCCATTGACCGGCCACTCACTATATCTATATATAGGGGTGGTCACATACCTTCCACAAGAAAATGATGCCAGGTGTCCCTTGCTTAGGTGGTCACTAACTTGTGATTAGTAAATTTAATTGAATCACAAATTTCATCTAACGAAATATCTTACAATTAAATTCTTATTCTTATTTAATGAACTTTTCATTTAATAATTCTCCCAAAAATTATCTCTTCAACTTAATTAAATCAAACACTTTAATTTAATTATTAATCATTTGACTTAGCTCTTAAGTCAAAGCATTTAACAATTTAAGATAGTCAAAATTAACTCAACCTTTAAATTAATTTTGACCACTTTATACTGATGTGACATTAGTTAGTTAACCTTTAATTAATTGATCTTAATTTAACTCTTAAATTAATGTGACCAATTTAACAACTAAATTGATCACGCAAAAATGACTACAATTTTGCCTCATCTAAAAATTGATCATGAATTTTCTAACTCTTAAAAAATTCTTTTTTTTTCAATAGACCATGTTATTGAATTTTGTGTGTGATTCATTAGTTTCTTTCATTGGACATGAGCTCACAGCTCTTGTGACCTTTGAAATATCAAATATTCACTTTAGTTAAAACTCATTTAAACTAAGTAACTTAATTTAATCAATCTCATTAATTGAAGACTACCCAATCTCCTTGGTCGATGTCCAATCTCAAGCCTATGGAGCCCAACTAATTAGCTGATATGAATCCTCTTGAAGAATTATTGTAGTATTACGCATACCATGTAAATATGGTCCTTCCACCTACTAGGTCCTAAAGAGGCCTAGGGCAAGACATTTATTAGCTCCCTAATAACCTTAATACTATGTTTCTATTCTTAATGTTCAATTCCTTTTGTGACCTCACCTTTGGAAATGCTTTTCCAAATTATCACATCCCCATGCGTAAGAATTTCTTGAAATCGATCATTATAGAATACATAGGAGATGCACTCACACTTCACAATGACAAAAAGTTGGATTGCATTTTATATCTCACAAACCTCCTTGCCAAGTAGCTCATACCTCATCTCAACCTAAAAGACCCACTAGGTGGTCAAGAAAGAGTCAAAGCATAAGAACTAGACACAAAGTTACGATGGACCCTCAAGTTGGAGGACTAATAATATACATTTGTGTAAGTATGAGAACAATCCACTATTGACTTGCCGCTGTAGCTATCTAGTAGATTCTTCGGTGGGTTTTCAGTGCCTTGTTCTCTAATAAACACCTACTAACATGCACCTGTATCTCATGCAATTTCTCATGGGATGGAGAAATCTCCTACCCTTATATTTATGTATCGTTAGTGCAAGTCTATTTAGATCTTAGATGCCTTATCTCACAAGATCCTCTGACTTGGAAGATTTAAGATCACGATCATGTACGATTTATTCCATGATCACCACCTAGTGTGTAACTAAGTCCCATAGTTTTATGTGATCTAGGGGCTTTATAAAAATGCAAGTAAATAAAGAGAATAAGATAAAGATGGCCATATAAAGAATATCATTCAATCAAGATTGTACCATGAGTGAAATAGTTTGCAAGGCCAATGTCATTGACTTGAAGGGCAGTTTTCCAACAATCTCCCACTTACCTTAAAACCAATGCCCTACAGCTTTGAAAACCACCTTCATAAGATGTCCTCCAAAGACCTTTAGCTTTTAGGGGTCAATACAATGGTTCTACTAAATTCTCTTTTGGGGCAACTTTATCCATGCCGTTATCACCATTATCAATTAAATATCATATATCAAATGATAATGCATTTACTATGTTTGGATCTCTAATGAGACCTTGGCTCAAGTCCCAAATTATCTTCAAAAGATAACTGTAGGTGCATACAAGCTACAAATTATCTTCAAAAGATAACTGTAGGTGCATACAAGCTAGGCACTACATCCAACTCTTAGAAAAAGTGTTTCATCCAAACACCTTTCTTTATAGTTTCTAAAACTACAAATTATTTCACCTTAGTGAATATCTCGGCCATAGTATCTTTTTAGAATGTTTCCAACTCACCATGTTACTATTAAGGCAAAATATAAATCTAAAAGTGGATTTTAGATCATCTATATCATATTGAAAACTTGAATCCAAAAACCCCCTGAGTTTCAATTCTCCATTACTATATACTAAAACAAGTCCTTAGTCCTTCTCAAGTATTTGAGGATTATTTTTACAACTATCTAGTTACTCTCATTGGGATTGGATTGGAACCTACTTGTAATACATATTAAGTGTGCCACATTCAATCTAGTACATTGAATTACATACATTATACTTCCAATAGCAGAGGCATAAGGTATGTGAGATATTCTTCATTTCTCTTCATTGGTGTTGGGGAGCCATAAACTTTGAGAGACGGATGCCATGTCCCATAGGAAAGAATCCTCACTTGGATTATTCCATACTTAACCTCTTTAGTATTTTTTCAATGTACGAGATTTGGGAAAGTCCTAGCATCCTCTTTAATCTATCTCTATAGATATGTATTCTTAATACGTCGGATGCTTTTCCCAAATCCTTCATGGAGAATTGAGTAGATAACTATGCTTTAGTGCACTCTAACATTCCTAGTCATTCCCAATGAGAAGGATGTCATCAACATAAAGCACATTAAATTGTATACTACTCCCATGAGCCTCTTACACACACATGGTTGATACACATTTTTAACAGAGCTAAAAATTTAACTTTCTAACCAAAATGTATGTTTCTAATTCAAAATGCCAATTAGAGTCCATAAATAGACCTCTAGAGTCTGTAAACCTTTTGCTCATTTTCTTTGAATGTAAAATCTTAAGGTTGCTACATATAAATCCTTTCTTCAATGTCTCCATTAATGAAAGTAGTTTTTACATCTATTTGCCATACCTCATAGTCATAATATCAGCTATGGCAAGTAAAATTTGAATGGACTTAGGTATAGCGATCGATGAAAACATTTTCTCAAAATTGATACCGGGTCTTTGAGTATAACCTTTTCCCACTAGTCACACCTTAAAAGTCACCACTTCTCCATCTACCCTAAGCTTTTGCTTATATCTCCACTTGCAACCAACAAAAACTATTCCCTTGGTAGATCTACCAAAGTCCATACTTTGTTTGAGTACATAGAGTCAATTACAGATTTCATGGCTTTTAGCTAACATCCTGAGTCTATGTACAACATAGCTTCCTTATAGATTTTTGGATCGCTATCCGATTGGACCAGTCTCGTGAAAATATTCAAACTTTTTAGGTTGTTTCTTGATCTAATTTGACCTTCTCAAGGGTTGTGTACTAGGCTCTTTGATATTTATTTATTTTTATCGCTTGTTAGATTTGATGAACATCTTAAAATTCACCAAGTTCAACAATAATGCTTTCTTTATCTTTATAGTAATTTATTTTCTATAAAGGTGGCATTCCTTAAAACAAATACCTTTTGTTTCAAGGGATAATAGAAGTAATAAATCATAGACTCTCTTAAGTATCCCACAAACTTGTACAAGATAGATCAATTATCTAACTTATTTCTTACTATTCGTCTTACGTATGTGAGAAACCCTAAACCTTACGATATTGATAAGAGGGTGCTTTACCATAACATATCTCATATGGTATCTTTGGCATTAATTTTGATGGTACTATGTTTAGTAACTTCGTTGCCGTCATTAAGGTGTATCTTCAAAAAGATACAAGTACATTGAAGAAGCTCCTTATGGAACATACCATGTTTAATAATGTATGATGTCTCATCTTAGCTACTCTATTTAGGGTGTGCCGAGTGAGTCTATTGAGAGAAAATCCTATTCATTTTTAGATAATCCAAGAATTTGGTACTCATGTATTCACCCACTCAATCCAATCAAAGTCCTTTTTGCTTTTCTACTTCATTCTTATACACTTTAAACTTTTCAAAGGTCTCGAAGTTGTACTTCATAAGATATATATGTCCGTGCTGACTATAATCATCTATAAAGGTGATAAAGTAAGAATTGCCTCCTCTCTCACTAACTCTCAATGGTCCACAAATATCCGTATAGATCAAATCCAAAGAATTCATAGAGTGCTCCATTTGTCCTACAAAAAGAGCTGTGGTCATTTATCCCTTCAAACAAGATTCATAAGTAAGAAGGTCCTTAGTGCCACTAACATTTAGTACTTTGAGAGCTTCCAATTTGTTCATCCTATTTTTGGAGATATGACCAAGTCTTATATGCCACATCATGGCATTATCTTGGATATCTAATTTTTTACTTAGTTGAAAGTGCATTAGTGATGGTTAAGAATCCAATATGTATTATCCTTTGCTATGTGTACTAGAGCAATTAAAGAACCCATTCTTTAATGCCATCATTATCCCATTTGATATTGGAAGATCAAATCCTTCACAATCTAAAATGGGAATTGAAATAACGTTCTCAACAATATATGGTACGTTATAACAAAGGTCTAATACAACTATAGAATTCCTTAACTCTTATTTATTAGCTTTGGTCACAACTTTTGCTCATTAGCCAAGGTGGTGGATCATATCCTCATCACTTAGGATTATTTTTTTGTCTATTCTTTTATAACAACTTTAAAGAAAAGAACCTCATATGATATCATATACTCATGAGGAAGAATTCATCTTAAATGCACTTCAATAAAGCACATGTCTTTCTCAAAGGTTGCAGGCTATTCTATGCAATAGTGCTTCCAATGGCCTATCTCATCAACGTAGAAACAAATAATATCAACTACATCCTTTATGATCTTCTTGACCCCTCTGGATGCCTTTAACAATTATTTTCCCATAAAGAAAGAATATTTCTTCTTTTTACCTCCCTTTCTAGCACCACATAGGCCCATAGACTTGGAAGAGGAAACAAGTGTCAAAGGTTTTCCCTTGTCAAGGTAGTTTCCTTATAAATCCACACTATGATCAATTAAACTCAGCGAGGATGTGAGGATCAAATCCTCATGGAGATCATTGTTCATCACTACATCTAAGTAGAGAAAAAACTTCTCCAAGCCTAATCATCTTTAGACCGTAGTTGATGACACATGATTTCACATCCATCTTAGCTTGAAAAGCCTCATTTGACAACATGAACTTCTTATACCTCGTTTTCTTTACAACTCTGGTAAACTTTAACCAAAGTATCATTCATATGTCTTTAAGACTTTTAAAGTTTGTAGATGTCATCGTGAGACTAAGGAATAGGACAATCTTAAGCCCCATTTGTGAACTTTTCACGTATCTCTAGATCTACATTAATCCCAAGGGGATTAGAAGTACCATGATATAGGACATATATCCACTTCTAGGAATCTAGAATAATTTTTGAGGTTAAGTTAATCGTGGAAGTTTAGCCCGGTGGGTTTGTTGGTTTCTAGAATAACATTTAGTGGAATTATTAGTCATTTTTGTTTTTTGAGATTTTGAAAATCTACAAGAGGCAAAAAAAAAGTATAATCATGTGATTGAAAAATGATATTAAAAAAATGTTCATGGTCTTTCAAGGATGTTTTTCTCTCACTATTTTATCAAATTCTTCACTCCCAAGAAAAATTCGAGAAATTAAATTTTCTAGTGAGAATCAAAACTCCAATGACTTGCTAATGGACCCCCGTGACCGAGTGCCATCCACTAGCAATCAAAGAGTAAGCAACTCTTGCTAATTGCATCTCATGCAACTCTTGATATATTTTGTCTCACCTTTCATATAAACCCATGTGACCGTATGCCATCTATACAACTAAGCATTAAGTCCAACCCATCAATCAATCTTTAATTTAAAATAACCTCACAACATCCCCCATTACCAAGTGCCAATGCATAAGGGGTCTTAAGTCAAAGGTACATCTCATGCTAAGTGTATGCTCACAGCTTTTCTCTTATGTATGACCCCCATGACCAAGTGCCATCACATAAAATCGATAATATTGTCATGGCATACACTAATGGTGAAAGGTTTGAATTAATTAAAACTCTTTTAATTTATATCCTTTTGGAATTAGTATTTGAAAACACTTAGACATTTTATCTGGAGGGTCTTTGCCGGCTAAGATCTCATTATTTTTATCTTCTTATTTAGGTTCTCTTTTTCCTAATTATGCATTACATGCATCAATAGGATATGAAAAGATGAAATAAGTAAATAGCCTTGCATGCTTCTATGGTAGGATGACCATGAGCCTAACCAAGTGATGTACTTAGAGCCATGGGTGTATCACTTGATTGATTTTAAGTAGATTGATTAAACTAAGCTATTACATGAGTGTATCCCATATATTCATAGGTCTTCAAGCTTCCTTGGATCCACTTTGTTCCTTGTAACTTTTACAAGAGAAAAAAAACATCACTCCTAGTGATTCTGCACTAGTAACTTTTACAAGATAGAATAAGAGGTATGCAAGTCCCATTTAATACAACCCATTTAAACAACTTAAAATAAATAAAATCTATATTAAATGGCTCATGATCATCCCCATTCATTCATCATCCATTCAACATTTAAATGAACAATAAATAAATATACCAAGAATTGACATTCAATTCCAATAATTAAGTGCTAATCATACTAACAAATAATCAGTCATGCAAAAACAAGCATAACACTTATACATCATATTTTTGCCATATTTGGAGATAAACGTAAACAAGTTTTAAAAAAAATCATGTGTCCAACACATTTTTGAGAGTTTGCACAATCATTATATGCATTTTAACACCACCTCATTCAAAAAAAGAACCTAGGAAGCTCAATATTCACCCAAGACCAAATAAGGCATTGATGGCCTAGGCTAGCTCATGGTTTGGTTGCAGCCATTTGGTTACAACCTTGCTAAGAGTTGCCAACCACTGACAGCACCTCTGTTTTGGGGTCAAGTGTGAATCAAGCCATTTTTTGCTCAATTTTTGTGAGCCAATAATTTTAGAACAACTTCTAAACATCAAAACACATAATGTAGGTGAAACTTTCATATTAAAACACCTTTCAATACTGAAATATCAAGTGTCCAAAGATGCTTGGAAAATAAGTTTAAGTAAGAATCATATTCTTCAAAGGTCTCTAATTATATCCAATCTTATTGAACCCAAAAATGACCAAAACAACTTAAGGCCATTCACAACATGCTATATCCGAATATAACATTCATCAATGCCAAATCAAAATTTAACATCAAAAAATTGAATCAACACATGCCCATCATATAATTTAACAATTAAAGCACATAATAGCATAATTCAATCCATCAATCAATGAGCCACAAGCAGGATCATCCATACACTCCAATCCATCATATAGATTGAGTACATGGTAATTTTGATCAGGTCTTCATAAGAACAAATCACCCAAAGATTTTCAATTAAAACACATTTTAAAACTAAAATATTAGGTGCCCAAAGATGCTTGAAAAATAAGTTTAAGCAAGAATTGTATTCTACAAAAATCTATAATTGTATCCAATCTTATTGGCCCTAAAAATGGCTAAAACAACTTAAAGCCATGCATAATATACCATACCAGAATATAACATTCACCAATGTTAAATCAAAATTTAACATCAAAAAATTAAATCAAAACTTGCCCATTATATAATTTAATAATTAAAGCACACAATAGCATGATTCAATCCATCAATTAAGGAGCCACAAGCAAGATCATCCATACAATCCAACCAATCATATGGATTGAGTACATAATGATTTGGATAAGTTCTTCACAAAAACCAATCATCCATGTGAAGGAAAATATAAATCCTTGCATAAATATGGGTCCGATACCACTTGTAGGTTTGTGTGACACTACGGTCCAAATACTTTCATGAAATGCTGAAAAAACTTTCCCACACAAACACTAGAAGGATCAAAACATGGATGAAATTCATATTTGGAAAGGGAAAATACCTTGGTGATAGCAAAAATGAAGAACAAGAATCAAACTCTTTCCAACCCTTTGAAGAATCTATAGTCCAAATTTCATCAGGACTCCAGAGGTGCTCCAAGTAAAGGTAGAAATCGATAGCCAGAAACAACTCCAATCAACAGCAAAAAGCAACCAAACAAGATGTAAATGTCCACATACCAAATCAATGGCCTATTCTCTATAGAAAGGTTGGAAAATTTGTAGAGAATGAGGGAAATAAGGCTAAAAATATTATGGTGGAAGGAGGAGCAAGAAAGAGAGAGTGATGGGAGGCTAACAACTTAGATTCCCAATATACAATACTATTGGGAGAAAATCACACAAAATGTGCGCACCTCACATACATCTGGCCAACCACTCTACCATATCTATATATAGGAGTGTTCACACACCTCCCACAAGGAGATGATGTCAAGTGTCCCTTGCTTAGGTGGCCACCAACTTTGTGATTAGTGAATTTAAATGAAGCACAATTTTCATCAAATGAAATATCTTACAATTAAATTCTAATTTTTACTAAATGAACTTTTCATTTAATAATTCTCCAAAAACGTATCTCTCCAACTTAATTAAATTGAACACTTTAATCTAATTAATAATCGTTTGACTTAACTCTTAAGTTAGCGCATAACAATTTAGGCTAGTCAAAATTAACTCAACCCTTAAATTAATTTTGACTAATTGATAGTTATGTGACATTAATTAATTAACCTTTAATTAATTGATCTTAATTTAAATCTTACATTAATTTGACCTATTTAACAATTAAATTAATCAAGCCAAAATGACTATAATTTTGCTTCATCTAAAAATCAATTATGAATTTTTTAGCTCTTAGAAAATTCTCCTTCCATCAATAAACCATGTCATTGGGTTTTGTGTGTGACCAATTAGGTTCTACTATTCATTGGACATGGGCTCACAACGCCTTGTGACTTTTAGATTATCAAATATTTACTTTAGTTTATACTCCTTTAAACTAAGCGACTCAATTCAATTAATCTCATTAATTGAAATCTCCATGGTCGATGTCCACCCTCAAGCCCATGGATCCCAACTAGTTAGCCGAAATGATTACTCTTGAATAATCATTCTAGCATTATGCATACTAAGCAAATATTGTCTTTTCATCTCTTATTTCTCAAAAGGGACCTTGGACAAGATATTTGTTGACTTCCTAATAGCCTCAATAATATGTTTTTATTCTTAATGTTTGATTTTCTTTGTGACCTCACCTTTGAAAATGCCTTTCCAAATTGTCACATCACCTTACACAAGAATTTCTTAGAATCAATGATTATAGAACACATAGGACATGCATTCGCCCTTCACAGAGACGAAGAGTCGGATTCCATTTTGGATCTCACAAACCTCCATGCCAAGTAGCTCATTTCCAATCTCAACCCAAACGACCTACTAGATGGTCAAGAAAGAGTCAAAGTATGAGGATCGGACACAACGTTACCATGGACCCTTAGGTCATAGGACTAAAAATATGCACTAGTGTAGGCAGAAGAACTAGCTATTACCCACTTACTACTATAGCTATCTAGTGGATTCTTTAGTGGGTCTTTAGTGCTTTGTTCTCTAACAAGCACCCACTAACGTACACCCGTATCTCATACAGTTGCTCATGGAATTAAGTAATCTCCAACCCTTGGATTTATGCATTATTAGTAGAAGTCTATTTGGATCTTAGATTTTCTATCTCATAAGATCATATGACTTGGAAGATTTAAGATCACAATCGTGTAAGACTTGTTCCATGATCACCACCCAGTATGTGACCAAGTCTTGTAGTCTTTTGTGATCTAGGCACTTCATCCAAATACAAGTAAAGCAACTAAAGAGAATAAAATGAAAATGGCTATATAAAGAATATCATTCAATCAAGATTGTATCATGAGTGAAATAGTTTATAAGGCCAATCTCATTAGCTTGCAGGGCACTATTCCAACAAGATCTACCAAAGTTTATACATTGTTGTAGTACATGGAGTCCATTTCAGATTCATGATGTCTATCTAATGTCTCAAATCTCTATCTGACATAGCTTTTTTGCAGGTCTTTAGATTACTATTCACATTGCTCGTCTCATGAAGGAATCTAAACCTTTCAATTTATTTCTTAATCTGGTCTGACCTTCTTAGAGGTTGCGTGCTAGGCTCTTGATATTCACTTCTTTGTACCGCTTATGGGATTTTATGATCATTTTAAACTTCATTAAGTTTAGCAACAACACTATTTCTATCTAATAGAAATTTCTTTTTAAAAACATTGGTGTTCTTTCAAATAAACACTTTTTTTGTTCCATGGGATCATAGAAATAATAACCTAAATACTCTCTTAAGTATACCAAAAACTTGAACAAGGTGGATCTAGCATCCAACTTGTCTCCCACTAGCCACTTGATGTACGCAGAAGACCCCAAAACCCTTAGAAAAGTGTAAGAAGGTGCTTTGCTATACCATATCTCAATAGTGCTTTTAGCACTGACTTTAAGGGTACTACAGTTAGTAGCCCCATCATTGTTTCTAAGGTATATTCCCAAAAAGATAAAGGCACATCGATGAAGCTCGTCATGGAATGTACTGTGTCCAATAAGGTAGGGTTTCTCCTTTTAGCTACTCCTTTATGTTGGGGTGTGCTAAGTAGAGTTTATTAAGAGAGAATCCCATTCTCCTTTTGATAGTCCAAGAATTAAGTACTTAAGTATTCTTCTCCTTAAACCAATTGAAGAGCTTTAATACTTAATCCTAATTGCTTTTCTATTTCATTCCTATACTCTTTGAACGTTTCAAAAGCTTTGGACTTGTACATCATAAAATACACATGTCTAAACTAAATATGGTCATCAGTGAAGGTAATGAAGTATAAAAAGCCACCTCTCACACTAACTCTTAGTGGTCAACAAATATCCATACGAATTAAATTCAAAGGACTTGTGGTGTATTTCTATTACCCTATAAAAAGAGCCTTAGTCATTTTTTCTTTTAAGTAAGATTCACAAATAGGAAGATCCTCAATGCCACTAACATTTAGTGCTTTAATGGCTTCTAACTTGTTCATCATATTCTTGGAAATATGTCCAAGTCTAGCATGCCACAAGGTATCTTCTTGGTTATCTAATTTTCTTTTACTTTGTTGAATACTCATTAATGATGGTTGGAAATCCAAAATGTACAATCTATTGCTTAATGTACCTTGAGCAACTAAAGTAGTATTCTTTATTGCTTTTAAATTCTCATTTGATATAGAAAAATCAAATATTTTGTTATCTAAAGTTGGAATTGAAATGATGTTCTTAATAAGATTTAGTACAAAATAACAAGGATCAAGTACAACAAAAGAGCTCCCTAAGTCTAATTTCATAATACCTTTGACTTTGGCTGTAACTTTTGTTCAATTGCCTAGGCAAAAGATCATATTCCCATCATTTGGACTTCTTCTTCTTTTCATCCCATGCAATAAATTACAGAGGTGAGAGGTACATGTCGCATCATATACCTATAAAGAAGAATTTTCCATTAAATGAACTTTAATAAAGTACTTACCCTTTCTAGGGGTTGTAAGGTAATCCTTGCAATTTCTCTTCGAATGGCCTTTTTCTCCACAGTAGAAACAAGTCACATCAGCTTTTATCTCTTTCTTTTTCTTGACTCTACTTGAGGGTTTCAATGGTTGCTTTCTCTTTGAGGAAAAAAGTTTCTTCCTCTTACCTCCCTTTCTAGCAACCCTAAGGTCATCAAACTTAGACAAGAAAACAAACATTAAAGGTTTATCTTTCTTTATAGTCTCCTCGACGATCACCAATATGTTAACCAACTAGTTAATCATTACCTCTTGTTTTGTCATGTTGAAGTTCATAACAAATTGGTTAAAAGAGCTTGACAATGATTCTAGGATCAAATTCACATAAAGCTTGTTGTCCATAACCACATCCAATTGAGCTAGTTTATTAATGACACCAATCATCTTAAGGTCATGATCATGGATACTTAAGCCTTCATTCATTCATGCCTAAAAGAGTTTCTTAGATAATGAGAAGCACTTATATCTTATTTGCATACCGTACAACTCTTATAGGTGCATATGTGTCTCATGAGTGGTTTTTTTGTGCTTGTGAGATTTTTGGGGCTCGTTAGACATAGAAACCATCATAAGGCATCATCTTTATAGGTCATCATCTACCCACTTCATGAGCATTTCATGTGCCTCATCATTGGCTTCATCATCTACAGTGTTTGCAAATTTTGAGTAAGCGCATAAGTCCTTTTTTTGGAATCAAGAATTATTTTGAAGTTTCTAAGCTAATCATAGAAGTTAGGCCCTATAGGCTTATTAGCTTCCAAAATCACATTGAGTGGATTCTTAGCCATTTGTTTTGAGATTTCAAAAATTTGCAAAGTAAAAAAAAAGAGTATAAGCATGTGATTAAATATAGATATTGAAAACATGTTCAAGGCATCATCTTTAGAGCCATAGGTACATTACTTAGTTGATTTTAAGTGGGTTGATTAAATCTAACTATCATATAAATGTATCTTATACATTCATGGGTCTTTATGCCTCTATGATTCCTTTGGCTTTCTTATCTCCTTACAATAATTACAAGAGAAATGAAATCCTCACTTCTAATGATTCTATTCTCATAACATTTACAAGGTGAAAATTAAGAGAATTCCATTTCCAAATTGCCATACTACCTTGGGCAAGAATTATTTGAAATCATTCATTATAGAATACATAAGAGATACACTCATCCTTCATAACAATAAGGAGATAAATCCCTTCTTGGATCTCACAAACCTCCATACCTAATTGGCTCATACCTAATTCAATCTAAATGACCTATTACATGGTCGGGGAAGAGTCAAGATATAAGGACCTAAACATAAGGTTATCATGGATCATCAAATCTAAGGACTAATTATATGTATTAGCATAAGTTGAAGAATTTGCTACTCAGCTCTTTAGTGAATTCTTCGAGTGGGTCTTCAGTGAACATGTTCTCTAACAAGCACCTACTAACATGCAGATATGTCTAACATAGATTGCTCATAAAATGGAGCAATACCTAACTCTTTAATTTTATGCATCGTTAGTGAAAGTCTATCTTAGATGCCCTATCTCTAAAGATTCTATATCTTGGAATATTTATAATTATGACCATGTACAACTTACTTTATGATCACTACCTAATGCGTGACCAAATTAGTCTTGTGTGATTTAAAGGCTTCAACCGAATGTTACTGAAGTTAAAAGAAGCCTGAGATGAAAATAGCCATTTTATTTAAATATCATTCAATCAAAATTGTATCACAAATGAAATAGTTTACATGCCTATCTAATTGGTATCACGGCGCTATTCTAACATGACCTCACCATCTAAAATAATAACCTAAGTGAAATGGTGTTCAAACTTCAAAGACATATTTTTGATGTTAAATAAATGAGCTATCAGAAAAAATTCATATATAAAAGATTAGCTTCAGATGATAACTTGATTAAAGCCCTCTTTGTTTACACTGAAGAAACTTTGGAAAAATATGTTTGGAGCTCAATTTTTTTTGATTACTACTATATCCTTATTGTGAATGACCAGATATTGGGGTTTGATTGCAGTATTGCATAGTTGAGGACCCTAGGGGTCGACATTGATGAGTCACTTTTAAATTTGAGTTTAGATGGCAACCTACAACTATTCATCTTGGAAGAGACTGTGCTCAAGCCTCCCAGGGATGAGCATAAATAGTACTTTGAGTATTTGATTCTCATAGTCCAAGAGATTGCAGATACTGCTTAGGAGGTACTATGCTTTTGACTATTGGTCTATTAACTTCGGCCCTTTTAATGCCTACTTCGACTATTGTTCTCAAGCTCGTTGTTCTTCTTGCTGAAGAGACATTGATGCTGCCAGGCTTTTTATTATTCTTGGGGGTATTTTGACCTCTAAGGTCTAAAATAATTCATTTGTTTCTTGATGCTATGTTTTCATCAACTTTATGTAAAGGTAGACAATAATAAGGTAGCTTCCTTAGGGGTATCCATAGTGCGGGTAGTCGAGGACTCAAGTATCATTTTTTGATACCCAAGTCCCAAAATAAGGGTACCCCTTAGGGTCAGGTATCCCTTGTGGATACCCTAAAACCTTTCACTAAATATTTTTATATATTTTTAATAAATAAAAGTTAAATTTTGATAATTATTTATTTTCATTGTGAATCAATTGATAGCACTACATTTCATTATTCACATGTTCTAAATCCCACCTAATGTATAATTTTAAAACTTAAATATAAATATTAATGTCTATTATATGATATAAAATGACAATAATATTTTGTCAACATCATCATCCTGTACTCATCAAAAATTTACATTTCAAATTTAAACTTACTCTTTAAATACTTTTGTAAATATGAAAAAGAGGCACAAACTTACACTTCCTTGTGTAAATGTTGAACCACTAGGTCTAGAAAAATTAGGAGTCAGGTTTGGTTTCCAACTTTCCTTTGCAAAGTTTCTGCCTATTCCTAGTCTCTTAGTCTCTACTTGTTTGCTTGGCCTTTTTTTTCTTTTCATGTTAATTACACTTTGCCATCCAAGCTGTTCGATTTTTTACACTTTGATTCCTAAGATTTTTTTCTTTACACTCAACTATCTAAACGTTATTTTTTTTACATGGTGGCATATATTGGCATTTCTGGTGGAATATTCCAATGTATTCCATCGTATGCGATGCACGGGGCTATTTTTAAGAGCAATCTGGCCAGCACAATCTAGTTTCTTGATTTTATTTCTTTAATTTACATTATTTCCCACATATAAATGTAAAGTGTTGCTTTTCCCTGCATAGAGAAAATGTGGAAGCAAACTTCAAAGGTTCTTAAGATGGATGAAATCAACAATTGTGGCAAAAATTCGGTAAAGAAAACATCATGGACTGACATTAATCCAGGAATGAGATATGCAACATGTAAGTAATTTTAGGTAAAGTTAGTTTGCTATTTCAATTTACAAACCCTAGTTTTTTATTTTGTGAGTAAAGTGAAAATTTTGTGAGTTATATGATAATTTGGAGAATGAAAACATTCTATTAAATATATATGGTGTAATAGGTGCCCAAATAATATGCCTTTAATTTTCTGTATTAAAGTTGTTCTAATTTCCCCAATTTATTGTTTGTGATGCTTGTTGTTAGAGGTGCTTGTGTTATTTGTTTGTGCTAAAAAATCATACCTTTAAATTTTTGTATTAAAGCTTTTTAGTTTCCCCAATTTATTACTTGTGATGCTTGTGTTATTTGTTTGTTGAAAATTTTATTGGAATTTCTAGCTTTAAAGCTAACTATGTTCATAAGTTTGTTATCATTTCAGCATGTTGGAGTTTGACTTTAAATTTTTGTAATAATGTTTTTCTATGCTTGTGTTATTTGTTTGTTGAAAATTTTATTAGAATTTCAATCCTTTAAGCTAACTGTGTTCATAATCTGATTCTTATTTCATTGGGTTGGAGGTTGCACCTATTTTATTTAGATTGATCACCCAATGTGTACTAGAGCCCACTAGATTATCCTTGGATTACTTTGATGTGTTAATAACCTTGAAGAGTAGCTAAAAAAAGAGTAGAATGAAGAAGTGGCTATAGGCAGCATTGATCTTTTATTGGATTTGTTTTCTATCTATTTAAGTAATAGAATTAGTGGGATGGTTAGTTGGATAATGCAAGCAAGAGTACATAGTTGCTATCAAAGTTGGTTTGGTTAGATAATGCAAGCATTTTGTTTTGCTATCAAAATTGGTATGGTACATAGTTCCAATTTTCAAAGTTCTGTGAATTATGATCATGTGTATAGAACCATATCTATATTATAGTTTAGGAGTGATGAATGAATGAATTGATTTTAGCATTTCACCTTATCCACTTGTATTAAATTGTAGCTAGTGATCAAATGTCCAAGTAATAATGCAAAAGTATCTCAAAGTACATAATAATCATCTTCTTGTAAAAGGATCAAAAAGCACAATGTGTTCAAAAGGGATCGATACTAATTCTCATTTACTACTAACTGTGTTCATCACAAAAAATATTCAACAAAATAAATATCTACATCCAAATGCCAAAATGATCAAAGGCATATTCAGAATTTGCCTAATATTCAAAAGTGCCAAAATATTCAATGGATCAATATTCAATAGTGCTGAAATAATTCAAAGCATATTCAGAAATACTTAATAACTAATGTAATCCTATGATCAAATCTAGAATTCTAAAATAATCTACGATTACATTTGAGTATATATTAGTGGTGGCTCTTCTTAGAAAACAACTTTACTAGATTGTGTTCCCTTCTTCTTGTAGCTGAACCTCACACTGTTTGTAATGCTACTATTACCTAGAGGCCTCCACACTAGTTTAGTCAATGCTGTAGAAGTCTTAGTGCTTATGATTGTGTCATTAAGCTTGCTTATGCCTTTGCTGCTTGTTGGTGCTATAAATGGAGCTGAAGCCTTGCTTGGAACTACTTTGCTTTCCATTTTATTACCATGATTGACTTCATTCTTAGATGTTGTGGCCTTTGCTTCTGTGCTTTTTCTTGTCACTTTCAACTTTCTCCTAAGTCTAGGAGATTTTGAACTTGTTTGGAGGACATTTTTTCCTTTTCCTTTGCTTTGTGCCTATATACTAACAAGAGTTAGTATATATTGTAGATATCATTATGCATGTACGAACTATTAACAAGGATTGTTAATGAGTATTTCTTGTGACTCTTGCTGGGCTTTCCATCACATTTTTAGTAACTCTTGATTGTTGTGCTCTACTTCTTGTGACTCTTGCTGGACTATTCATGGCACTTCTGGTAACTCTTGTAGGACTTGTAATAGCATTTCTTGTTATTCTTCTTGGACTAGGTCCTACTGCTGCACCTCTTCTTTGGTTTCTATTTGTAGTTTCTTGAGTAGCCTAGCACAAGTTTGCAATAAGCAATCAAGTAAAAAGCAGCAACAAACATGTTAAGGAAATAATATACCAAGAAATAAGTAATTGACTTACCTTTATTACAGTGACCACTTTTTATAGGCTAACTTGGTAGAATATCTTTTGGTCTGTCCTCTGAAACACCACTACTTCTGCTTCTGGTCGCAGTTACCTAAGTAAGCTAAAACAAACAAACAAAAGAAGACTAAGTAAGCCCCCTCAAAAATAAGCAAGAAGAAACAACACAATAAGTAAAACATCATAATGGAAGCAAAAAGAAACAACACACCAACTTTGCAAAAAGCAACCAAGTAAAGTAGCACAAGTGCGAAGCAACATACAACCAAGTATTCCTTTCAACAATCAAATTCACAAGAAACAAGCAATAAATTATTACCTTTCCAACAACACTAGACTTAATCTCAATTGGTGGAACATATAGATGGTTCCCTTAGAGCACCACCATTTCTTTTTATTGTTGGACTTGCCTAAGGTGAGTAGCAAAAATAAAACAAGCAACTAAGTAATAGTTATTAATCAAGTCAACGAAGCAACCAAAGTTTGAAGTAGAATAACTTACTTTTGTACCACTTGAAGTAAGTTCCCAAGATGGATTAGTTGGTAAAACATTTGACTCTTTTCTACTTCTCTTGCATTATATTATTATATATATAATTGAAAGATTAATTAAATACACGTATACATATAACTTGAGAGTGAATCTTTTTACCTTCCCAATTACTTCATCATTTGCTGCTATAGTCTTTCTTTTCCTTCCCCTACCATGTATGAAATATAACATAAAAGATAAGCAAAAAACTAAGAAAAAAAATTACAAAAAGTGAGAAAGAGCAATCCAATTTTGTTACCTTTCTAGTTGGTTGACTACTTTTAGAAATTCATGCAGAAATATCTAATCCCACTTCAGTAGGCTAACTTTGTTTCTTGATTGGATAACCCCATACATTATGATTAGGTTTATGAAAAATTGAGCATTTCATTACAACTCCTTTTTTCCTAGCTTCCTTGAATCAATCTTAGTCTTAGTTGAAGTAGGTTTTTTCTTCTAATCAAGTTCTTTTCTTTTTTCATTCAACTTTGGCCTCCCAGGTAACCTTTCAACAACTGGTGGAATCAATGGTGGCATATCCATCTTAGGCCACATATCACCACCATTATGTGTGCCCAACAAATGACTATATATCTTGACAAAAGTCTCTTTCTTGTAACAGTCAACCACATAATCTTTAGGATTGTATCCCATGTAATATAAAACCACAAATGGCATGTACACATAGGATGCCATTAAGTGCCCATCTCCTACAACTTCATGTTCTCTTCCCCAAATGCACCCTAAACTTACTACCATAGCAGCTTTCAATTTCAAATTCATCTTTACCATTCCAATGGGCTATGAACTCCATGGATTTCTTTTTCAAATCTTCTAAAATCTTGGTAATTTTTAGACAAAAGACTCTAGAGATCTTTTCCATCTTGTCCCTCCTAATTATCTTAAACATCGATAGGATAGACTTGCTTCTAGCTCTTAGAATAATAGCATTAAAGCTTTCTAACATATTATTCAATAATACATCACACTTTGAGTGGGTTCTGAAATAAGACCTTGACCAACAGGTTGGTGGTCTCTATACCAAAGAATCATATGTAGCCCCATCCCTATCTCTTAATTTAGCTATAGCTCTATCAAAATCAACAACTCGAGAGGCCCTTGTAGCTTTCCAGATAATGTTTTTCAATGCTAATCCTTTATGTGCAGCTTTAAAGTTTTTATACAAATGCATCATAGAATCTACGCTCACACCGAAGTAATAACTAATCTATAGCATCAACTAAACCTTTTTGTTTGTTTGACATTATGGTCTAATGGTAAAGATTCACTATATTCAAGTCTTGGACTAGTAAGTCTGTAAACTAACCCCATAACTTCTTTTGTTTCTCTACAATTGCATATGCAAAGGGATATATGTAATTGTTGGCATTAATCCCTATAGCAATTAAGAGAATGCCACTAGCAGAACTTTGAAGATGACACCAATCAATATATGATAGGTCTACAACCCTCAAAAAATCCCTTTTTTAATGCCCCCAACATACATAAAATCTTTTAAACTATAGCTGGCCCCCAACAAGTTTACATTTTATCTTAACTGTTGTCTCTAGATTAATCTTTTTTATTTCCTCTACATAAGACCAAAGCATAGCATATTGTTCAATGTCACATCCACTACCCATTTTAAATACTTTTTTCTTTGCCCTGTACATTTGACTCTTATTAAATAGAAACTTCATGTCTTTTTACATTATTGTCAACATTGAATTAGTAGGCCATTTGGGATCATACCAAATTTTATCTTTATATCTACCAGCAAGCCATCTTGCATGAGCATGAGATACTCTCTATTACCTAGGACATTGATACTTCCCCTTATAGGTTTGCATCTGTATGGTATCCTTACCCTGAACCCTAGAAACATAAATAACCTATGAACAAGTCTCATGTTTGCATTTTGCTTGGACTTTGTGCTTATCATTGATTGTGAAGATTATATCCCTACCATGTGTAATAGAATGTTGCCTAACTACTTGCCTAAATGTAGTAATGTCACTGAAGGACATTTCTAACTCAAAAGTATGATCTCAATCATCTGCCTTTGTATTAAAAATTGGATGCCCACTGTGCGTGTATTGCCCTTCTCCATTACTAGACTCACTATTCTTATCAGTCCCCATATACTCACTGGTTACTTTGGCATTTGACATGTGAAACCCACCCCATTCTATATCTGGATCAACACTTGTGTCATATAATATGTATCATCAAATACATCACAATCACTATCAATCAAATTATCAGATAATTTAGAATCTTCACTAATAGACTACTCATCATCATTATTACTATTTTGATGGAAATCAACTACGTCAAAGTTCAACCTTGGAGCATCAATACTTAGATGAGCCTTACTAATAGACTTTGTTGCTGTATTAATATCATCTTGACCATAAGCCATAGCATCTAAGTTGTTCTCAGAACTTTGCCACTCAACATCTTTCTGTTAGTTAGGCTGATGATTCACTTCATTATTTTTAGTATTTGACAACTCTTGTTCACAATATATATTAAGCTCATTCTCTCATTCACCAAGAAAGTCTAACCTCTCATCAACACTAGGAAAATTATCTGTATGTTCTCCCACAGACTTAGATTTGCCCTTATATTGAGAAAAAAGTTCATTAAATTTTTGGTGATCTACAAACACCCCAGCTATTCTATGTTCATCAATGAAATTCACTAAGTTAATTGCATCATTATCTATTGTCATTATTGTCAAGCAACTTGAGTCATCTATCTTAGTTCTACTTCAATAAAAAATAACTTCACCATCTAACCCAATTTCTTTGGCCATACATATTAACTCTAGCAATGATATTTCATTGGGATCATAGAAATCTGTATGACTAATTGCTTCCTCAACATAAGTTAAGCAACCTAAATTTAACAACCTCCTAGAATGATGCATTCTTATAGTAAATTTGTCAGAAGTAGATAATCTAGTAACTATAAAAAAAATTATTTGGCAGACAACAGGAAAAAAAAAAAGATAACCAATTCATTTTGGGACAAAAAAATAGATGCCAAAAGCATAGACAAAGTATGACTCTGCTTGTGTCCCCACTCCACATTTATCAACAAAGTCTACGCAACATGTGGTCCATCCAACATGAAATAAAAAATGAAAAGCAACAATAGAGAATGCATAATTCCAGAATGTGATCCCATCTAAAAAAAGGTACAAAATTTAGCAAGAAAAAAGAATCTAGCAATTATTTACAAAAAAGGCTGGGATGCAATTAGTATGATAGTTTTCTAAATGTCCCATATGAAACCATTATTCCCTAACAAACAAATGCCCCACTACCCAAAACAAATCAGACCATAACTTGCATAAAAATTAAGAAATTACACTTATATGTATCATAAAAACTTAAATTTAACTAATACCTAACATATTCAACTAACATTAAAACTTAAATTTTTATATTGTAATCTGGAGCAATTTTTCCACTTTGTAACTTCCCCTTCACCATATGCAAATTTCCCAAACCATTGAAGTATTCACAAGAACAGAAGAAGATTTTTCAATGTTAAATTTCAATTTAAAATCTAAATAAGTCCTAATCTAAAGTGAAGCGAGAAAATGAAGTGAAAAGCCCTAAACCTAATTCTGTGTGGATGAACCCTAATATGATTTTATGGAGTTTTGTTGTTGTTTTGTTTTGATTAATTTAACAAATCTAATTGTGCTGACCAAATTACCCTTAAAATAGCCTCATATGTCAAATGTGATGGAATTATGGTGGCATATTCCATAAAAAAATGTGAATATATACTATCGTGTAAAAAAAATAAAGTTTAGATGGTTGAGTGTAAAGAAAAAAAGTTTAAGAGGCAAAGCGTAAAAAATTGAATAGTTTGGATGGCATAGTGTAATTAACTCTTTCTTTTTTTATTGGCTAATGGTAATGGGTAATGGGAAATGGGCAATGGGCTATTATTAGTTACTTGAATTTCTTTTCTAATTTAGTTTGGGCTTGGGCTACTAAAGTGAGTCCAAAGTCTTGGGCTTTATAGTTATTTTTCAAGTTTCTTTCAAAAACCTAAAATTCAAAATGATGCCCCAAAACACTTCAATTAAATATATAATACTTAATAATATAATTAGTTTTTTTTAAATAAAATGGGGCTTTTCAATTGGATATTGGGTACCCTAAGCTAATACCGGATACCTAACCTTCAAATTTTTAGGTACCCCTATAAATACTCGTTTGGGTTTGGAGACTAAAAATACCCGACCCAAATGAGAAATACTGATAGGATTGGGTCTGGTACTCCCGAAGTTGAATCCGAATCCCATCCTTAATCGTATGTGGCTGACATTTTTCTCATGTAGTTTTCTTTTTAATTTTTACAATTTTTAGCCAAAATGTATCAAGTTTCATTATCAATGCAATAGTCGTTTATAAGTTCTTAATTGTTTCATTTAGTAAATTTTTTTTTTGTTGCTTTCAATTTTAGATTTTATTTTATTCAAATAGCAAAATGTGGAGGTCGATCTCTTCGTGTAAACTATATGCATAGATCGATCTCAATATGCTTTTTCTCGAACATATTCGTAAGCAAAGGATATTATTCTCTCTCCCATTTTATGCCCTTTCATTCATCAAGGAAGCAAAATGTATCTTTTATTAATCTTTTAATTTGAATGTGGTTGAGATAAGAGTACTCAGTAAAAAGCTTTATCATCTCAACTCAAATGGTCAAGATTGCAATCTTTTGGTTGATGATGACTTGGTTGAGATTGCAATCTTGTGGCTGATGATGACCTTTGATTACCACAATTGCCACAGGTGATTCAAATAAACATAGGGATCGATAAATGACAACAATTAGAGAAGAAAACTTTTATTACTTCACTACAATGGCATTTTAGGGTCGAGACCAATCTTTGTTAGATATTTCACTATAGGGGTGACTTTTCTTTGGTTGAAGATGACTTTGATTACATTGGTTGCTACATAGGCGACTAGTAGCTAGTGGAAGCTTTGATTTATTTTGCCATTTCAAGAAGTAGGGATGGATCTTAGGTGGAGTATTTCTTGAGGTTGGTAATGTTCCATGTCCTTGGAAGCTCGATTCCACGTTCGTCTACTAATAGGTATTCATTTTTCCTAGGTACTTCAACTATTTTGAAAGGGCCCTCCTAGTTAGGGCCTTGCTTTCCAACATTTCTAATGGCATCCACTTTCTTGAGGACTAAGTTGCTAACTTGAAATGTCTAAGGTCTCATCTATTTGTTGTAAACCTTTGCTATCTACCAATTGTAATGCTAGATTTTTGCATGTGAGTTCTGCCTCTTCTCCTTGAACAAATTAAGCTCTAAATCTAGTAACTTGTTATTTTTTTCTTGGCTATAGTTAAGCAATCTAATGGTCTTTTCAATTATTTTGACAAGAAGCACATTGTTAGATCCATAGACCAAACTGTATGGTTTTCTCCAGTCACAGCTATAAAGTTGTGCGGTAAGCTCAAAAGACTCTAGGAAGGTCAACTACCCACTTACCTTTGGCTCTTTCCAAACATTTCTTGATATGGCCAGTAATAGTTCTATTCATCACTTCAATCAATCCATTACTCTATTGGTTGTCCACTAATGTGAAATGTTGTTGAATCTCTAAACTCTAGCACTATTTTGTTATCCTTTTGCTCTAGAACTATGTTCTATTGTTAGACACTAGGGACCTCAAGAGCCTAAACCTACACAAAATATTTTTCTAGATAAATGCTTGAGTTACCGTGTTAGTGGCTTTAGCAACTGCTCTAGCCTCAACTTACCTAATGAAGTATTCAATTGAGATAATGAGGTATATCCATTAACCCAATGTCGGCAAAATTTTTCCTATATTGTCGATCCCTCACTAGTCGAATGACTAGGAAATTTCAACGCTGGTTATTGGTGCAGTAGATTAGTGAGGATTGTTGGCATGGAATTAACTTAATTCATATTCATAGTAGAACTCCACAGCATCCTTAGTCAACATAGGCCAGTAATATCCTAGCTTATGTACCTTAGGGGCTAATGCCCGACCTCCTAAGTGGTTTCTACATACGCCTTCATAGATCTCACTCAACACTTTGTTCACCTACTTTAGCTTTAGGCAACACAACGGTGGCCTAAAAAAAGACCTTTTGGAGATTTTTCCTTTTCCTTCGACCAAATATCTCATGGATTAGATCTTGAGTCTGCAAGCTTCTATTTTATGCTCCGATAGTTTTCCATCTCTATGGTATTCTACAATCTCATCTTTTCATGTTGGGGTCATGTCGTCGATCATGTATATAGCTTCGATATGACTTTACTGTGGGCAATGCTAAGGTCATCCTGAGTCAAGGATATTGTTCTTTGTCGAGTGCCTATGGTTGAACTGGCCAACTTGGATAAGTCATTAGCCTTCTCATTTTCCTACCTTGGAATCTAGCTGAGAGTGAACAATTAGTACTTCTTTTGCAACTTGTGAACTGTGGTCAAGTACTTGGCCATAGACATTTCCTTAGCTTTGAAGGTCTTATGGAATTTCCCCATGACAAGTTGGGAATTGATTAGGGCTGCCAATCTTTAGATCCCTATTGCTTAGCCATTTTTTGTTCCAAAGATTAGAGCATCATACTCCACCTCATTATTTGTTGTTGGGAAATACAGCTTTATGGCATACTCAACCTTTGTCCCATCAAGAAAAACTAAAAGGACCCTTATTTCTCTTCCTGATGACATTAAACTCCTATCGATATGCAATGTGCAGGAAAGGTCATTTTTAGTTTCGCTATCAAGAAGGTCGATGCGCTCAACCAAGAAGTTGGCTAAAACTTGGGCTTTGATGGCTATCCTTAGCTTGTAACTAATGTCAAATTCTCCTAATTTGATGGCCTATTTAGTGGTCCTACCTAATACATCAGGTGGGTCAATATGTTTTTAAGCAGCTGGTTAGTCAGGACTATAATCCTATATAACTAAAAATATGACGTCAAATTTCTAGCTATGGTGGCAACAGCGAGCGCGAACTTCTCAACCTTCATATAGTTTCATTCAATCCCATGGAGCACCTTATTAAACTAATAAACCAATCTATGGTTTGTCCCTTCAATCATCTTGATTACCAAATTGATTGTGTCTGGGGAAATAACAAAGTATAAGTACACCATCTTTCCTATGGTTGATTTTATTAGTACTTGAGGTTCTAATAAGAACTTTTTTAGTTCAAACTAGGCTCGATCACACTCCTCTGACCATTACATATTAGGCACCAATTTGAGTATTTTGATAAAGGGGAGGTTTCTATCTACTAACTTGGATATGAATCTGCTTAATATAACTATTCAACCACCTAATTGTTGAACTCCTCTCATCGATCTAGGGGTATTATATCTTTTATGGCCTACTTTTTTTTTAGGTTTGCCTTAATTCCCTACTTGCTAGCCATGTAGCCTAGAAATTTTCCTCATCATATGCTGAAAATACATTTTGCTAGATTAAGCTTAAAGCCAAATTGTCTTAGGATTGAAAAGGTATGGGCTAGGTCAATGAGGTGATATTTCTCTTTAGCACTCTTCACTATCATGTTGTTAGCATACACTTCCATCTTTATCTTGATTTCTTCTTTAAACATCATGTTAACAAGCCTTTGGTACATTGCCCTCACATTTTCTAACTTGAAAGGCATGGCTATGAAGTAATACACTCCGTTGGTACAACAAATGCGATTTTGTCATGATCCTTAGGGTCCATAAAGATTTTATGATACCCTTGAAAATGTCCATCATATTTAGCAATTGGTATCCCATCGTCAAATCGGCTAATAGATTGATGCAATTTTCACCACTTGTTTCTATGCTTTGGAACGAGTACTACATTACACAACTAACTTGGGAATTAGATTTCAACCACATAACCTACTTGGACGAGTTTCTCTACCTCTTCATTTAGATATCTATTCCATTCTTCCATGAAAACTTGTGTCTTTTGCCATACAAACTTTGCCATCGAATTGACATTCAGCTAATGGACGATCACATAAAGATTGATGCCCTATAAATTGGACACCAAACAAGTAAATACATTTCAGCTCTTTTGTGGGCTTTATTTTGTTGTCCTCAATCTTTTGCTTTTACCTTCTTTTCTTCTCTTCGTGGTTAGTGATCGAGAGGTTTAGTTCAAGCTTGGGTTTGGGATAGACGTCTTTGCTATCCTAGCATCGATTAAGTTGGTGTAACACCACCAAGCCTTAGTGGCATTGCATAAGGTTTTTCCCCTATCCTCGATAGTGTTGAGAACTTTATTTTAAGGTAGTAGGTAGACATTATTGCCTAGAAATCATTAAATGCTGGCTACCTGAGGATGACATTGTATGCGAAGAGGACATCGACCCCAAATATTTAACAATCATAATTTGGCTCCAAGGCTCTATGCTAGAGAGGTCAAAAGCTCGATAGATTAGAGCAGCATGACTTCAAAACTGTTGAAACCAATGAATGGTATCTTAACCAAGAAGAAAATGAGCTTGCCCAAGTCCATCTTAGACAAGGGCAAATAAAAGATAATGTTGGCGAAACTACCATTATCAACCAAAACTTTTTAGATGGTGTAGTTTACAATATCTGCTGAGATCACCATAGGTAGTTGAACTTACTCTTGACATCTATCTTGGCGATGTGGCTTAGGTTTTTTTTCCAAACATATTAGCTTTGGCACTCATTGTGATGTGGAGCACGGAATTTATCTGATGTGAGTTCTTTGGAGTATGCTCAATCTTCTTATTGATCATCTTAGTGTCTCCTTCAATAGGCCCTTTTACAATCATATCCATAATCTTATGAATGGATGGGGCTGCTTTGTTCTAGTGAGGTTGGTTATCGATCTATCAATGCAAGCTTCTAGACCTCTCTCTATTTGGAGGCCTATCATTGATTCTTATCTGCTATACTATCATGTATTTTCTGAGGTACTCCTATCTGATCAATTGCTCGATCTTATCTCAGAGTTGAAAGTTGTCATTCATGTTGTGCTATTTCTATTTATGGAAATGGTAATAGTCTTTTATCTCTTTCATCCTAGGTTGTTTAGGTAGCTTTCTTAGCTTCTTCAGGAGATCATCGTACCTAATGGCCATGAAAATTGCATTTTTTGACATGTTTAATGAGGTGTGGTTGATCTGTATCTTGATCAAAAACTTGCAGCCATCTCACTTAATATTGTCCTCTTGAGAATCTTTCTTCTCTTTCTGCTTTTTATCTAAGTAATTCATGTCGTCCTACAGTATATATCAATTAGCCAGGTCGCATAAAGCCTCTATAGCGCAAGGCTATTCTTGAGCTAAAGCATTGGCGCATTCCTTACGGCAGAGCCCTAGAAATAGAATGTTGATATGAAAATTAATTCTTGGATTGCCTATTTTTAGCACTTCATTATTAAAGCTTAAGTAGAAATCTCTTAGTAAATCTTTTTCATTCTACATTACTGAATGAACACGTGTGTGTGGGAGTTTGCTTTTTCTTTTGCTGGTGAAGTGGTGAAGAAACTTATCACATAGGTGATCATAGAAGTCAATGGATTGAGGCTCCAACTTGACAAACCAATCTAGCACTACCCCTTGAAGCATGGTCACTAGCAGCTTAGCGTGGATATGGTCATTGTGCCTATGCAACTACATAATATGTTCAAATAGCTACAAATGCTCATTCAAATTTGTTGATTCATCATATCAAGATAGGCCTATGGGTACTTTAGCGTTGATAGCCATTTTTTTGTCAATAATCTCTTACATGAATAATAACTCTCTTTCTCTATAGCGATGCTAAAGATTAATAGCTTGGTAGGCTGGGTCGGGATAGGAGAAACTTTTTCTCATTCCCTATGCTCGAACCTTCTAGCACATGGATGGTTCACTTGTCGAAGGTCAAACTTGTCATTAGGATGTTAGAATTGCTTAGGTTAGCTAATGAGTGGGCTACTTCTTCTTTTAGCTATCCTCTCGGGTGGAGCAGATTGACTGGTTGGGGGGTGCATTCTGTCATAACACCTAGCCCAGATTAAGGCTCAGCTCATGCAATGCACTCATAACCACAACGAGCTATTGCTCTTATATTTCTAAAGCACTCTCTTGATATCCTAATTGATGATCTCACATAAAAACTCTATTGAGATTGTGATGACTTGTTGAGGTTGGGTGCTCAACCTCAGCAAATCTTGAGGTCAAGGAGGTTGCGGGGTCAAAAGTTGGACTTGGTTCAGGTTAGACATCTCATTTTGTGGCTATTTTTTGGATTGAGCTTGTCTTATATTGACCATTTTCAAACCAAAGGTTTCCCATAGGAGGTGCAAAATGATGATGTACAAAAATGTAAGGTCAGGAAACCTCACAAGTACGGGTGGTAAAAGTTATTAGAAATTGTTCAACCTATAACATAACAAACGTTAAGCTTATGAGAAACGCATTCAGCAAAATGCCTCTAATACTTAAGTCAATACTAAGCTGAAGGAGCTAGAATGAGAGTTTAATGTGAGTATATTAGTTTGCATACCTAAATTCAGGTATAGTGTACATGCTTGTGCAAAGAAAAGAGAAACAAAAAGAAATTCATAAAAATTTAATGTGGTTCAAGTATGTCTATATCAATGGATAAGATTGAGAGAGAATTTTAACTCTTAAAAAATAAAAGTGTACAATCAAATAACCTTGCTTCAATGCATTGAAGCTAAACTTAAAACACCAACAAAAAAAATGTAACACTTGATTTTATATTCCAAAATTTTAGGTTTATGGAAATATAGCCAACTCAAACAAAATAATACCTACTTTCATCAAATCATCATACCAAAATCATTAAAAAAAACCCTAACATAATGCGTTCTTATAAAATCCTAGGTATATAAATGACAACAATAATGCAAAAGGAAATAATTTTTACACATTATATAAATATTCTAAACAAAATAAGCTGAAAAAGAGTGAATAATCAGATGGGTATTACCTTTGCTACCTATTTCACTTAAACTCAACAAAATGTTTGCTTGATAATCACAAAATTTAATGACCACGATGATCAACCTTAGTTAGGGTACCAGCAAACAAGGATTTCCGTAGGAAATCAATGGTGGTTATCTTTCACACTACATGCTTAGACTGAAGAAAGGCAGAGAAGGCAAATGAGTCCTTGTGCATGAAAATGAAGAAGCTTTTGCCTATTTTTCTCTTTATTTTACTTGGAAGACATTGTTGTCTTTTTTTCTCTTACATATATTTTGTTAATTTTTTTTTAAAAAAAGAAATAACTAAAAGGTAGAATGCTATTTTAACAATTTTTGTCACAAATTTTGAATGAAAGTATTCTGGAGGCATTTGTTTGTAATTTCCCAAACTACAGTAGTAGTTTTCATTATTACCACAAACTTTAAAGGTAATTTTTATAATTATCCCTTTGTTTTAATGTACAAATTGCATTATTGCATAGGTGTGGCAAATACATCCAAGTCATACTACTTGCTCCGATTTGACCACATTTAGTTAATCAAATAGTATTATACATGTTTAATGGTTAGTTACTGTTATAGGTCATATGGACAACATATGTAACAAAATGAAATCTTTGCAGCGAAAATAAATAAAATATATTCAAAATTTATATAGTTCGATAATGTGCTTATATCATGGATAGAGAAATGAGTTTTATTAATTCAATTAGAGTATAAGAGTACAAATTAAGTCTTGCAATCAACTCTCACATACCATTTTTATGAAGGAACTCAATCGCTTCGCTCATGATAGCTATCTGCTTATTAGAATTTAGATGTGAGATAGCCTCTTTGTGTGCGATCGGATCATTTCCTACAAGATCTTTAGTTGTACTTAAAGAATAAGCTATTAGATGGTAGTACCTTAACTTAGTAGTAGTTTGATCTATCTACTTTATCTATCTTAAGCTAGATGATAATCATGTAGTGATTTGATTTCTCGTTTTATCTAGCCCTTCTGTTTCCCTTTTAGAATACTTTGTGAAGTGCTAATTTCAAACTTCACCTTCTTTACAAGACCCTTTTAATTGCATTCACCTTGATCCTCCTTTAACATGTAGACTCATCAAACAGCACATTGCTGATCACTAACTTGGAGCAATTATCATTGATACCCATAGAAAAGAACATTTAACTCCATCTATAAAGCCTAGGAGTATGCACGTTTTGGCCCTTGACTCAAGCTTCTTATCACGAACTTGAGCATAGGCAAAACACCATAACACTATCAAAATAAAGTACTAAGTAGGAAAACTTGACCATATATCTACTAATGTCAAGCAATCCAAAGTAGTTGATGATGACCTATTCAATAAGTAATAAGTTGTGTTGATAGCTTTAGCCAAAAAATCCTTCCACAACTTGGTGTTAATGAGCATACATTGTGCTCTCTACAATAGTATTTTGTTTACTCATTCTATGACCCTATTCTAAGTACTATAGTGTACGAATGATAGTGTGATAGCTTACAATCTCTTCTTTGTCGGAACTATTAGAACTCTTTGTTGCAGAATTCCAAACTATTATTAATCCTCAAGCATTTGATCTCATTTTTATTCTATTTCTCAATTAATGTCTTCTATTTCTAGAAAGTAGCAAATACCTCATCTTTGTGCTTCATTTGGTATTCCTAAACCCTTCATGAGAAGTTATTTGTAAATGAAATTATGTGTCCAGTACTACCCTTTGGTGGAACTTGAGAAGGCCTCCAAAGGTATAAATAAATGTAGTATAAAGGGCCTTTAGTTTGTTGAGGAGTTGTGTTGAATTTCACTTGGTGTTGCTAGTTGAGAACACACTATTCACAAAAGTTCAGCTCCCTTCAAACTTGTAGGACTCTATCTCAAGCCTAATATTCATAACCATTTTTATCCAATGTGCCTAAAGAAATCAAGTTCTTCCTCAAATTAGGAACATGGTGTACTTTTGTCATCATCTTCACAATTTCACCATGCATTTTGAGACTAATTGTGCCTAACATAATTACTCTACATAATTCATTGTTTTCCATGAGGACTTAACTATTATATTTTCTATAAGTAATAAACCAATCCTCACATTGACACATATGATAGGAATAATTACTATCCAAAATTCACTCGAGACTCAAAAGACGTTCAATAAAGTGCTCTGTCAACCTCATCCTCAACTACGTTAGCTATTATATTCCTATTCCAACTTAAAAATTCACCTAAATCTTTCCCTTTTCCACATTCAAGATAGTTTTGTTTTCAATGTCCTTTGTCTCAATAGCTATAGCATTTATAAATTGGATTATGTTTGCCTCAAGACTTAGATCAACCTATATTATTCATCCCTTTATGATTTATCTTTCCCCTAGCAATCAAACCCTCACCAGTACTCTTATTATCATTACTGCTTAAAACATTCTTTCTCAACTCATTAGAACTCAATGAAGCTTTCGATATTATGTCTCTTATATACAATAAGGTAGTCACTAAATGTACATAACACTTAGGTGGAGAGCATAAAAGAATTAGCCTTAATCTTCATTATTTACATGCACATATAGAACCAAGTTCCAAAATTACTTTATTAAAGTAATCAATATATTGTGTTATATATATATACTTTCTTCATCCTGATGGTATAGAGTTGTTATTTCAAGTATAGATGATTTGTGAATGACTTTGCATGTACAAATTCTCTAGCTTAAACCATAAAGTTGCTTGTGTATTTTCTCTAATGACTTCTATCAATATATTTTCCACCCATAGTAAAACTAATGTACCTAAAGCCTCTGCCATAACTAATCTTTCTCCTCATTTGAAAGCATCTTCTGCAAGAATTCTCTTCCCTTTAGAGCTCTTTGTAAATCTCGCTATGTTAAAGTGGCGTGCATCTTCATTTTCCATAAGTTAAAGTCTTTATCAAATTTTTCTATTTTGTATTTCATCACAAATATCTTCAATCAAACTAACATTAACATCAATTTGTTGTAATCCAAATAAACCAAATATGTAATAGAATGAAAATACATGTAAAAAAGAAAATAAATAACACATATAAAAATATGTAGTTTGGTAATATGCTTATACAACAAATGAAGATGTGAGTTTTATCCTTAGAGAAACACCAAACACCCTTGTCTTCGTCCTATCTATAAATACAACAAAGAAATTTGATCAAAACTCATGTAGAACCCTATTTTGCTGAGAGCTACATGGGAAAAATGGAGAATTAGTGCTCCAACTTTTCCCTCTATGCTTCTGGTCCTTTTCGATTTACAAATTTAATTTTAGTCCTCAGGCCCGCAAAAACCAAGCAACTTTAGTCCATCAAGCTCAATTTTGCCTATGTGGAACTAAATTGATCTAATTGGATTGAAAAATAGGTATTTTTGGGCATGTGCACTCGGTTGCCAAACATATATCTAGTCGGCTCCAAGTCATAATGCACATCATCATACACATCACACTTTTGTCTTTTGAAAAAAAAAAAGTTGACAGGCAATATCTTAATTACTTATCTATTAAGAGTAAAAAATTAAAGAAAAAGAAGAAAAAATGAAAAAACAATGCCAAATTCAAATTTCTCCCACTCTTATCATAAAAATATAATTTTAACTTACATATCTAAAATATAATAATTAAATTGTTTGTAAGTCAAAAAATAAATTAAATAAAAGTTAAAAAACCAAAAAAAAAAAAAGTTGAGGGTAATATCATAATTACTTATTTATTAAGGGTAAAAAATGAAAGAAAATAAAGAAAAAAATGTGAAATCCTAATTTCTCCCATTCTCATCTTAAAAATATAATTTCAATTTATTTATCTAAAATATATTAATTAATTTTTTTATTAATCAAAAATAAATTAATTAAAAGTAAAATTTCTAAAATGTAAAATTTACATTTCTTCCATTCCCATCTTAAAAGTATAATTTCAATTTACATATCTAAAATATATTAATTAAACTTTTTATAAATAAAAATAAATTAATTAAAAGTGAAATTTCTAAAATGTTAAATTCAAATTTCTCCCATTCCCATCTTAAAAATGTAATTTCAATTTATATATCAAAAATATATTAATTAAACTTTCTATAAATCAAAAAAATTAATTAAAAGTAAAATTTCTCCCACACTCATCCTAAAAATATAATTTTGCTTGATATATCTAAAATATATTAATTAAGTTATTTATAAATCAAAAAATAAATTAATTAAAATTTTTAAAGAAAAAATCCATCCTCAAGACCTTCCCCATCTCCCTTACCCCTGACCCCTCACACCTGGCTACCTGATACTCTAAACCCTTCTCCTTGCCCTCGCCCTCGCCCATGACCAACCTTTCCCCTCACCAGCCCTCCCCCCAACTATGGTTGAGTTGGCCACCATGGCTGCCCTACTAGGTGGCCACGCAAGTCTAACTCATGGTTGCTTGAGTAGGTTGGCCACTGCTAGCACACGGCCAACTACTTGGCTATGGCCAGTGGGCAACCGACCGCTAGCCGGTTGATAAGTTTCTTTTCTTCTTCTTCTTCTTTTTCTTCATCCTTTTTTTTTTATTTCTCAAAGAGATACATATTATGTGTATGTATTGCTGTATAAATATCATATATAATATATATTATATATTTACATTAATAAAAAATATAATAAATTTGTATTTTATATAATAATTTTAAATTTTCTTTTGCAATTTAAAATTTTTATTAAAATTTTGTAATGAATTTTCTCTCCAATTTTAGTCCATGTAGCATAATAAAAGAAATTTTTCAATAACATGACATTCGGATACACGTGTGGCAATTTTCCCAAATTTTCAGTCAAATTGAACCAAATTCAGGTTCATATGTACTAATTTCAATCCAATGACTAAAATTATAAAAATTTTATGGGTCTTTAGACTCAAATAAAATCTGCAAATCGAAAAGGACTAATTTAGAGAGCATAATTGGAGGACTAATTTTCTATTTTTCGTAGAGGTAGGTCAAAGAAATGACATGAAACCATCTAAAAAGTCTATTTGATGTTTTTGGTTGATGGCTGCGCGGGCGTCGGGGGTGCAGATTGCAGAAAACTTGTGCAGGAACGCCCTATTGGAAAATGAAAATAAAAATAAAAAATTAATAAAAAAAATGTGCAGATTACCGTGCCCACTTTGCGGCAGGCGCACTGCCCCTGTACTCGGGCGCCCCTCTCGTGCCTCGGCAGGCGGCTGACTGTCCTTTGCTCTTGGGCATACTCCTTTTGCGCTCTGCTTCAAATTCAAGGGATGAATTCACAATTACTTTATTTAAATTGCATATTAATGGTAAGACAAGTATAAATTTATGTGCCCTGTTGTTACAGCGAACTGATTGGGGATAGAATCTTAGCTTATATAGCTTAGTTCGGTAGCACTCTGTCTCCTATTAAACTTCAATGCAGAAGAAGCATTAATACCCGCATGAGCTGAGATTAGCAGAATTCACTTTTTTGTCTATAGCTTTACTGATTTAATAACTATTTTTCGCTTGAGAAAAATAGGCACCACTTTTTCCCCACTTTGGCCATAAAGCAAAAGCAAGGAAAAAGAAAATCATAAAAGAAAGGAAGAAAGAGAAAAGAAAGCTAATAAAGAAAGAGAGGACACAAAGACAAAGGTTCTCGTAACCCCACGAATGATTGATAGTTTCTCTCTCTGTCTAGCTCTCTCTCTCTTTATTCATGACTTTCCCTTCTTAATCAAGTGTAGAAGAGACCCTCGAAAAAGTTTCTACAAAGACCTCTTCAAGAGCTCTCAAGAAAAAAAAAAAAAAAAAAAAAAAAAGGAAAAGTGAAAGTGAAAGACAAACCATAAGGTCAAGTTGAGAAAGTGAAAGACGAGACATTGATTATCAACCTTTTTAACTTGAGGGGGCAAAGAGAAAAGGGATTAGCAAAAACAAATAATGAATCACGGTATTGTACAGAGCTCACCGGTGCAGCAGATGGGGTCTGCCGGCAGCTCCAACTGGTGTAGCACGAACAATATGAGGCCTCCTTCCCATTATCATCAACACCACGCCTTCTTGGCTGCGCCGCCACACCATCAGTTCCCAGCTCATCAGTTAGCTCCTCCCCTCATTACTGATTCTTCGTGGAATGATAGCCAGGAACTTCCTGAGTCATGGAGCCAACTACTATTGTAAATTCTCATCTCTCTGTCTCTCTCTCTCTCTCTGGCTGCCTGCCTGCCTGCCTGCCTATGTATGGATCACTTTTACTTAGTGCATGCACTCAAGTATGTTGCCTCCGTTACATACAATATCTTGTGGACGAACGTTTACATACTAATTCTTGTTCACAGCATCTGGCAGCTATAACTCATAGGCAGAATAATTCAAAAAAGTGGAAGTTTTCCCTACTTTTTTCTTCATTGTGGTTTTCTTTCTTCGTTCTCTATGGCCTGGCTATAAATTATATTAGTCTTGGAATCTGATGATAAATGTATACTCTCATGTGTTTTTCAGAGGAGGGTTGATTGGTGAGGAGTATAAGGCTGGTTTAAGCCATATGCAGGCCAAAAAGTTAGAGAATAGGGAACACCTTCTGAATCAGACTTCAAGCGGGGGCGGTGTTGATGTGACTAAGCAAGAAAACTCGGCTAACAGCTATACTTATGGCCCCGGAAATGTAGAATTCCAGGCTGTAAAACCCAATAATTCTTGGTCATCGTCTCATCAGATGGCGGTATCTGCTTCATCTCCCAAGTCATGTATTACTACTTTGAGTAACAACATGCTGGATTTCTCTTCTAAATCGTCAGATGGGAAGCACCCACTCCAAGGTCCTTCTTCTGATCAGGTATGTATACATTGAAGATATATAACTGCTTAATTACATCTAGCGTTTGTGGAAGAAATACAATTTTCTGTCCAATCATCTAGGCTGAAGGCTAATTGTTAAATAGGCTCAAGGCTAATTGCTAAATTCTCCATTCATGCTTATAAGACATATTCAAGTATACAAATATCTTTCCGTTAATTCTTGAAAGTCTTCTACCAACATGGGTTGAGATGTAAGTTTAATATTGCGGACTTGAGGTTGCTAAATTAAAAGTAATATTCATGCAAAAACCATTTGATGAATTGAATTTTAAGTTAATTTAATTAACTCAATTCTTGCAAGTTTGGTTGAGCTAAATAGTATATCTACAAAAGAGTTCAGCCTACCGATGCCCAGATGATGAATTTTTATTTATTTATTTATTTATTTTATTTTTTTGTGAAGTGCAAAAGCACGGACACAGGTGGGGCAGCCAAGAAAGCCAGAATTCAACCTTCTCCAGTCCAGTCTACCTTCAAGGTAATTAACCTAAGCCAATTGACTCCACATTCCTCACTCTTTCTTTCTTAGACGCCTCTTTCATTTCTCAATCCCTCCTTTCGGTTTTGGAATTTAACTCTTTGTCTTTCTTGATTGTCGCGATCCCTTGCTAATTATTCTTTGTCAATCTTGCTCTTATCTAGTCCACACACAAAAAGAAAGCATATCTTTTAATGTATATGAAGTGGATTAATAAAATTTCTCTTCTTTGGTCACTTGTTTATGATGTTGAACTCTGTAAACAGGTGCGGAAAGAAAAATTGGGAGATAGAATTACAGCCCTTCACCAGCTAGTTTCCCCATTTGGCAAGGTAAACTCCTACCAAATAAATAATTGCTATACAAGGGTTAGGCCATTATTAAGAAATAATGCATTTGAGAACCCTACTGAAGAAATTCTTTATAGAGATGAGAGCTCTCTTTCTCTTTTAACCCTTTTCGTCTTTTAGGGTTTGCTTCGAGAGAATTCTTGAAACATAAAAGAAGACAAAGTACATGACACAATAAGGCTATGTATTCTTGATTTATGTTTCTTCTTTTGATCAAAATAAATAAATAAATAATCTCTTGCAGACTGACACAGCTTCTGTCCTGTTAGAAGCTATTGGATACATTAGATTCCTTCAGAGTCAAATTAAGGTGACTTTTCTGTCCCCTTTCAATATTTATTTGCAAGCTTATTGATGCAAAATCTTGAGTTTCCGTGATGAGTCTTGTTCCCAAAACATTCTCCATTATCCCCCCTTGAATTATACTGCAGGCCCTAAGCCTACCGTACTTGGGCAGTGGCTCAGGAACCATGAGGCCAAAAAACCCCGTAAGAAAGCAACATATATAAAGCAAGCTCGCTCGCTCTCTCACTCTCTCTCTCATTGTGAAATGTGTGCGTGTGTGATTTTTATGCATGTGGGGATATGTGCGGGAACAGTAGAAGGGAGCATGTGCAAGTGAACCTAATTCTAAATTATTGGCTAAATCTTAATCATGTTCAGGTTCAGGGGGAGAGAAATTGTTTATTTCCGGAGGACCCTGGGCAGGTATGCTTTATTGGATCCATTACCTCCTCAAAACACTTTTGAGGGAGGCCCGCCACCTTGCTTCTTTCAAATCAAGCTAATTATACATTTATTACTCTCTCTTTCTTGTTTATTAAGAATTTCTACTGCAAAAACCACTAGTTTTACACCATTAACATCATACTTTTCCATAATTGATTCCCTTATTTAATTGCTGCTGTAAGTGGGATTTTTGAAATTAATTACTAAGCCCATAGTTCTTTCAATTTAGCTGTTGAATGAAAACTGCATAAAGAGCAAAGGAATATCGGTTCTGGTACAAAGTTTAAAATAGTATTGCCTTTAATTCCGACAATCTCTATTTATCTATGTTTGATAGCATTGGAATGATCAATTAATGAGACTCATGAAATATGTATTTACTTTATTTATATGTTTCCTTGTTTTTCCTGGGAATAGGAAGCTGATGAAGAACCAAACAAGGACTTAAGAAGTAAAGGGCTGTGCCTAGTTCCAATATCTTGCACACTTCATGTTGGGAGTGACAACGGAGCTGATTATTGGGCTCCAGCTTTTGGTGCAAACTTTCGATAAAAATAATAATTAGTATACACTATGTATTACTAATTGATGATCAGAAACTTGACAAAAATGACATAACATCATGAGCAGTCAATCTGCTAATTAAGAAATTCAAGGCTGACTGCTTTTGATGCTATGCATTTTGTTCAGATTACAATTACCAACTTGAATTAATGCCGTTAATTCGAATTTGTGAGTTCGTCATGATGAGCCTTTATTTTAATATTGGTTTCAATCATTACTTCGATTAATGCTATCATAAATTCATGTATATATACAGATGATGATTCGACACTATATAGTTACTTCTCATCTTCGATGTTAGAATAGGATCACTCGATGGGTCATGAAGTGAAGGATGGAGAGCAATAAATTAGGTAATTTTATGTATATATAACTCAGTGTGTTATGTACAAATTAAATTAATTATACTTTCTATATAATTTTAATTTTATGTAAAAGAAAATTTAACTCATGATATACCTTTTAATTAGATAAATAATACAAATTGAAAAAAATTTCATTAAATTACAAAATAACTGCCTGTTTTAATATTATTACATTTACAAAGGCACAATGTAAGAAAATATAAAAACTTATATTTCTAACAAAAAACTCATAAAGCTTATATTGGACGTAAAAAAAATTAAAAAAATAATGCCTGAACAGATTAAAAATGATGAACAATACTGTAGCATCGAAAGCCAATGCTCATAAAAAATAAGTTCAAACAAAAGGTAAAAAAATATTGTTAGATTATTCAAAAAGGTAAATGATGTTGCTTAGAAAAAAAAGCAATGGACTTTTCTCGAAGTCAACAATTTTTAGAGTTATTTTTCTCTAGAATGCAATAGAGAGTTCTCAATTCTCAATTTTTTTAATTAATTTTTCATGTGCAATTCAACTTTTGGGTTTAGTATTTATAATCCTTTTTTTTTAAGTGGGCACTGATTCACTAAGGTCTAGATGTTTTTGATGGGTTTAGTCAATTGGGTTCTTTGGTTTTTTTATTCATTTATTACTTAATTGATTGTGCTTTTCTGGTTTCTTTTTACTTTCGGACCTTTAAGAATGTAATTAGACATATTATCAAGCTCTCTATTTTCAATTTGAAAAGTTTTTTTCATTTTGATCGTATAACATATATAAAGAAGATGGATTTTAATTTCATCTTAACTTTTAATTTATTAAAATAAGGTGATCACTTAATTAATTATTCATGCTTTGGAAACAGGAAAGTAGGACCTAATTTGAGTTAGAGTCTCTACCAAGTCAAAGTTTGTGGAAAGGAGAGGGAGGCACTAGTGCGAGTGCTATCGCCAATGAGCCGTGCTTGCCTTTTGAGCGGCTGTCATGGTGGATGTTATATGAGCGCTCGAGTGGGGTGCCTACTGTCCTATCAAGTGTCCTAGTTGGTGCTTGTTGGGCTTGTAGAGCCTTCTCTATTATTAGACCGTCTGGCCTGTTTGGAGGCATTGGGATTTTGTTAAATATTTTAAGGCGTTTGTTCCTTTAGTGAATGCAACCATTTGAGCGCTAAATCATGGTGAAAGTAACGTAACTTCTTTGGGAGATTTAGAAAAATTTCTTGTGACTAAAATTTGTGTGGTGGAGGATATGAGGGATGTTCGCCAAGAATTTGTGCTTCATGAATAACTTAGAAAATTTTATTTGGATGTTTCATGTTTGGGAGATCCTTCATCAATAGGGTCATGGAATTTGTCAATCACTCTCCATTCCGTTAGGAAGTGCTTTTGTTCGTCATGCATCTAGATGGAACTTGTCAAGTCTTGGGTGTTGAAGGGCGTTTTTTTATATCTATAGGTAGTTTGCTTTTTCCTAAGTACTTAGAGTTGTGTTGACTCTCCTTAATGTAAGGAACAATTTTTTTTTTATGACTAAATGTTGGTCGAACATTCGTGTGGGACTAATTATGACATAGTTACAATAGTGTCCCTAAAGGTAAGAGTAGTATTATGATCTAATAATTAAAATTTCAAAAGCTAAAACTAACTAGGCTACTCTAGCTACCAAGGATCTAAACATGCTATAGATATGGATTTGGCAAGAGAATTACCTTGAATATCCAATTTCCAAGGAGAGAATTGTGAACACTTCACGAGTCCAAAATTTGCTAGAAAGTAGCACATCAAAGAAACAGCAACTTTTGCTTGGCTTTGGGATCTCCAAAAGCCTCAAATTAAATCTAGATCTTCTCCACTCAATGATAATGATTCGGTGAAAAATCTGGAGCAAAACTCATTTTAGATCTCCTTAGAAAAATTTGCCAAAATTGTTGCTCTGCTTAGTGGAACTAGGAGGCAAGTAACCAAATGTTTTGCCCCTATTGTAATTATCCACACACCAATTGAACTTCTAATTTCTCCTCACTTTTAATTGGAGAAAGAGAGGAGAAAGGCTATGGTGGAGGCCAATTTTGAGGTTGGGAGAAGAAGAGAAAAGCAAAGCTTCAACTTATGAAGTAATGCTTGGAGAGAGGTTTTTGCAAGAAAATTGTAAAAGATTCTAATCTTCACAAATGGTGTGTATTGTTGAATTCCCTCACCATTATATTTATATATAGAAGGAGGATGGTGTGATGCCAAGTTGGCATCACACTTTCCTCAATGGAGGGGACGGCCACTTGCCTTCCAAGGTAGCAAGCTAGAATTTCAAATCATTTGAATTTCATATGCATTTTAATTTAATTTGGAATCTAATTTCAAATTAATTAAAATGCTAATTCAAATGAACTCTTTATTTGAATTTTTCTTCCAAAATATATTCTTCTCATTAATGAAATTAAATAATTTAATTTAATTAATTAACCTTTGACTTAACTCTTAAGTCAACAAGCTTAACTCTTAAGCTTGATTTTGTTAACTTAACTCTTTAAGTTAACTATGATCAATTGGAGATCAAATGACACCAAATAATTAACTCTTTAATTATTGGTCTAATTTAACTCTTTAAGTTAATTGATTAATTTAGCACTTAAATTAATCAAGCTAAAATTGATCCTCAAATCGATCACCTCAAAATCGGTCCACTAGGAGAGAATATTCTAACACTTAGAAAATTCCTCCATCAATTAGGAAGCTAATTGAATTTTGTGTTTGAACCAATAGGTTCTACCATTCATTGGACATAGGCTCACATCTCCTTGTGACTTTTGAATATCTTATATTCATTCTTAGTTTAAAATACTTTTAAACTAAACAACTTAATTTAATTAATCTCATTAATGGAAGAGTAATCAATCTCCGTGGTTGATGACCAACCTCAAGCCCATAAAACCCAACTAATCGGCCGAAATGAATGCTTTTAGAGAACCATTATAGTTCTATGCATATCATGCAAATATGGTTTTTCCACCTCCTATCTCCCAAAAGAGACCTAAGGTAAAATATTTGCCAGCTCCATAATAACCTTAATACAATGTCTCTATTGTCAATGTTCAGTTTCATTGTGTAACCTCATCTTTGAAAAACTCATTTCCCAAATTGACACACCATTTTACAGAAGGATTTCTTAGAAATCTATCATTATAGAATACAAAAGAGATGCACTCATCTTTTACAAATACAAGGTGTCGAATTCTATCTTAGATCTCACAAATCTCCATGCTAAGTAGCTCATACCCAACCTCAGCCTGAATGGCTTGCTAAGTTGGTAAGAAAACATCAAAGCATATGGACTAGACACAAGGTTACCATAGATATTCAGGTTAGAGGACTAACAATATGAACTAGCGTAAGTGGGAGAACTTGCCACTACGGCTATTTAGTGGATTCTCTAAGCGAGTCTTCAGTGTCTTATTCTCCAACAAACGCCCACCAACATTCACCCATATCTCATATTGTCCCTCATAGAATGGAGTGATATCAAACTCTTAGATTTATGCATTATTAGTGCAAATCTATCTAGATCTTAAGTGCCCTATCTCGTAAGATCGTATGATTTGAAAGATTTAAGATCACGATTGTATAAGACTTAATCCATGGTCACCAAACCAAGTCCCGTAGTCATGAGTGATCTAAAGGCTTCATCTAAATGCTAATGAAGTAAAATAGTGCATAAGATAATGATAGCCATATAATGAATATCATTTAATTAAAATTATTTTATGAGTGAAATAGATTACATGCCAATCTAATTAGCTTGTGAGGTAGTATTTCAATAGTCCCGTATCCAATTAGATTGGCATATATCACTATCTCTATAAAATGATCTTGATTAAATAATATTTTATATATGACCACTCATATCTTATACCTTTAAAATATTCTTCGTATGCATTTGGTTGAAGCATTAAAATCAAACATGACTGCAAAACTTGGTCATCATGTGTGATAATGATCAAGAAACAAGCCTCTATAGTTATAATTTTAAAGTACTCTAAGTTGTAGAATTTAAAGACAAGGCATGTAAGATTTAGATAAATTTGCACTAGTGATACATAGTCTATAAAATTGGATATTGTCATATTTCATGAGCAATCTATGTGTGAGATATGAGTACATGTTAGTAGATGATTATTAGAGAACAAATTCACTAAAGATTGCATAGAGAATCCATAAGATAGCTGCAATGGATTGCTGGTAGCAAAACATTCTTTAGCTTGCAATAATGCATTTAATTAGTCTTTTGACTTTAGGTTCCACATTGGGCTTAGGTCTTTGTACTTTGATTTACTCTCCACCAATTAGTAGGTCACTTGGGACTTTGGCTGGGCACAAGCTACCTGTGTGTAAAGGTAGGAGAGTTCTAGAAAATGATATGTTTACTCATCATAAAGAACAAGTTGATCTCCTATATACTCTTTGATGAATGGTTTCAAATAAATTCTTGCACAATGTGGTATGATAATTTGAAACATGTATTTTCCAAAGTTGAGATCATAGATTAGAACTATATATCAAGAATAGATACATAGTTTTGAGGCTATTAGGAAATTGAAAAATATTTTTCCTTAGGCCTCTTTCGTGAGATAGGAAAATAGAGATAGTATTTGCATGATAATTGTAAGCAGAAAAGGTTCACACTAACTAATTCATTCAACTAGTTGTGCTCTCAAAGCTTGTGCTAGATATCAACTATACAGAGTGGGTGATCTTCAATTAGTAGAGATTAATTGAAAAGGGATTAGTTTAAAAGAGCTTATACTAATCGAAATATTTAGTATTTAATAAATCACAAAGAGTTGTGAGCCCATGTCTAATTGATTGGAGAACCTAATGAGTCACACATAAAAGCCTTTGGCCACTCGAGTATGATTGGAAAAATTACTTAAGGATTTAGATAATTAAATTGGACAAAATTGGAAGAGTCTTATTGATTAATTCAAAATTTGCCATAGTGACATGATAAATTTAAGGAGTCAATAATCAATTAATTTAAGAAGTTAAATTAGAATAATTAAATTTAAAGATTAATTTAATTAGGACATGTGACAAATTTAATTAGTCTGCTAGCTTAAGGACTTAAGTTAAATTAATTGAATTAATAAATTAAAGAGTTAATTTAATTGATATAAGGAAGTTCTAAATTTTTGGAGGGAGAATTTAAATACAAGGGTCAATTTAAAATATGTAGGCATACTTAATTTAACAATTAAAATGATGATCTTTTAATTGGTAAAAATTAAAATCTTATATGGCTCTCAAGTGGCATCGACTTGGACCATTGATGTGGAGGGAGCATCTAAAGTATTCTTAGTGTAAATAATTGTTCTTAATGCACCCACCACAAAATATAAAAGGTCTTTAGTGACCACTAAGTGGATGGCCACGTGGAGCAAAAATATCTCCTCCATTTTTTCTTTCATTTGGTGCGACCAAAGAGTTTCCCTTAAGAAATATTCTCCTACTCCCCCTCTTCCAATCATCTTCCTCCTTCTCCAAGTTCTAATTGTTCTTCATTCTTTTCTAGCCTAAGATAGGAAAGTGGGTGGACAATATTAGAGGTGCTTCACTTGGAACACTTGGTGTGCTTTAAAAATATATTAGGCTTGAAGAAAAGTTCTTCATCATGGAAGTGAGTGAGAAGATCTTTGAGGTGTTGCTTTTGTTGCAATTCTATCTTTCAACATTTGGAGGTTATTTTTCTTGAATTTTGCTATTGGAAAATTAGATATAGAGTGGGCAAAAATCTGTTCAAGTTATAGGAGTATTGGAGTTCAATTGAAGAGTCATCATTTTGTCTATGATTTGGAAGTTTATTTAAGGCAAATATTTCTTCCTCTAAATCGTTTAGTCTTGGCATAAAATGATCATTGAATTGCCTGTGAATTAAGTTAGTTAAAAATTTTAAATTTTCATTATGCCTGAATCCTTAGTTCACCAATACTTTTAAATGGTATTAGAGCTAATTTTATACCTTAATTTTGGATTTTATGAAAATTGATCCTTGTGATGAATTGATTTTGACTTCATGTTCTTATTTTAGTTCATGAACTAAGAGCTTGAAGTTATTGCATGTAGCTCTTAATGTTTAGAATTGAATTCTATCAATATTTGCTAGATAATGATTTAGTTTATGTTGAAGAGAATTTGATTCAATTGCTAGTTGTTGATTTAGCATGTTGATGTTGCTAAATGTTGCTTTGGCATGTTTATGAATTGCTTTATTGTGATTTAGCATTTTTTGATTCAATTAGATTGGATCTGCTTAAATTATCATGTTTTTGAATAATAATTCAATTTAATTTTTGGTTTTTGGAGCATGTTTGAAAAGGTTAATTTTCAGTTTTAAATTGTTTAAATTCTGAAAGTTATCAAAAATTAGGTGAAATTTGCTTTTAGAGGTGCCCAAACACAATTGGTGTGATTTTGGCTTGTTGGTGCATTGTCGTCTACACCGAAGGCCTGCATTACTAGGTGTGCTTTGTGCATAAAAAGGCCTACTTGCTTGGTAGGATATTCCCCTGATGTGTGCATGGGCTTTGGTCAATGCTTGGGCATTCGACAAATATGTTGTGCATGCATCGGTTGCATGCCTAGGCAATCAGCAAACACCTTTGTGCACCTATTGTATGACATACGCCATTCCTTGTAGGACAACAACCATTTTTGATGCTACATATGCCATTCCTTGTACGAAAACAACCATTTTTTATGTTACATGTGCCATTTTTTATTTTTTACCCCATTTTTGGTGTACAAAATTATACAACTTCTTAAAATTATGTTGGATATTTTTGCATGCTTGAAAACTAAATTGTTAAGAAAGCTTTTCAAGGATGTGTAAGTTTGTTTGTGCATGTGATGAATTTGTAAACTTGCTAGTAATTAAAAAATTATGTAACAAGCTTAAGGAGGTAAGCTAGTTTGACTTAAAGAGTTAAGTTGAAGGATAATTAATTAAATTAAAGAGTTTAATTTGATTAATTAGGAAGAATGAATTTTGGAGGAAAAACTCAAATGAAATTTGAAATGGCATGTTAATGAAATTAGAATGAAATTCCAAATGTAATTAAGATGCAAATGAAATTTAAATGAAATTTGGATTTAAATTTTGCCACCTAAGCAACCCCACTTGGCTATCCCTCTCATGGAATGTGTGATGCCACCTTGGCATCACACTATTTAGCATCTATATATAGATATAGAGAGAAGGTTTAGCCAGATCTTGCTTATTGGTGTGAAGAATTAGTTTATTTGTTTTCCTCTTAAACCATTTGCAAGCTAGCATTCATGCATTCAAAACTAAGCTTCATTCTTTTTCTTCCTGCCCAAAAATCAAGCCTCTACCATTAGCAAATCTCTAGTCTTACTCCAACTCATGGACTAGAGATTTAGGAAGACCTCATTGGTGTGTGGATCATTACAATAGAGGCAAGGTATTTGTCTTGCTTGTTTTTGGAGATCCACTTGCACAAGGTTTAACTTGGTGATTTTCTCCACGGAGTTTCGATTGACTAATTGATCTAAAATTTTAACTGAAAGTTTATAAAGGTGTTTGGAAACTCAATATATTGTTTCAGAATATTTGGAGGTAATTTGATAGAGCGATTGTAGAAATCCTCTCTCTATGCCACCAGGCAGAATTTAGAACCAATTAAGTGTTCACTTGCTACTCCTTGGATTTAGTCTTCAAGGTAATCTTCTATATAAATCTAAATCCTAGGCATGATTAGATCCTTGTTTAATTTGTAGGCATGAGTTACTTTTGTATTTTGAAGTTTTGATATTAGATCCTAGTGCCTTACTAGTCTTCAAGTGGTATCAAAGCTGAAATCATGCTTTGATTTGGATTTTATTTGGTTGATTGATTCATGTGATGGATTTATCTAGATCACCACATTCTAAATTCAATTGATGGATTGGAGAATTTGGTTGATTTGTGTGTGGCTCCTTGATTGATGAATTAAAAAGCATGCTATTATGTGTTTTAAGTGTTAATTCATGTAGTTAGTATGTTTTAATTCATGTTGAATGTTGATTTGGCATTAATTGATGTTATATATTGATATAGCATGTTAATTACTGGCTAAAAGAGTTTTGGCCATTTTTTGATCTAATGTGATTGGAATTTTATTTGAGATTTTGAAAATTTTGATTATTACTTCCTAATTTCTGAAAGCATGTTTGAGCATTTGTATTTCTAGTTTTAAAAGGTATTTTGAATCTAAAAATTAATCTAAAATGTGTGTATTGATGTTGAGAACATGTGTTGAAATTGTTGGTACATGAAAGTTGAGTAGAGAACACACTTGGCAATCTTTGAACCTTCAAAGACAAGGTTGCCGGCATAGCCTAGGCATAGCCGGGATAGCTTGCCCACATTATGCACATAGCTACCCAGCCATGTGCTAGGGATGCCATGAAGTTCAATTTTAGGGTAGTTTGGTGTGCTTAGAGTTATTTTTTCAACCCTTTTAATGCTCAATAGGCTTTTACACTACACATATTAGATGCACAAGTGTTGTGCAAAGTCTTAAAATTATATTTGACATTTTTGACTGCTTTTGAAAATTGGTTAAAATTGATATCTAATTTGTAGCATAAGTATTATGCTTGGTTCAATTATTTGGTTATGAGATAATCATTTGATTATTGGATTTAATTGTTAATCTAGATTTATTTATTGTTCATTTAATTTTTGAATGAATGATGAATGAATAGGGGTGGTCATGAGCCTTTGTTATTCATTTTATTTGTTTCAAATTGTTGAAATAGGTTGTATTAAATGGCACTTGCATGCCTCTTGTTATATCTTGTAAATGTTATGAGAGTAGAATCACTAGGAGTGAGAATTTTCATTTCATATAAATATTGTATGGAGCAAAGAGTCCAATTAAGGGATGGAGACCTTTTAATGACCCATGAATGTATGGGATGCACTCATGCAATAGTTTAATTTAATCAACCTACTCAAAATCAAACGAAGTGATGCATCTATGGCTCTAAGTGCATCATTTGGTTAGGCTTATGGTCATCTCACCCTAGAAGCATGCTAGGCACATTCACTTATTTACGCTTTTCATATCCTATTGATATATGAGATGCATAATTAGAATATAGAGAACTTTAATAAAAAGACAAAAATGATGAAATCTTTGCATGCAAAAATCCTCCACTTAGAATGTCTAAGTATTTTCAAATATTAAGTCAAAATTGATACAAGTTAAAAAAGTTTTAATTATTCCAAGCCTTCCACTAATAGTGTATGCCATGATGATGCTATCGATTTTGTGTGATAGCACTCAATCATGGGGTCACACTTAGGAGAAAAGTTGTGAATATACATTTAACATAAGATGCACCTTTGACTTAGGAACCCTCACGCATTGGCACTCGATCACGAGGGATATTGTGAGGCCGTCTTGAGATAAAGTTTAATTGGTGGGTCTGACTTAACACTTAGTAGTATAGATGACACATGGTCACGTAGGTCTATATGAAAAGTGAGGCAAAATATATCAAGAGTTGCATGAGATGTAATTAGCAAAAGTTGTTTACCCTTTGATTGCTTGTGAATGGCACTAGGTTACAGTGGTCCATTGGCAAGTCATTGGGGTCTTGATTCTTATTAGAAAATTTGATTTTTCAAATTCTTCTTAGGAGTGAAGAATTTTATAAAATAGTGAGAGAAAAACATGCTTGAAAGACCATGAATATGTTTTCAATAT
>JACGDI010005396.1:1298388-1357840 GCA_014898725.1 Jacaranda copaia
ACTTAACATGATCATGGACAATGACCTTTAGTTGGATTTGATCCTCCAACTGTTGCCACCCTCATTTGACCAATTTGTTGTGAACTTTAATATGTCTAAGCAAACAATAATGATCAATGAATTGGTGAACAAGTAAGTGACCATGGAGGCAATGATGAGAAAAAAAACTTTTATGATGACATCCTCTTCAAAGTCGAAAGGTACAGAGGCCCTAGAAAGAGAGGTAAGAGGAAGAAGAGTTTTTTCTCAAAAGTGAACAACCTTAGAAGAGTTCTGGGAGAGTTAAGAAAATGGCAAAGACCGATGCAAACAACTTTCATTATCGTGAAAAGGGTTATTGAAAAAGAAATTACAAAACTTACCTCGCTACTCTTAAGAAAGGTACAGATTTCTTTAAGATGCATTTGGCGACTAATTTTTCTTCATGGGTATTTGACACTGCATGTGGTTATCACCATTGTAACTCGTTATAGGGAATGAAAAGAAGAAAGAGCCTATGTGAAGGGGATTTGATCCTCCACCTTGAAAATTGAACAATAGTTGTGGCTAAAGTCCAAGGTATAATAACATTAGACTTAGGGAATTTTTGTATTGTTCTTAATCCGACTTACTATGTACTTAACCTTGTTAAGAATATTATTTCAATTCCCATTTTAGATAATGAAGGATTTGATTTTTCAATATCAAATGGGAAGTAAAAGGCATTAAAGAATGGTTCCTTAGTTGTTCAATGTATATTAGTCAATAAATTATACATGTTTGGTTTTCCCATTTCTCTAATGCACATTCAAACAAATAGAAAAAAGCTAGATATCCAAGAAAATGCCATTTTAAGGTATGCTAGATTTGGGCATATCTCTAAAAATAAGACGAGCAAGTTAAAAGCTCTCAAAGTACTAAAAGTTAGTGGCATTGAGGACCTTTTCACTTGTGAATCTTGTTTGAAGGAAAAAATGACCAAGGTTCCCTTTGTAGAAAAACAAAGCGAACTAGAAGTCTTTTAGATTTGATCCATGTGGATGTTTGTGAACCACTAAGGGTTAATAGGAGAGGTGGCTATTCTTACTTCATTACCTTCACCTATGATTACAGTCGATATAGACATGTATATCTTCTGAAGTACAAGTCTGAGGCTTTTGAAAAGTACAAAGAGTATAAGAATGAAGTAGAAAAGCAAAGGGGACTTAGTATTAAACCCTTTGATTGGATTGAGAGGAAGAATACTTAAGTAGCAAATTCTTAAATTATCTTAAAGAGAATAGGATTTTCTCTCAATGGACTCTACTTGGCACACACCAACACAATTGAGTAGCTGAGAGGAGAAATCATACCTTATTAGACACAGTACGCTCCATGGTGAGGTTTTTTGTTGTACTCATATCTTTTTTAGGGATATGCCTTAGAAACGGCTGCGAGGCTACTAAATGTAGTACCCTCAAAGTCGATGCCAAAAACACCATATGAGATATGGCATGGTAGAGCACTTTCTTACCATTATCTAAAGGTTTGGGGATCTCCCACCTATGTGAGACAGATAGTCAGAGATAAGTTGGACAGTAGATCTATCTTGTGCAAGTTTGTGGGATACCCAAGAGAGTTTATACGTTATTACTTCTATGATCCCTTAAAACAAAAAGTGTTTGTCTCAAGGAATGCTCACTCTTTGGAAAAAATATTTGTATTGGATAGAAAAGGCATTGTCATCGAACTTGATGAAGTTCAAGATAATCAAGAAATCCCACAAGCAATGGAAATAATGAAATTGCAAGAGTCTAATACACAACCTTTGAAAAGGTCAGACTAGATCAAGAAGTAACCCAAAAAGTTCAAATTTCTTCATGAGATCTGAAATAGACTCCATGTACTCAAACAAAGTATGGACTTTAGTAGATCCACCAAAGGGAATAGTTCATGTTGGTTGCAAATGGATCTATAAACAAACGCTTAGGGTAGATGGAGAAGTGGTGACTTTTAAGGCGTGACTAGTAGCTAAAGGTTACACTTAAAGACTCGATATTAATTTTGTGAAAACCTTTCCACAAGTCATTATGCTTAAGTCCATTTGGATCTTATTTCCATAGTTGCATATTATGACTATGAAATATAACAAATGGATGTGAAAAATCACTTTTCTTAATGATGTTATTGAAGAAGAAATTTATATAGAGCAATCACAATATTTTACATCCAAAAACGAGTGAGAAAAAGATTTGCAAACTCTATAGGTCTATTTATGGACTCAAATAAGCATTGGAACATACATTTTGACAAAAAAGTCAAATCATTTGGCATTGTTGGAAATGTGTATAAACTATATGTGTACAAGAATGCTAGTGGGAGTTTGATATAGTTTATTGTGTTTTATGTCGATGACATCCTTCTCCTTGGAAATGAGGTAGGAATGTTAGAGTACACTAAAGCATGGTTATCCATATAATTCTCCATGAAAGATTTGGGAGAAGCATCCTACATAGTGGGAATACATATCTAAGAGATAGATCGAGGAGGATGTTGGGGCTCTCCTAAACCCCATACATTGACAATATACTAAAGAGGTTTAGTATAGAAGAATCTAAGAGAGGATTCCTTCCCATGGGACACAACATTCATCTCTCCAAGTTTGTGAGGAGAACAAACAAAGGATGTCCTAAATACCCTATACTTTGGCAATAGAAAGCATAACGTATGTGGTTTAATGTATGAGACTAGATGTGGCTCACTCGCTAAATGTTATAAGTAGGTTCCAATCAAACCATGGTGAAAGTCACTGGATGGCTGTAGAAATAATCCTAAATTATTTAAGAAGAACTAAGGACTTATTGTTAGTGTATGGAAAGGAAGAATTGAAGCTTGAAGGGTTTTAGGATTCTAATTTCCAATCTGATGTAGATGACCTCAAATCCACTTTTAGATTTATATTTTGGCTTAATGGCAATACAGTGTGATGGAAACGTTCCAAGTAAGATACCAGAACTGACTCAACCATAGAGATAGAATACATTACAGCTTTGGAAGCTGCAAATGAGGGTGTTTAGATGAAAAACTTCATTTAAAAGTTGAATATAGCACCTAGCATTGCTAAGTTAGTAATTGTCTTTTGTTACAGCAACGGGGCAATAATGCAAGCTAAAGAGCTAAAATCTCATCAGTAATCTAAGTACATATTAAGGTGATATCATTTGATTTGGGAGATCATTGATAGAGGCGACATTTGAGTGGAGAGAGTTACCTCGAAAGAGAATATAACAGATCTACTGATGAAACCCCTATCACGAAAGGTCTTTAAAGGACATCTTGAGGAGATGCGTTTTAAGGCTATAAGGCATTGGCTTTAGGACAAGTGGGAGATTGTTGGAATAGTACCATGCAAGCCAATAAGATTGGCTTTGTATAAACTATTTCTTTGTAAAACGATCTTGATTGAATGATACCTTTATATGACCATCTTCATCCTATGCTTTATTTCACTTCATTTGCATTTGGATGAAGCCCTTAGATCATCTAAGATTGCATGACTTGGTTTGGTAATCATTGAATAAGTCTCACATGATCGTGATCTTAAATCTTCCAAGTTATAGGATCTTATGTGACAGGGCATCTATGATCCGAACAAACTTGCACCAATAATGCATAAATCAAAGGATTGGAGATTTCTCCCTTCCATGAGCAATTGTATGAGATACGGGTGCATGTTAGTGGGTACTTGCTAGAGAATAAGGTACTGAAAACCCACTGAAGAATCGACTAGATAGCTATAGTAGCAAGTCATTATTGGCTAGTTTTCCTATTTATGCTAGTACATATTATTAGTCCTTTGACCTAAGGATCCATGGTAATCTTATGTTTGATCTTCATGCTTTAACTCTTTCTTAACCACCTATCGAGTTGAGTTTGGGCATGAGCTGTTTGGCATGGACGTTTCTTAGATCTAAGATGGAATCCAACTCCTTACTATACTATAAAGGGCAAGTACATCTCCTATATGTTCTATGATGATAAATTCCCAGAAATCTTCATGTAAGGTGGTGTGACTATATTGAAAAAGAGTTTTCCAAAGGCATGGTCACATGGTAGGAATCAAACATTAGGAATAGAGATAAAGTATTAAGGCTATCAGAGAGTTGACAAATATCTTATCCTAGGCTTTTTTCGAGAGATAAGGGACAAAATAACCATATTTTCATGGCACACATAGAGTAATGATGGCTCTCTAGAATATTCATTTCGACCAATTAGTTGGGCTCCATGGACTTAAGGTTGGAAATCGATCATGAAAATTGGGTACTCTTCAATTAATGAGATTAATTAAATTAAGTCGACTAGTTTAAAAGAAGTCTCAAACAAGAATGAATATAAGATATTCAAAAGTTAAAGTTGTGAGCCTATGCCTAATAAATGGTATAACCTATTGGGTTTCACACAAAATCTAATTAGCTTCCTAATTAATGGAGAGAATTTTTTAAGGCATTAGAAAATGATGTCTCTTGGTGGACTGATTTTTTATGCCAAGTTTGAGGGTCAATTTTGGCTTGATTAATTTAAGTAAATTAATAAGCTAATTTAAGAGTTAAGTTAGATCAATAATTAAGGAGTTAACTATTTGGAGCCAATATGACCACCAATTGATCAAGTTAACTTAAAAAGTTAAGTTAAAGAATTTAGCTTAAGGGGTTAAGCTAGTTTGACTTAAAAAGTTAAGTCAAAGGATAATTAATTAAATTAAAGAGTTTAGTTTGATTAATTTGGAAGAATGAATTTTGGTGAGAAGACTCAAATGAGATTTGAAATGACATCTTAATTAATTTGAAATATGATTCCAAATATAATTCAAATGCAAATGAAATTTTAATGAAATTTGGATTCAGATTTTATCACCTAAGCAACCAAACTTGGCTGCCCTCCTTATGGAATGTGTGATGCCACGTTGGTATCACACTATTTAGCATCTATACATAGATATCGAGAGAGGGTTTGAACATATTATATTTATTGGTGTGAAGTATTAGATTCCTTTTACCCTCCAAAACTACTTGTAAGCTAGCATTCATGTGTTGAAAACTAGTCTTCCTTCTTCTTCTTCCTACCCAAAATTCAGCCTCCACCATTAGCAAATCTCTGGTCTTACTCCAGCTTATAGACTAGAGATTTAGAAAGATCTTATTGGTGAGTGGATCATTACAATAGAGGTAAGGTGTTTGTCTTGTTTATTTCTGGAGATCCACTTGCACAAGGTCTGACTTCATGATTTTCTCCATGTAGTTCCATATGGCCAATTGATTTTAAATTTTAACTGGAAGTTCATCAAGGTGTTGGAAAACACAAGCTAGTTTTTTAGAATTTTTGGAGGTGATTTGATAGGTCAATTGTCGCAATCATCTTGCTATGCCACTAGTTCGCAGATTTTGGAACTAGTGAAATGTTCACTTGCTACTCCTTGGATTTGCTCTTCAAGGTAATCCTCTATCTAAATCTAAATTCAAGGCATCATTAGATCCTTGTTTAGCTTGTAATCACTAGTTACTTTCATATTTTGCAGTTTTGATATTAGATCCTAGTGCCTTACTTGCCTTCAACCAAGAAAATCCCTCACTCAAAAAGTATAAGTTCAATCAATATTATGTTAATATAGATAAAATTAAATGGGGTTTAAGCATGCCTTCCATCAAGAGGTGTATGACATAAGATATTATCATGTAATATCTTATGAGTTGTGGAACATACATTTGAGGAAAACTATGATCACTACCTTAGTATAAAATGCATTTTCTTTTGACTTAGCTATGATATCATCTCATGTGTCATGGGATATTCATAGTTGAGTGCACAATTAAAGAAGGATTGGTGGTTGGGACTTAATGGCTATTAATATAGATGTTGTGTTATATAAAACGTGAGGTAAAATACATTAAGGGTTGCATAGTGATACAATTGGTAAAGGTTACCTACCTTAGGGTTATACGTGGATGGCTAATGAGTCACAAGTCCATAAAAAATTCCTTTAAACCTTTATTCTCACTAGGTAATGTGATTTCTCGAATTTCTTTTGAGGGTAAGAAATTTGAAGAAATAGTGGGAGCAAAACATGCTTGAAACGCCATGATCATGTTTTAATACCAGACTCAATCAAATGCTTATATTTACTTTGCTTTTGTAGATTTCCAAAAGTTCACAAAAGGCTAAAAATTGACTAAATATCATATTGGAAACTAATAAACTAACTTTGTCAAACTACCAAGATTATATAAGAAACTTCAAGATTTTTCTAGATTTTGAGAAACAAATTTATGTCCTAACTTAAGGTCTCCTGGATACACTAGTGGAGGATTTTGATTAACAGACATGTGAAATATTCACTAAATAACTTGAGGATGATCTCTAAACTTATTGTCTCATAATGGCATTAATAACCAATGCACTTCAAAAGTCCATGAGCACATGTAACATGCTTTAGATATTCACTTGCACTTACAAGAAATGTATGCAATACAAACTATGCAAGAAATATTCACGTTATTTAAGGAACTTTTTAGGGTAAAGATGGTTGAGGGTTCAAGTGTCCACGATCACATTCTAAAGATGATTAGGCTTATTTAAAAGCTCTCCAACTTGGACATAATTATGGACAATAATCTTTATATTGATTTGATTCTCCAATGCTTGGTGAGTTTATTTGATCAAATCATGCTGAACTTCAACATGAGCAAGCAAGAGGTCATAATTGATGAGTTGGTCAACATGTAGGTAACACCATGAAAGCAATAATGAAAAAAAATAAGCCTTTAAAGAATGCTTCCTCCTCTTACTCAAAAGACTTAAAAAGCAAGAAGAAATAGGGCAAGAAGAAGAAAAGTACTTCTAAGGAGAAATAACCATTAAAGGCATTCAAAGGAGGCAAGAAGGAGAAGGTTTATAAAAATGATGTAATTTATTCTATTACGGAGAACTTGGGTGTTGCAAGCACAACTGCAAGGAACACCTTGCAACCTTATTGACAGGTGTGTTCTTTACTGAAGTGTATATTTCAAAAAATTCTTTCTCATGGGTATTTTATACAACATATCATTCTCACTTTTGAGATGTTTTGTTGAGAATAGAAGGAAGAAAGAGCTTAAGTGATGGGAATTTGATCCACCGCCTAACAATAGAGCAACAGTTGTGGCCAAGTCAAAGCTATAGTATAGTTGGACTTAGGAGATTCGATTATTGTATTAGATATTTGTCTCTATGTATTTTCTCTAATAAAAAATATTATCTCAATTTTCATTTTAAATCAAGAAGTATATGATTTTTTTATAGAAAATGGGAAGTTGAATGAAATAAAGAATGGTTCTTTTGTTGTTTATTGTACATTGGATAATAGATTATATATATTAGATTCTCAAATATCACTAATTCATATTTAACAAAGTAATAAAAGGAAGCAAGATAGCTAAGAAAATGCCTATCTTTAGCATGCTCGACTTGGGCACATTTTCAAAATAAGGATAAGTAAGTTAGTAGTCCTAAGTGTTGGTAGATTAGAGAACATACCGACTCGTGACACTTGTTTGAAAGTTAAAATGGTGATGGATCCATTTGTTGGACAAATAGAGCAGTTCACTAATTCTTTAGATTTTATTCATACGGATATATATGGACCACTAAAATTTAGTGCATGAGGAGTCTATTCTTACTTTATTACCTTCACTGATGATTTCACTCACTTCAAGCATATGCATCATATGAAATACAAGTTCAAAACTTTTGAAAAGATAAAAAAACTACAGGAATGAAATAGCAAAAAAACTTGGTCTTAGTATTAAAACTCTTTAATTAGATTGAAGAAAAAAATACTTAAGCACTTAATTCTTAGATTATCTTAGAGAGAATGAGATTCTTTTGCAACAGATTACACCCAACAAACCCCAGCATAATTAAATGATTGAATGGAGGAACCACATCTTGTTGGGCATGATATGGTCTACGATGAGCTTCATCTATGTTCTTATTTTTATTTTGGGGAACAACAATGATGTTACTAAATGTATTACTGTCAAAGTTGGTGTCAAAGGCTCTATATAAGACATGGCATAGCAAAGCACCATTTTCCTCTTGTTAAAGAGTTTATTGTCTCCAGCATATAATAAGAGACTAGTATTAGGCAAGTTGGATTTGACATTGATCTGGTGTAAATTTGCATGGTGCCTAAAAAAGTTTTTGGATTCTACTTCTATAATCCCCTGGAATAAAATGCATTTGTTTTGAGAAATGCTACCTTTATGGAAAAAGAGTTCCAATTAGATAGAAAGGGGCATTATTATTGAACTTCAAGATGATCATTCTATCCCATAACTAATAGAAATAGAAAAGCATGTAGAACTCAGTATACAATAGTCAGAATAGTATCCTGCAAGCCAATTAGATTGGCTTTGTAAATTATTTTACTTGTGATATAATCTTGATTGAATAATATTCTTTATATGGTAATCTTCATCTTATGCTCATTATTACTCTACTAGCATTTGGATGAAGACTTTAGGTTACATAAGATTATGGAACTTGGTCACGCACTGGGTGGTGATCATGTAATAAGTTTTACATGGTCATGACCTTAAATCTTTCAAGTTATAGGATCTTACAAGGTAAGGCATCTAAGATTCGGATAGACTTGCACTAACAATGCATAAATCTAAATTGGATATTGCTCCGTTCTATGAACAATCCCATGTGAGATATAGATACATATTATTAGGTATTGGTTAGAGAACAAAGTACTAAAAACCCACTTCTAAAATCTACTAGACGGCCATAGTGGCAAATCGGTAGTGGCAAGTTCTCCAATTTATGCTAGTACATATAATTAGTCCTTTGACCAGAAGATCTATGGTAACCTTATGTTTAGATACTTATGCTTTTACTCCTCTTTGGTCACTTAGAGGGCTGTCCCGATGGTGATTGGGCATGAGATACTTAGACATGGAGATTTGTAATATCTAAGATAATATTCAATTCCCCGTCTTTGTGAATGACAAGCGCATTTCCTATGTATTCTATAATAATTGATTCTAATAAATTCTTGCACAAGATAGTATGACAATTTGAAAAAGAAGTTTTGCAAAGATGAGATCATAATGTAGAATCAAACATTGAAAATAGGGACGTAGTATCGAGGCTATTAGGGAGTTGGAAAATATCTTACCTTTGCCTCTTTTAAGAGATAAGAGACGAAATGACCGAATTTGCAGGGTATGCGTTGAGCTACAACAGTTCTCCAAAAGTATTCATTTCGGCCAATTAGTTGGGCTCCATAGGTTTGAGGTTGGACATCGATCATGGAAATTAGGTATTTTTCAATTAATGGAGATTAATTAAATTGAGTCGATTAGTTTAAAAGAGTTTAAACTAAAATGAATATTCAATATTTAAAAGTCACAATTGTTGTGAGCTCATGTCTAATGAATGGTAGAACCTAATGGGTTATATACAAAAGCCAATTGCATTTCCTACATGATGAAAGGAATTTTCTAATAGTTTGTGGATAGATTTTGAGGTTGGAGAAAATTAAGGTCATTTTCAACTTGATCAATTTAATTGTTAAGTTGATCAACTAATTGAAAGAGTTAAATTAGACCAACAGTTAAGGAGTTAATTATTTGGCACCACATGAACATTAATTGGTTAAGTTAGGTTAAAGAATTAAGTTTACCATGACTAGCATAAAGAGTTAAGCTAATTGACCTAAGAGTTAAGTTAAAGGTCAATTAATTAAATTAGAGTGTTTAATTTAATTAATAAGAGGAATCTATTTTGGAGGGAAAATTTAAATAAAATTTTCATTTGGTTTGGAATTTTAATTAATTTGAAATGAGATTCCCAATGAAATTGAAATGCACAAAAAATTCGAATTCACATTTGAATTACAACCTACCAACTTGCAAGGCAAGTTGGCAGTCCCCCTTGAGAAAGGTGTGATGCCACCTTGGCATCACACCATCCTCACTCTATATGTTAGATATATATAGAGAGAGGGGCGGCCACTCATACTCCATGTGAAGAATTAGATTCTCTCACATTTTCCCTCCAAATCTCAAGTGTTGCCTCATATGTTGAAGCTTCACTTTCTCTCTTCTTCTCCTAGCTGAAGTCAAGCCTTCATCTCTGTAAATCTCTTTCTTTTTTTCCAGTTAACATTAAGGAGATTAGGATATGGCATTGGTGTGTGGATCATATTGTTAGAGGCAAGACAATTGGATTGCTACCCTTTGGAGATCCATTGTTAGGGCAATCTGTTTGGCAATTTTATTCTACACTTCCCTGAGGCTTTTTGAGCTAAATTTTTACTGTAGATTTATCAAGGATTTTTGAAGGTTCTATAACATTTTTTGGAATTTTTGGAGGAGTTTGGGTTGGGAAAACTTTCTCCCAATCCTCTATGCCGCTATGTAATAGTTTCTGGATTGAAGAAATGTTCTTCATCATTTCCTTATTTTTGAGCAAATTAAGGTAACTCTTTTTCCAAATTTGAATTAATAGCTTGTTTAAATCCTTGTTAACATGTGTTTCCTAATTTATTTTTAGTTTTATTATTGGATCCTGGTGCTACATATGCCTTCAATAACTTCCTAGAATATTAGGTCGTATCAAGAAGAAATCTAAAAGGTTCAAATTCCTTCGTGAGATAAGTCAAGCAGATAGTGATCTAAGGACCTACAATGAACCTACGTTGGATGTGGATTCAGGTCATTAGTTTGATGCTATGACATCTAAAATACACTTCATATATTTTAATAAAATATGGACTTTGGTAGATCTATTAGAGGGGATAATACCTATCGGTTGCAAGTGGACCTATAAGCGCAAGCTTGAAGTTAATAGCAAGGTAATGAATTTTAAAGCAAGACTTGTGGTTAAACATTATAGTAAGATAGGGGTATCCATTTTGAGGAAACCTTTTCATAGATAGATATGTCTAAATCTATTAGGATTATGCTTACAAAGTCGTTTATCACAACAACAAAATTTAGCGAATGAATGTAAAGACCACCTTTATTAATAGAAACATTAATCAGGAGATTTATATAAAGCAACCTAAGGATTTTACACCTAGTGGGAATGAACAAAAGGTATACAAACTCTAGAGGTTCATTTGTGGACCCAAGTATATATCCTAAAGATAGAAAATACAATTTGATGAGACAGTCAAATTATTTGGCTTCATTAAAAGCATGTATGAACTACGTGTATATAAAAAGCTAATAGGAGTTCAATTCAGTTAATTGTATTTTCATCATTGGCACCATTCTCATTAAGACTAAGAAAGAGATGTCAAAGTGTTAGGAAAAGCTATCTTATATATTAGGAATATAGATCTATCGATATAATTCAAAGTGGATGTTGATTCTTTTTTCAATCAGTGTATATAGATAAAATACTAATGAAGTTTTAGTATGGAGGAATCCAAGAGGAAATATCTCTATATGAGACATAGCCTATGACTCTCCAAGTCTAAATTGCTTTACATAGAAGAAGAGAGAAAAATAATACTTTACATATATACCTTATGTATCCATTAATATAAGGATAACATATGCTATGCTAGGTACAAGATTGGATATGGAACATATTTTAAGTGTTATGAGTTGCTACCAATCTAACCCTAGTGAAAGTCATAGAAAGATTGTCCAAGCTAACCTTAAGTACTTGACATGAACTAAAGATTTATTTCTAACATATGATAATGGAGAATTGAAACTCGATATTTTTTAGATTTTAGTTTTCAATCAAATGAAAATGACCTTAATTCTATGTCAAGATTTATTTTTTTTGTCTCAATGACCATGAGGTCAATTAGAGGAGTTCCAAGCAAGAAATCACAACCGACTCAACTATTGGGTGAGGTGTATTGTGACATCAAAGATCAAAACGGAAAGTATTTGAATGAAATACTTCATCCAAGAGTTGAACGTAGTGCATAGCATTTCGAGTCCATTAGTGTATATTGTAACAATAATGGAGTCATTGCGCATGCAAAGGAGTTAAGATCTCATCACTAATCGAAGCATATATTGAGGCATTTTTATTTGATTCATAAGATCATTGATAGAGGCAACATTCAAGTGGATGAAGTAGCCTTGAAAGAGAATATGACAAATCTACTGACTAAACTACTAATGTAAAAGCTATTTGATAGATATCTCAGGAATGAAGATTTATGTGGCACTAGGATCCAGATATTTTTAAAAAATGAATTGAATAAAATAGCCGACACAACACCACAAGGATCTAGAGATGCATCAGATTTATATTTAGAAGAGGAAAATGCTCGGGTGAAAGCAAAAAATTCGAAGAGCAAGAAAAGTCTCTTCAACTGTAAAAAAGGCTCTTCACCAGCGCAGCAGAATCACCACCAATTTTCCTCAAGATGGACTCCTTAGTTTTATCTAAAATTGTTACTAGAACTCCTCAACCCTTTGAAGATTCTTTAGCCTAAATTCCAGGTTGATCAGAATACTAGAGATACTCCTAGAAGAAACAAAAAATTGGCTGCCAAAACCTGTTCTAGTGAAGAGCAAAAGCAACCAAAATAAATTGCTTCTAATGTAGACATCCACACACCAAATCTATGGCCTATTCTCTATAGAAAGGCTAAAAAATATGCAGAGAATAAGGGGAGGAAGGCTTGGAATATTAAGTTGGAAGGAGAAGGGAGAAAAATAGATTGATGGGAGGCTAACAACTTAGATTCCTACTACATAATATTGTTGGGAGAAAATCCCACAAAATGTGCATACCTCACACACATCTAGCTAGAAACTCTACTATATTCAAATATAGGGGTGGTCACACACCTCCCACAAGGAGGTGATGCCAAGTGTCCCTTGCTTAGGTGGCCATTAACTTTGTGATTATTAAATTGAATTGAAGCACAAATTTTATATAATGAAATATCTAGCAATTAAACTCTAATTCTATTAAATGAACTCTTCATTTAATAATTCTTCCAAAATTATCTCTCTAACTTAATTAAATTAAATACTTTAATTTAATTAATAATATTTGACTTAACTCTTAAGTCAATGCGTTTAACAATTTAAACTAGCTAAAATTAACTCAACCCTTACATTAATTTTGACCAATTGATAGTCATGTGACATCAATTAATTAGCCTTTAATTAATTGATTATATTTAACTCTTAAATTAATTTGACCAATTTAACATTTAAATTGATTGAGCTAAAATGACTACAATTTTGCCTTCTCCAAAAATTGATCATGAATTTCCTAACTCTTAAAAAATTCTTTTTCCTTCAATTGACCATGTCATTGGCTTTTATGTGTGACCTATTAGATTCTACCATTCATTGGACATAGGCTCATAATTCCTTGTGACTTTTGGAATATCAAATATTCACTTTAGTTTAAAATCCTTTAAACTAAACAACTTAATTCAATCAATCTCATTAATTAAACAGTACCCATTATCCATGGTTGATGTCCAACCTCAAGCCCATGGAGCCCAACTAATTGGCCGAAATGAATGCTCTTGAAGAACCATTCTAGCATTATGCATGCCATGCAAATATAGTCCTTCCATCTCCTATCTCCTAAAAGAGGTCTAGGGTAAAATATTTGTTGATTCCCTAATAGCCTCAATACTATATTTCTATTCTTAATGTTTGATTCCTTTTGTAACCTCATCTTTGGAAATGCCTTCCCAAATTATCACATCACCTTGTGCAAGGATTTCTTAGGATCAATCATTATAGAACACATAAGAGATGCACTCGCCCTTCATAAAGACCAAAAGTTGGATTTCATTTTAGATCTCACAAACCTCTATATTAAGTAGCTCAAACCCAATCTCAACCTAAAATACCTACTAGGTGGTCAAAAAAGAGTCAAAGTATGAAGACATAACATAAGGCTACCAAGGACCCTTAGGTCAGAGGATTAACAATATGCACTAGCATAAGTAGGAGAACTAACCATTACCAACTTGCAACTATGGCTATCTAGCTGATTCTTTGGTGGGTCTTCAGTACCTTATTCTCTAACAAACACCCGTATCTCCTACAATTGCTCATGGAATGGAGTAATCTCCAACCCTTAGGTTTATACTTCGTTAGTACAAGTCTATCCAGATCTTGGATACCCTGTCTCATAAGATCTTATAAGTTGGAAGATTTAAGATCAAGGTTGTGTGAGACTTATTCCATGATCACCATCCAGTGCGTGACCAAGTCCTATAGTCTAATGTGATCTAAGAGTTTCATCTGAATGCTAGTGAAGTAAATAAATAGTATAAGATGAAGATGGTCATATGAAAAATGTTATTCAATCAAGATTGTACCTTAAGTGAAATAGTTTACAAGGCCAATCTTATTGGCTTGCAGGGCACTATTCTAATAATTTCCCACTTTCCTTAAAGCCAATGCCCTGTGGCTTTGAGACCCATCTTCTCAAGATATCCTCCAAAAACCTTTAGCTTTTAGGGGTTCAGTCAGTAGTTCTACCATATTCTCTTGTGAGGTAATTTTTATCCACTCAGTTGTCACCTCTATCAATTGATATCATATATTAAATGTTAACACATTTATTGTGTTTAGATCACTGATGAGATCTTGGTTCAAGTCCTAAATTATTTTCAAAAGATAATTGTAGGTACATGCACGCTAAGTACTATATCCAACTGTTTGATGAAGTTTTTCATCTAAACACCTCTCTTTGTAATTTTCAAAATTAAAAATTATTTCACCTTAGTGGTTGCTCGGCCATGGTTTCTTGTTAAAACGCTTCCAACTCACCATGCCACCATTACGGAAAAATGTGAATCCAAAAGTAGATTTTAGGTCATCTATATCAAATTGAAAACTTGAATATGAAAACCCTTCAAGTTTCAATTCTCTATTATCGTATACTAAAATAAGTCTTTAGTCCTTCTCAAGTACTTAAGGATTATTGTCACAACTATCCAGTAACTCTCACTGGGATTAGACTAGAACCTACTGGCAACGCTTAGCTCATGTACCACATTTGGTCTTATACATTGAACTGCATACATTATACTTCCAATAGCGAAGGCATAAGGTATATAAGGCACTCTTTGTATCTCTTTCTCAATCTTGGGGGCCATAGACTTTAGGAGACGAATACAATATCCATGGGAAGGCATCCTCTCTTGGATTCTTCCATACTAAACTTCTTTAGTATTTTGTCAATGTACATGGTTTGAGAATGCCCTAGTATCCTCTTTGATCTATCTCTATAGATATGTATTCCCAATACACAAAATGCATCTCCTAAATATTTCATGGAGAATTGAGTAAATAACCATGATTTAGTACACTCTAACATTCTTATCTCATTCCTAATGAAAAGGATGTCATCAACATAAAGCACAGTAAACTGTATACTACTCCCACTGGCCTTTTGAACACACTTGGTTCATCGCATTTTTGACAAAGCCAAATGATTTGACTTTCTAATAAAAATGTATGTTCCAAGTTTAGGGTGCCTGTTTGAGTCCACAAATAGACCTTTAAAGTTTGTAAATCTTTTATTCACTCTCTTTGGATGTAAAGCCTAATGGTTGCTCCATATAAATCTTTTCTTCAATGTCTCCATTGAGGAAACTAGTTTTTACATTTATTTGTCATATCTCATAGTCATAATATGATGCTATGGCAAGTAAAGTCTTAATGGACTTAAGAATAGCAATTGGCAAAAAAGGTTTTCTCAAAATCGATACTAGGTCTTTGAGTGTAACCTTTTGCGACTAATTGTGCCTTAAAAGTCACCACTTCTCTATCCACCCCAAGTTTTCACTTATAGATCCACTTATAACGAATGAGAACTATTCCCTTTAGTGGATCTACCAAAGTCTATACTTTGTTGAGTACATTTAGTCCATTTCAGATCACATGACTTCAAGCTAACATCTTGAATCTATGTCCAACATAGCTTCCTCATAGGTTTTTGAATCTCTATCCAATTGACCAACCTCATAAAGAAATCTAAACTTTTTGGGTTGCTTCGTAATCCAGTCTAACCTTCTTAGAGGTTTTGTACTAGGCTCTTTGATATTTATTTATTTCTACTGCTTGTGGGATTTATTGATTGGCTTGAGATATTTATTTATTTCTACTGCTTGTGGGATTTATTGATCTTCTTGAACTTCACTAAGTTCAATTACAACACCTTTTCTATCTTATAGAAATTTCTTTTCCAAAAAGGCAACATTCCTCAAAACAAACATATTTTGTCCTAAGGGAACACAAAAGTAATAACCTATAGACTTTTTTAGGTATCCCACAAACTTATACAAAGTTGATCTACTATCCAACTTATCTCTCACTGTTCGTCTTATGTAGATAGGAGATCCCTAAACCCTTAGATAGTGGTAAGATGGTGCTTCGCCATGCCATATCTCATATGGTATTTTTAGTACCAACTTTGAACGTACTACTCTTAGTAAATTCATTGTCGTCATTAAGACATATCCTTAAAATGGTACAGGTACATTGAAGAAGCTCATTATAGAACGTACCATGTCCAACAAGGTATAGTCTCTCAGCTACTTCATTGAACTGAGGTATGTCGGGTGGAGTCCATTGAGAAAGAATCCTTTTCTCTTTTAGATAATCCAAGAATTCGGTACTTAAGTATTCACCCCCTCAATCTGATCAAAGAGCTTTAATACTAAATCATTTTTGCTTTTCTACTTTATTCTTATGCACTTTGAACTTTTCAAAGACCTCAGACTTGTACTTTATTAGATATACATGTTTGTACTGACTACTACCATTGGTGAAGGCAATGAAGTAAGAATAGCCTCCTTTCTCACTAACTCTTGGCGGTCCACAAACTTTCGTATGGATCAAATCCAAAGGATTTGTAGAGCACTCCATTTGTCCCCCAAAAATAGTCTTGGTCATTTTTCCTTCAAGTAAGATTCACAAGAAAGAATGTCCTCTATGCCATTAACATTTATTACTTTGAGAGCTTCTAACTTGTTCATTTTATTTTTAGAGATATGACGAAGTCTTGCATGCTACATTATGGCATTATATTAGAATCAAATTCTTACTTAGTTGAAAGTGCATTAATGATGGTTAAGAATCAAATATGTACAATCTTTTGTTAAGAGTACCACTAACAATTAAAGAACCATTCTTTAATGCTTTTAATCTCCCATTTGCTATAGAAGCATCAAATTCTTAGGCATCTAAAATGGGAATTGAAATAATGTTCTCAATAATATATGTTATGTTATAACGAAGTTACAATATAAGTATAGAATTCCTTGAGTCTTTCTGATTGTATACCTTCGGCTTTGGAAATAACTCTTGCTCCTCAGCCAAGGTGGTGGATCATATCCACATCACTTGGTTCTATTATTCTTTCTATTCTTTATAAAAACTTACAAATAAAAGAACCACATGTGATATCATATATGCATGAGGAAGAATTTAACCTAAAATACACTTCAATAAAATACATACCTTTCTTAAGGGTTGCAAGGTATTCCTTGCAATAGTGTTTCCAATGGCCTATTTTGCCCAAGTAGAAACAAATAATATCAACTATTTCCTCTATAATCTTCTTGACTTCCTAGATGCCTTTAATGGTTGTTTTCCCTTCGAGGAAGAACTTTTCTTCTTTTTACCTCCCTTTCTGGTACCCCTTTGGCCTATAGACGTGGAGGAAGAAATAAGTGTCAAAGATCTACCCATATCATGGTATTCTTCTTCTAGATCAACACTTTGATCAATAAAACTCGATGAGGATGTGAGGATCAAATCCTCATGGAGATTATTGTCCTTCACTACGTCCAAGCAAAAAAGCTTCTCAAAGCTTAATCATCTTTAGACTGTAGTCAATGACATATGACTTCCAATCCATCCTAGCTTGGAAAGTCACCTTTGACAACATGAACTTCTTATACCTCATTCACTTTACAACTCTTTGTAAATTTTAACCAAGGTACCATTCATGTGTCCTTGAGACTTTTAAAGTTTGTAGATGCCATCATAGAACTAAGTGATAAGACTATCATAAACCTAATTTGTGAACTTTTCACATGTCGCTAGATCTACATCAATCCCAAAAAGATTAGGAGTACCATAATATAGGACTAATATTCACTTTTAGAAATCTAGAATGATTTTCAAGGTTAAGTGAATCGTGGAAGTTAAGCCTAGTTGGTTTATTGGATTCCAAAATAATGTTGAGTGGAGCCATTCTTGAGATTTCACAAATCATCAAAGGTGAAAAAGAGAATATAAACATGTGATTGAATTTGATATTAAAAATATGTTCATGGTATTTCAAGCATGTTTTTCTCCCATTATTTTATCAAATTCTTCACCCCTAAGAAGAATTCAAGAAAACAAATTTCCTAGTGAGAATCAAAACCCTAATGACTTGCTAATGGACCCCTATGACCGAATGCTAACCACAAGCAATCGAAGGGTAAGAAATTTTTACTAATTGCATCTTATGCAACTCTTTATATATTTTAACTTACTTTTCATATAGACCTACGTGAACGTGTGCCATCTATACTAGTAATCGTTAAGTCCAACCCACCAATCATACATTAATTCAAGATGGTCTCACAACATCACCATGATCGAGTGTCAATATATGAGGGTTCTTAAGTTAAAGGTGCATCTCGTGTTACGTGTATGCTCACAACTTTACTCATAAGTGTGACCCCCGTGATCAAGTGCCATCACACAAAATTGATAGCATCCTCATGGTATATACTATTGGTAGAACACTTGGATTAATTAAAACTCTTTTAATTTGTATCCATTTACACTTAATGTTTGAAAACACTTAAACCTTCTAGTGAAGGGTTTTTGCTTGCAAAGATCTCATAATTTTTATCTTCATATTTAGATTCTTTATTTCCTAATTATGAATCTTATACATTAATAGGATATGAAAAGCATAAATCAATAAATAGCCTAGCATGCTTCTAGGGTAGGATAACTATGAGTCTGACCAAGTGATGCACTCAGAGCCATATATATCACTCGGGTGATTTTAGGTGGGTTGGTTAAACTAAGCTATTACATGAGTGTATTCTATACATTTATGTATTGGAATATTACCCTATATGCTAATGAGATTGACCGTGTAAACTAGCTCACTTGTGGTACTATCTTGATTGAATTATATTATTGATATGGCCATCTTTATCTTATGCTTTGTTTCACTTCACTAGCATTTGGATGAAACCCTTAGATCACCTATGACTACAAGACTTGGTTTGGTGACCATGGAATAAGTTTTAGACAATCATAATCTTAAATATTCCAAGTTATAGGATCTTATGAGATGGGGCATCTAAGATCTGGATAAATTTGCACTATCGATGCATAAATCCAAGGGTTGGAGATTGCTCCATTCCATGAGAAACTATAGGAGATATAGGTGTATGCTAGTGGGTGCTTGTTAGAAAACAAGACATTGAAAACCCATCGAAGAATCCACTAGATAGCCAAAGTGGCAAGTCAGTAGTAGCTAGTTCTCTTGCTTATGCTAGTGCATATTATTAGTTCCCTAACTTGAGGATCCATGGTAATCTTATGTTTGGTCCTCATGCTTTGACTCATCTTTGACCACCTAGCGGGTCTTTCGAGTTGAAATTGGGTATGAACTACTTGGCATTGAGGTTTGTGAGATTCAAGATGGAATTCGACTCCATGTTATTGTAAAGGATGAGTATATCTCCTATGTGTTCTATGATAATCAATTCCTAAAAATTCTTGCACAAGATGGTGTGATAATTTGGGAAAGATTTTTCCAAAGGTGATGTCATACAATAAGGATCGAACATTGAGAATAGAGATATGGTATTGAGGCTAATAAGAAGTCAGCAAATATCTTGCCCCAGGCATCTTTCGAGAGATAGGAGACGAAAGAACTGTATTTGCATGGCACGTGTAGAGTGATAATGGTTCTCCAGAATATTTATGTTGGCCAATTTGTTAAGTTCTATGTGCTTGAAGTTGGACATCGACCATGGAGATTAGGTATTTTTCAATTAATGAGATTAATTAAATTGAGTTGAATCGTTTAAAAGGAGTTTTTAACTAGAATAAATATAAGATATTCAAAAGTCACAAGGGGTTGTGAGCCCATGTCCAATGAATGATAGAACTTATTGGGTCACACACAAAATTCACTTAGCTTCCTAATTAATGCAGAGAATTTTCTAAGCTGTTAGAAAATGGTGTCTCCTAATGGATTTATTTTTAGGGCCAAGTTTGAGGGTCAATTTTGCCTTGATTGATTTAAGTGTTAAATTGATCAACTAATTTAAGAGTTAAATTAAACCAATAATTGAGGAGTTTATTATTTGGTGCCAACATGACCATCAATTGGTGAAATTATCTTAAAGAGTTAAGTTAACGAATTCAGATTAAGGAGTTAAGCTAGTTTGACTTAAAGAGTTAAGTTAAAGGATAATTAATTAAATTTAAGAGTTTAATTTGATTAATTAAGGAAGAATAAATTTTGTAGGGAAGACTCAAATGAGAATTGAGATGGAATCTTAATTAATTTGAAATAAAATTCCAAATGTAATTAAGATGTAAATGAAATTCAAATGAGATTTGGATTCAAATTTTGCGACCTAAGCAACCCTACTTGGCCACCCCCCTTATGCGTTGTGTGATGCCAACTTGGCATTACACATTTTTGGCCTCTATATATAGATATATGGAGAGGAGGTCGTGCATATGACAAGTAGTGTTAAGAATTAGTTTCTTTATTTCTTTCCAAAATATTTGCAAGCTAGAATTTCATGTGTTGAAGGCTAAGCTTCTTTCTTCATTTTCCTACCCTAAATTCAGCCACCACCTTCAATTCACTAGTTCTATTCTAGCTCATTAACTAGAGAATTAGAAAGATGTCATTGGTGTGTAGACTATTTCAATAGAGGCAAGACGTGTGCCTTGCTCTATTTCTAGAGAGCCCTTTGTGCGAAGTCCAACTTTGCAATTTTCTCTAGGACGATCCAGATAGCCAATTTTTTATTGGAGATTCTCCAAGGTTTTGGCTATCTCCAGTAATTTTTACAGACATTTTGGAGGTGATTTGATAGGGTGATCATCATAATCATTTCACTATGTTGCAAGTAGGCAAATTCTAGAACTGATGAAGTGTTCATTAGTTTCTTCTCAAATTTGCTTATCAAGGTAATCCTCTACCTAAATATGAATCTAAGGCATGATTAGATCCTTTTTTTTCTTGTAGGAATTAGTTATTTTATGTTCTGAAATTTTGATTTCAGTTCCTAATGCCTATCTTGCTCATGTGGTATCGGAGCTATAATCATGCTTAGATTTAGATTTTAATTGCTTGATTGATTCATGTGATGGATTAATATAGAACACCATATTCTCAATTGAAATGATGGATTTTGGATTTGGTTGATTTGTATGTGGCTCCTTGATTAATGAATTAAATGCATGCTATTTTGTGATTTAAATGATAATTCATATAGTTAGTATGTTTTGATTCATAGTGATTAATGCAAAATGTTGTTTTGGCATTAACTGATGCTATGTGATGATATAGCATGTTGATTTATGACTGAAAGTATTTTGGTCAATTTTGGATCCAATTGGATTAGAGTTTTGTTGGAGGTTTTTGTGGAATTTGATTCTCACTTAGATTTGATTTTTGAAGCATGATTGGGGACTTTAATTTTCTATTTTGAAATGAGATTCAGATCTGAAAATCGGTCCACAATGTGTGATCTAATGTTTAGAATGTGTTTTATAATTTTTGGTGCACAAAAGTTGAGCTAAAAATCGACTTGCCTTATCTTTGACCAAAATCAGGGGCTACCGGCCAACTTTGAGCAAGTTACCAGGGCAGTAGCTACCCAGTGTCATGCTTAGCTCAGCCAACAGCCATCAGTTGAGGGTTGGGTAGGTTTTGAGCCATTTTTTAGGCTCCTTAAGTGACTAAAAATTATGTTAAATCATATGTTATAGATGCACAAGTGTTGCGCTATGCCTCAAATTATGTATGACATATCTGAATGCTTTTGAAAATTGGTTAAAATTGATCTTCAATCATTGGCATATGTGTTATGCTTGGCTCAATTATTTGTCTCTGAGATAAGCATTTAATTGTTGGAATTAATTATTAATTCTAGATTTATGTATTATTCATTTAAATGTTGAATGAATGATGAATGAATAGGGATGATCATGAGCCTTTTAAATTGATTTTATTTATTTCAAAGTTGTTGAAATATGTTGTATTAAATGAGGCTTGCATGCCACTCTTGTTCTATCTTGTAAAAGTTATGAGAGTAGGACTACTAGGAGTGAGAATTTTCATTTCATGTAAATGTAGCATGGAGCAAGGAGTCCAATAGAGGTGTGGAGGCCATTTGAAAACCCATGAATATATAGGATACACTCATGTAACAATTTATTTTAATTCAACCTATTTAAAATCAATTGAAGTGATGCACCTATGGCTGTAAGTGCATCACTTGGTTAAGTTCATGATCATCCTACCCTAGGAGCATGCTAATCTATTTACTTATTTATATTTTTCATATCCTATTGATATATGAGGTGTATGATTAGGATATAGAGAACCTAAATAAGAAGATAAAATGTTGAGATCTTTGCAAGCAAAAATCCTCAACTTAAAATGTCTAAGTATTTTCAAATATTAAGTTAAAATAGATACAAATTAAAAGAATTTTAATTAATCCAAGCCTTCCACCAATAGTATATGCCTGATGATGCTACCAATTTTTTGTGATGGCACTCAATCATAGGGGTCATACTTAGGAGGAAAGCTGCGAGCAAACATTTAACATATGATGCATATTTGACTTGAGAGCCCTCACGTATTGACACTTGGTCATGGGGGATGTTGTGGAGCCATTTTAAGATAAAGTTTGATTGGTGGGTTTGACTTAACACTTAGTAGTATAGATGACACATAGTAACGTGGGTTTCTATGAAAAGTGAGGCAAAATATATCAAACGTTGCATGAGATGCAATTAGCAAAAATTGCTTACCCTTCAATTACTCATGGATGACACTCGGTCATGGAGGTCTATGGGCAAGTCAATGGTATCTTGATTCTCACTTGGAAATGTGATTTCCCATATTTTTCTTGAGGGTGAAGGATTTGATAAAATAATGAAAGAAAAATATGCTTGAAAGACCATGAACAAGTTTTAATATCAAATTCAATCACTTGTTCATATTTTCTTTTTTGCCTTTGAGGAATTATGAAATCTCAAGAATGGTTAAAATTTCACTCAACATTATTTTGGAAATCAATAAATCAACCTGGCCAAACTTCCATGATTGACTTAACCTCAAAATCATTCTAGATTCCTACAAGCAAAATAGGTCGTATATCATGGTATTCCTAATCCCTTTAAAATTAATGTAGATCTAAAGACACATGAAACGTTCATGAATTGGGCTTAGGATCGTATTGTCCTGTAGTCTCATGATGGCATCTACAAACTTTAAAAATCTGAAGAAAATATGAATTATACCTTAGTTAAAGTTTACAAAGGGTTGTAAAGCAAACGAGGTATGAAAAGTTCATATTGCCAAAGGAAACTTTTCAAGCTAAGATGAATGGTAAGTCGCGTATCGACTATAGTCTAAAGATGATTAGGCTTAGAGAAGCTTTTCAACATTGATGTAGTAATAGACAATGATCTTCATATGGATTTGATCTTAACATCCTCGTTGAATTTTATTAATCAAAGTGTTGATTTAGTAGGAGACTACCATGATAAGGGCAATCTTTGACACTTGTTTCCTTTTCTAAGTTTATGGGTTGTAAGGGTGCTATAAAGACATGTAAAAAACAAGAAATGTTTTTTCTCTATGGGAAAACAGCTATCTAAGGTATCTGGAGCAGTCAAGAGGATTATAGAGGAAATAGTCAATATTATTTGTTTCTACTTGGGCAAAATTGGCTATTGGAAGTACTATTGCAAAGAATACCTTGCAACCTTCAAGAAGGGCATGTACCTTATTGAGGTGTATTTAGGATGAATTCTTCCTCATGGATATATGATAATGTATGTGGCTTGTTTCTTTGTAAGTTGTTACAAAAGAATAGGAAGAAGAATAGAACTAAGTGATGTGGACATGATCCACCACTTTGGCTAAAGAACAAGAGTTGTGTCCAAAGCCAACGACATACAATAAGTTAGACTTAGAGAACTCTATACTTGTATTGGACCTTTATCATATAGTACCATGCATTGTTGAGAACATTATTTCAATTCCTATTTTTGGATAGCAAAGGATTTGATTCTTCTATATCAAATGGGAGATAGAAGGCATTAAATAATGAGTTCTTTAGTTGCTTGTGGTATAATTAACAAAGGATAGTACATATTGCATTCTAAACCATCACTAATGCACTCTCAACTAAGTAAGAAATTCGATATCCAAGATAATGCCATGATGAGGCATACAAAACTTGGTTATATCTCCAAAAACTAAGATGAACAAGTTAAAAGCTCTCAAAGCACTAAATATCAGTGGCATTGAGAACTTTTCTATTTATGAATCTTGGTTGAAGGAATAAATGACCAAAGATCCTTTTGTATGATAAATGGAGCCCTCCAAAAATTCCTTAGATTTGATCCATATGGATGTTTGTGGACCACTAAGAGTTAGTGAAAGAAGAGGCTATTCTTACTTCACCGCTTTTACCAATGATAATAGTCGGTTCGAACAAATGTATCTTATGAAATACAAGTTCAAGGCCTTTGAAAAGTTCAAAGAGCATAAGAATAAAATAGAAGAGCAAAAATGACTTAGTATTAAAGCACTTTGATCGGATCGAGGGGATGAATACTTAAATACATTATTTTTGGATTGTCTAAAGGAGAATGAGATTCTCTCTCAATAGACTCCACCTAACACACCCCCAACATAATGGAGTAGCTAAAAGGAAACATCTTACTTTGTTAGATAAGATACGTTTCATAATGAGCTTCTTTGATGTGCTTATATCTTTTTGAGGATATACCTTAATGAAAGTAGTGAAGTTACTAAGAGTAGTACCTTCAAAGTTAGTGCTAAAACCATCATATGAGATATGGCATGGTAAAGCACCCTCATACTATTATCTAAAGATTTAGGGATCTCTCGCTTATGTGAGACAAACAGTGAGAGATAAGTTATATAATAGATCCATTTTGTGCACGTTTATGGGATACTCTAGAGTGTCTATGGCGTATTAATTTTATGATGCTTCGGAATAAAATGTGTTTGTTTTGAGGAATGCCGCCTTTTGGAAAAAGAAATTTCTATTAGATAGAAAAAATGTTATAATTAAACTCGATAAAATTCAAGACGATCAATAAATCTACAAATGGTAGAGATAAATAAATATCAAAGAGCCTCACACACAGCCTTTGAAAAAGTTAGACCTGATCAAGAAGTAACCCAAAGAGTTTGGACTTCTCCAAGTGATGAATCAATCGGATAGATATCCAAAGACCTATGAGAAAACAATGTTGGACACAGACTCGGGACATTGGCTTGAAGCCATGAGATCTAAAATGGACTCCATATACTCAAACAAAGTATAAACTTTGGTAGATCCACCAAAGGAAATAATTTTCAATGGTTGCAAATGGATCTATAAGCGCACGCTTTGGGTAGATGGAGGAGTGGTAACTTTTAAAGTGTAAATAGTAGAAAAGGGTTACACTCAAAGACCCAATATTGATTTCGAGGAAACCTTTTCATCGATCGCTATGCCTAAGTCAATTCAGATTCTATTTGCTATAGCTGTATATTATGACTATGAGATATGGCAAATTGATGTAAAAACCACTTTCCTTAATAGTAACATTGAAGAAGAAATTTATATGGAGCAACCACAAGGTTTTACATCCAAACAGAGTGAGCAAAAGGTTTGCAAACTCTAAAGATCCATTTATGGACTTTAATTGGCTTCCCAAACTTAGAACATACATTTTTTATAAAATAGTCAAATTGTTTGGCTTTGTCAAAAAGATGTATGAACCTAATATGTATAAGCAGGCAAGTGAGAGTAGTGTATAGTTTATTGTGCTTTGTCGATGACATCCTTTTCATTGGGAGTGAGGTAGAAATGTTATAGTGTACTAAAGCATGGTTATCTACACAATTCTCCATAATGGACTTGGGAAATGAATCTTATGTATTAGGAATACGCATCTATAGAGATAGATTAGAAAGGATGCTAGGGCTTTCCCAAATTTCGTACATTGAACTAAATACTAAAGAGATTTAGTATGGAAGAATCCAAGAAGTGATTTCTCCTTTATAGGACATGATTATAGTCTCTCTAAGTCTATGACCCCTTAGACTATCAACGAGAGACACAAAATGTCCCACATATCTTATGCATCCACTACATGAAGCATAATTATATGCCATTCCATGTACAGGGCTGAATGTGGCACACTTGCTAATTCTTATGAGTAAGTTCCAATCTAATCCTAGTGAGAGTCACTAGTTAGCCATAAAAACAATCCTAAAGTACCTGAGAAGAACTAAAGATTTGTTTTAATATATGGCAATGAGGAATTGAAACTCACGAAGTTTTTGGATATTATTTTCCAATGTAATATAGATGACCTAATATCCACTTTTAGATACATATTTTACCTTAATGGCAGCATGGTATGTTGGAAGAGTTCTAACTAGACACAATGGCCTAGATAACTACTAAGGTGAAATACTTTGTGGTTTTTGAAACCATAAAGGAAAGTGCTTGTATAAAAACTTCAACCTGTGATTGTCTTTAGAAGATAATTTAGAACTTGATCCAAGATCTCATCAATGAACCAAAGACATTAAATATGTTATCATTTAATATATGATATCAATTAATAAAGGTGACAACTAAGTGGATAAAAGTTACTTTAGAAGAGAATAGTAGAACCACTATATTAACCTCTAAAAGCTAAAGGTCTTTGGAAGACATTTTATGAAGATGGGTCTCAAGGCCACATGGCATTGGCTTTGAGGTAAGTGGGAGGTTTTGAAATAGTGCCCTATAAGCCAAGGAGATTAGCCTTGTAAACTATTTCACTTGTGGTACAATTTTGATTGAATGATATTCTTGATATGGCCATCTTCATCTTATGCTTTATTTCACTTCACTAGCATTTGAATGAAGCCTTTAGATCACCTATGATGTAGGACTTGGTTTGGTAACTACATAATAAGTCTCACATAATCATGATCTTAAACTTTTCAAGTCTTAGGATCTTATGAGATGAGGCATCTAAGGTCTAATAGACTTGCACTAACGATGCATAAATCCAAGGGTTGGAGATTGCTTCATTCTGTGAGTAACTATATGAGATACGTGTGCGTGTTAGTGGGTGCTTTTTAGAGAACAAGGCACTAAAGACATACCAAAGAATCTACTAGAGAGCCGAAGTGGCAAGTTCTCCTGCTTATGCTAATACATATTATTAGTCCTTTAACTTGAGAATCCATGGTAACTTTATGTCCGGTCCTCATGCTTTGACTCATCCTTAACCACCCATCGGTTCTTTCAGGTTAAGATTGGGTATAAGCTACTTGGCATGGAGGTTTGTGAGATCTAAAATGAAAACTGACTCCTTCTATTGTAAAAGGAGAGTACATCTCTTATGTGTTCTATGATGATTGATTACCAAAAATCCTTGCACAAGGTAGTGTGACAATTTGAAAAAAGAGTTTTCAAAAGGTAAGGCCACACAATAGGGATTGAATATTGAGAATAGAGACATAGTATCAAGGCTATTAGGGAGTCAGCAAATGTCTTGCCCTAAGCTTTTTTTGGGAGATAGGAGACAGAAGGATCGTATTTGCATGGCTCGCGTAGAGTGATGATGATTCTCTAGAATATTTATTTCGGCCAATTAGTTGGGCTCCATGGGCTTCAGGCTGGACATCGACCATGGAGAATGAGAACTCTTCAATTAATGAGAATAATTAAATTGAGTCAACTAGTTTAAAATGAGTTTTAAACTAAAATGAGTATAAGGTGTTCAAAAGTCACAAAGAGTTATGAGCCCATGTCCAATGAATGGTAGAACCTATTAGTTCACACAAAAAATCCAATTAGCTTCCAAATTAATGGAGAGAATTTTCTAAAGGATTAGAAAATTGTGTCTCCTAGTGGGCCGATTTTTGGGGCCAAGTTTGAAGTTTAATTTTAGCTTTATTGATTTAAGTGTTAAATTAATCTACTAATTTAAGAGTCAAATTAGACCAATAATTATGGAGTTGATTTTTTGGTGCCAACATGACCATCAATTAGTGAAGTTAACTTAAAGAGTTAAGTTAACGAATTTAGCTTAAGGAGTTAAGTTAGTTTGACTTAAAGAGTCAAGTCAAAGGATAATTAATTAAATTAAAGAGTTTAATTTGATTAATTAAGAAAAAATTAATTTTGGAGGAAAGACTCAAATGATATTTGAGATGACATCTTAATTAATTTAAAATGAGATTCTAAATATAATTAAGATGCAAATGAAATTCAAATAAGATTTAGATTCAAATTTTGCCACCTAAGCAACCCCACTTGACCACCCATCCTCATGCATTGTGTCATGCCAACTAGGCATCACACATTTTCAACCTCTATATAAAGATATAGAGAGGGGAGGTTGTGCATATGACAAATGGTGTGAAGAATTAGATTCTTCATTTTCCTCCAAAATATTTGCAAGCAAGTATTTCATGTGTTGAAGGCTAAGCTTCTTTCTTCATCTTCCTACCCTAAATTTAGCATCTACCATCAATTCTATGGTTCTATTCCAGCTCGTGAACTAGAGAATTAGAAAGATCACATTGGTGTGTAGACTATTTCAATAGAGGCAAGATATGTGCCTTGTTCTGCTTCTAGAGAGCTCTCTGTGTGAGGTCCAACTTTATGATTTTCTCCAGGACGATCTAAATAGCCAATTTTTTACTATAGATTCTCCAAGGTGTGGGCTATCTCTAGTAATTTTTACCAAATGTTTGGAAGCGATTTGATAAGGAAATCATTGCAATCCTCACTGTGCCGTGAGCAAGTAGATTTTGGAAAAGGTAAAGTGTTCACTAGTTTCTTCTTGAATTTTCTTATTAAGGTATTCCTCTATCTAAATCTAAATCCAAGGCATGATTAGATCCTTGTTTTGCTTGTAGGTATTAGTTATTTTATATTTTGAAATTTTGATTTTAGATCTTAGTGCCTATCTTGCTCGTATCATAGGTCTTCAAATAGCCTACATGTCTCCATTGGACTCCTTGTTTTATGCAACATTTACATAAATAAAAATTCTCACTCCTAGTGGTTTTACTCTTATAAATTTTACAAGATAGAACAAGAGGCAAGCACGCCCCATTTAATCCAACCCATTTGAATAATTGGAATAAACAGAATCAATATTAGAGGCTCATGATCATCCCCATTCATTCATCATCCATTTAACATTTAAATGAACAATAAATAAACCAAGAATTGACATTCAATTCTAACAATTAAGTGCTATTCATATTAACAAATAATTGGTCATGCAAAAACAAGCATAACATTTATGTATCATATTTTTGCCACAATTGGAGATCAACTTTAACAAGGTTTAAAAGCAACCAAAAAGTGTCCAACACAATTTTGAGGCCTTGCACAACATTTGTGCAATCAATATGTGTGTTTCAAAACAAGTTTGGTCACTAAAGAAACCAAAGACAAAGCTCAAAATCCATCCCAAACCCAACTAGGAGTTGTTGGCCAAGGCTTGCTCATTGTTGGGCAGTGGCTCTCCGCCACTACCTTGTTGTGGGCTGCCACAAACTGGCAGCACCCTTGTTTCGGGATTCATGGCCAAATCAAGCCATTTTTGGCCCAATATTTGGGCACCAAAGACTTTAGAACAACTTCTAAACATCAAAACACCCAATATGGATGAATATTTTAGATTAAACCACCTTTTAAAACTAAAATAACAACTGCCCAAAGTTGCTAGAAAAACAAGTTTAAGCAAGAATCATATTCTTCAATGATCTCCAGTTATATCCAATCTTATTGGACCAAAAAATGATCAAAAAAACTTAAGGCCATTCAAAACAAGCTATATCTGAATATAACATTCACCAATCCTGAATCAAAATTTAACATCAGAAAATTGAATCAAAACATGCTCATCATATGATTTAGCAATTAAAGCACATAATAACATGATTCAATCCATCAATCAAGGAGCCACAGCCAAGATCATCCATACACTCCAAACCATCATATGGATTGAGTACATGGTGATTTTGATCAATTCCTCACAAAATCCAATCATCCAAGGCAAGAAAAATCCAAATCCATGCATGAATATGGCTCAAATACCATTTGAAGGTTTGTGTGGCACTAGGATACAAATATTTTCAAAACAAATTGAATAAACTAGTCCACACAACTCCAAAAGGATTTATACATGCATATGATTTATATTTAGAAGAGGAAAATACTTGGGTGAAAGCAGAAAATTTGAAGAGCAAGAAAACTACCTTCAATTGTCAAGCAGGCACTTCATTGTCATAGTAAAATCATCACAAATTTTCCCCAAGATGGACTCCTCTGTTTTGGCTGAAATTTTGACTGAAAGCCCTCAACCATTTAAATATTCTTTAATCCAAATTTGAGGCCATTCAGAATTCCAGAGGTACTCCCAGTAGAAGAAAAAATCAGCTGCCAGAATCAACTCCAATCAAGAGCAAAAGGCAACCAAATTTGATTGCTTCTAATGCAAACGTCCACACTCCAAATGAATGGCATATTCTCTACAAAAAGGTTGAAAAATATACAGTGAATGAGGGAAGAAATGCTGAGAATATTGTGGTGAAAGGAGGAGGGAGAAAGAAAGAGTGATAGGAGGCTAACAACTTAGATTCCAACTATACAATATTGTTGGGAGAAAATCACACAAAATGTGCACACCTCATACACATTTGGCCAGCCAGCCTTCCATATCCATATATAGGAGTGGCCAAAGACCTCCCACAAGGAGGTGATGCCAAGTGTCCCTTGCTTAGGTGGCCACTAACTTTATGATTAGTGAATTTAATTGAAGCACAAATTTCATCTAATGAAATGTCTTACAATTAAATTCTAATTCTTATTAAATGAACTCTTCATTTAATAACTCTCCAAAAAATTATCTACCCAACTTAATAATATTAAATAATTTAATTTAATTAATAATATTTTAACTTAACTCTTAAGTTAAAACATTTAAAATTTTAACCTAGTTAAAATTAACTCAATCCATTAAAATATTTGTGACCAATTGATAGTCATGTGACATCAATTAATTAACCTTTAATTAATTGATCTTAATTTAAATCTTAAATTAATTTGACCAATTTAACAATTAAATTGATCAAGCTAAAATGACTACAATTTTGCCTCCTCCAAAAATTGATCATGAATTTTCTAACTCTTAGAAAATTCTCCTTCCTTCAATAGACCATGTCATTGACTTTTGTGTGGGACTGATTAGGCTCTATCATTCATTGGACATAGGCTCACAACTTCTTGTGACTTTTCGAATACCAAATATTTACTTTAGTTTAAACTCCTTCAAACTAAGCAACTCAATTCAATTAATCTTATTAATTGAAGAGTATCCAATCTCCATGGTCGATGTCAAACCTCAAGCCCATAGAGCCCAACTAATTGGCCAAAATGAATGCTGTTGAAGAACTATTCTTTTGTTCACATACCATGCAAATACGGTCCTTTCATCTCCTATCTCCTAAAAGAGACCTAGAGTAAGATATTTATCAGCTCCCTAATAGCCATGATACTATGTTTCTATTCTATATGTTCGAACCCCTTTGTGACTTCATCCTTGGAAATGCCTTCCAAATTATCACATCACCTTGTGCAATGATTTCTTGGAATTGATCATTATAGAACACATCAAAGATGCACTCGCTCTTCACAAAGATGAGGAGTCAGATTCCCTTTCAAATCTCACAAACCTCCATGCCAAGTAGTTCACACCCAATCTTTACCCTAAAGACCCTCTAGGTTTACATGGAAAAGTCAAATGATGAGGATTGGACATAAGGTTACTATAGACCCTCTAGCTAAAGGACTAATAATATGCACTAGCATAAGCAGGAGAACTAGTCACTATCGATTTGCTAGTATATCTATCTAGTGGATTCTCTGATGGGTCTTTAGTGCCTTGTTCTCTAATATGCACCTACTAACATGCACTCATATCTCATACAGTTGCTCATGGAATGAAGCAATCTCTAAGCCTTGAATTTATACATCGTTAGTATAAGTCTATTTGGATCTCAGATGTCCTATCTCATAAGATCATACTCTTGGAAGATTTAAGATAATTACTGTGTGAAACTTATTCCATGATCACCACTCAGTGCAGGACTAAGTCCCATAGTCTTATGTGATTTAGAGGCTTCATCCAAATGCTAGTGAAGTAAATAAATAGCACAAAATGAAGATGGCTAAATAAAGAATATCATTCAATCAAAATTGTATCACAAGTAAAATAGTTTACAAGGCTAATCTCATTGGCTTGCCAGGCACTATTCCAACATAGGCTCTATAGGATTGTGCTAGACATCGACCATGGAGATTAGGTACTCTTCAATTAATGAAAATTAACTAATAGAGTTAATAATTTAAAGTGTTTAAACTAATTTGAATATTTTAATATTCAAAATATCACAAAGAGTTGTGAGCCTATGTCTAGTGAATTGATGAACCTAATAGATCACACACAAAAGTCTAAGAAACTCTTACTTGATAGGAGGAATTTTCTAAAGAGTTAGAAAATTGTCAAGTGAGTGGTTTGTCTTAGCGAGAGAAAGCTAGTTGGATAATTATCAATTGGTCATTTTAGCTTGATTAATTAAGTGTTAAATTAATAAAAATACTTTAAAGAGTTAAATTAGACCAATTAAATTTAGGAGTTAATTCAATTAATGTCATGTGATAATTAATTAGTCAAAGTCAATTTAAGGAATTAAGTTGATTTAATTAACTTAAGAAGTTATGTTAAATTAATTCAAGTGATTAAATTAAAGAGTTAATTTAATTAGTTAGGGAACCTTAATTTTGGAGGAAAATCAAATGGAATAATCCATATGAATTTAATAAGTTAGCATTTTTAACTTATGAAATTAAAATCAAATTCAAGTTTGAAGAATCTAGCAAGTTGGTAGATGTGTGGATGATGTGAAAGGCTTCCATCCCATCCTATAAATACATGTATTGGCTAACCATTGAAGTGTTTGATTGTGTTGGAATAGTATTCAGCAAGCCAATTATATTGACCTTGTAAAACTATTTCCTTGTATATACAATCTCAATTAAATGATATTTCTTATATCTCCATCTTCATTTTATGCTCATTATTTCTTCACAAGCATTTGGATGAAGCCTTTAGATCTCACTAGACTATGGAACATGGTCAGTTCACTAGGAGGTGATCATGGAATAAGTTTTGCACGGTTGTGATCTTAAACTTTTTAAGTCATAGGATCATATGAGATAGGACATCAAAGATCCATATAGACTTGCACTAATGATGTATCAATCTAAGGGTTGGATATTGCCTCGTTCCATGGGCAATACCATATGAGATATGGGTGCATGCTAGTGGGTGCTTGTTAGAGAATGAAGCACTGAACATCCACTGGAGAATTCACTAAATAGTCACAATGGCAAGTTAGTAGTGGCTAATTCACCCGCTTACATTAGTGTTGTTATTAGCCCTCTGACCAAAGGATCTATGGTAACTTTGTACCTGATCCTCTTACTTTGGCTTTTCCTTGATCACTTAGTTGGTGCTTTGAGTTGAGGTTGGGCATGAGCTACTTGGCATGGAGGTTTGTGAGATCTAAGATGGAATTTGACTCCTCACTTTTGTGACGGGTAAATGCATCTCCTATGTATTCTATAGTGATTGATTCCAAGTTTGACAATTTGAAAAAGAAATTTTCCAAAAGTGAGATCACACAATGGAATCAAACATTCAAAATAGAGATATAGTATTGTTGCTATTAGGAAGCCAACAAATATCTTGCCCTAGGCCTCTTTTGGGAGATAAGAGACAGAAAGATTGTATTTGCATGATATGCATATAGCTATGATAGTTCTCCAGAATATTCATTTTGGCCAATTAGTTGGGCTCCACGAGCTTAAGGTAAGACATTGACCATAGAGATTGGGTATTCTTCAATTAATGAGATTAATTAAATTGAGTCAATTAATTTAAAAAATTTAAAATAAAATGAATATATGATATTTAGAAGTCAAAAAAGAGTTGTGAGTGCATGTGCAATGAATGGTAAAACCTATTAGGTTACACATAAAATCTAATTATCTTCCATGCATGATGAAATAATTTTCTAAGTGCTAAAGATTTTTCCTTGGTGACTGGTTTTCAAGGATACAATTTGACAGTCAATTTTGGGTTAATTAATTTAAATTTTAAATTAATAAACTAATTTAAGGAGTTAATTAAATCAATAATTAAGTGGTTAATTATTTATTGCCACGATGACCATCAATTGGTCAAGTTAACTTAAAGAGTTAACTAAATTAAGCTTAAGAGTTAAGTTTGTTTGATTTAATAGTTAAATCAAAGGTTAATTAATTAAATTAAAGTATTTAACTTGGGCAATTGTTGCTGCCGTTTTGTTGTGCTAATTTTAGATAGTTTCTGGATCCAAAATAGGTTTTAGATTTTCTCCATGATTTTGATCTACAAGAGGTAATTATTCATCCTAATCCAGATCTATATAATGATTAGATCCTTGTTAGTATGAGTAGCCTAGTTAATTTAAGGTTATGAAATTTTATTATTGGATTTTAGTGCTACTCTTGCTTTCAAGTGGTATTGGAGCCTTTTTCATGCTATTTTGTGGATTATTGTTTGGCTGATTCATGTGATGAATTTATCAACATCACCAAATACTTGATCCTAATAATGGATTGGAGTTTTTGGTATAATGCATGTGGCTTAATTCCTTGATGAATTGTTTGCATGCTTTTATGTATTTAAGTGTTAATTCATGTTTAAGTATGTTCGATTCATAATTATTAATGTTGAATGTGATTTGGCATTAATTAAAGTTATATGTTGATATAGCATGTTGATGATTGATCAAAAGGTTTTGGTCATTGTTTGGATCCAATTGGATTGGAGTTTGGTTGGAGATTTTTGGAAAATTTGATTCTCCCTTAGACTTGAATTTTTGAAGCATGATTGAGTGCTTTAATTTTTAGTTTCAAAATGAGTTTTAGATCTAAAAATTGATCGATAATGTGCGATTTAATGTTTAGAAGTGTACAATTTTTGGTGCACAAAAGTTGAGCTAAAAATAGGCTTGACTTGCCTTTGACTCTAAAATAAGGGTCGCCGGCAACATTAGTACAAGCTGATTGGTCAGTGACCTAGAGCTACTACCTAGCCACATGCCAAGCCTTGCCAACAGTGCCTAGTTTGAGGTTGGGCAAGTTTTGAGCTCATTTTTGGCTTGTTAAGTGGCTAAAAATGATGTTAAATCATATGCTATAGATGCACAAGTGTTGTGTAAGTTATCAAAATTATGTTGACATTTTTGAATGCTCTTAAAATCTTTTAAAAGTTAATCTCCAACTTATGGCATAATTGTTATGCTTGTTCAATTATTTTTTTATGAGATAAGCATTTAAATGTTAGAATTAATTGTTAATTCTAGATTTGTTTATTGTTCATTTAATGGTTGAATAGATGATGAATGAATGGGGATGATCATGAGCCTTTTAATGTTGATTTTATTTATTTCAACTTGTTGAAATAAGCTGTGTTGAATAGAGTTTGCATGATTTTTGTTCTATCTTGTAAAACTTATGAGAGTAGAATCACTAGGAATGGGGTTTTATTTCTCTTATAAAAGTTGTAAGGAGCAAATAGAATCTATGGTGGCTTGGGAACCTATGAATATATGGAATACACTTATGTAATAGCTTAGTTTGATCAACCCACTTAAAATCAACCGAGTGATGCACCTATAGCTCAAGTACATCACATAGTTAGGCTCATGATCATCCCAGCTTAGGAGCATGCTAGGCGCATTTATTTATTTACACTTTTCATATCCTATTGATTATAAGATGCATAATTAGGATATAGAGAACCTAAATAAGAAGTTATAATGATAAGATCTTTGTAAGTAAAAATGCTCCACTTAGAATGTCTAAGTGCTTTTCGAATATTAAATCCAAATGGATATAAATTAAAAGAGTTTTAATTAAACTAAGCCTTCTAACAATAGTATATAGCATGCTGATACTACCATTATTTGTGTGATGTCTCACAAGTCATGGGTTACACTTATAATGGAAAGCTGTGATCATATACTTAGCATGAGATGCACATTTAATTTGAGAACCCCTATGCATTAGCACATAAGTCGTGGGATGTCATAGGACTATCTCAAATAGAAGTTTTGATTGGTAGGTTTGACTTAACACCTAGTAATGTAGATGTCTCATGAGTCTTGGGTCTATCTAAAAAGAGAGAAAAAATATATTAAGAATTACATGAGATGCAATTAGCAATAGTTGCTTACCTTTGGATTGTTCTTTGTTGTCTCAAGAGTTGTAGGTCCACTTGCAAGTCCTTGGGGTCTTGATTCTCACTAAGAAATATGATTTCTTAAATTATTCTTGGGGGTGAAGGATTTGATAAAATAATGGGAGAAAAACATGTTCGAAAAACCATAACCATGTTTTCAATATCAAATTCCATCACATACTTATATTCTCTTTTTCACCTTTGAGGATTTGTGAAATCTCAAGAATGGATTAAAATTCCACTCAATGTTATTTTTGGGGAAACCAATAAACCAACTAAGCCAAACTTCTATGGTTGACATAACCTTAAAATCATTCTAGAATTTTAGAAGCAGATATATGTCCTAAATCAAGGTACTCCTAATCCCTTTGGGATTAATGTAGATCAAGAGACACATGAAATGTTCACAAATTGGGTTTAGGATTGTCTTATCCCTTAATCTCATGATGGTATCTATAAATTTTAAAATTCTCATGCACACATGAATGGTACCTTTGTTCAAGTTTGTTAGAGTTGTAAAGCAAACATGGTATAAGAAGTTCATGTTGTCAAAGGAGACTATTCAAGCTAGGATGGATGTGAAGTCATGTGTTTTCAACTATGGTTTAAAGCTGATTGGGTTTGGAAAAGTTTTTTCCACTTGGATGTAGTGATGGGCAATGATCTTTATGAGGATTTGATCCTCATATCCTTGTTGAGTTTTATTGATCAAAGTGTTGATCTAGAAGGAGACTACCATGATAAGGGCAAACCTTTGACACTTGTTTCTTCTTCCAAGTCTATGGGCCCTAGGGATGATAAAAAGAAAAGTAAAAGGAAAAATGGTTCTTCTTGCAAGGGAAAAGAACCATTAAAGGCATTTGGAGGAGTCAAGACGATTATAGAGAAAATAGTCAATACTATTTATTTCTACTTTGGCTAGATAGGCCATTAGAAGCTATTTGCAAGGGTTATCTTGCAAACCTTAAGATAGGTATATACTTTGTTAAAGTGCATTTGGTATAATTTTTTCTCATGGATATATGATATCATAAATGGTTCTTATCTTCGTATGTTGTGACAAAAAATAAGAAAGAAGAATAACACTAAGTAATGGGGACATGATCCAATGCCTTGGCACAGGAGTAAAAGTTGCAACCTAAGCCAAAGGTGTACAATAAGTTAGACTTAGAGATTTTTATATTTGTATTGGACCTTTATTAACTTATACCATATATTGTTCAGAATAATATTTCAATTCTTGTCTTGGATAACGAAGGATTTGATCCTTCTATGTCCAATGGTAGATTGAAAGTATTAAAAAATGAGTTCTTTAGTTGCTTGTGGTACACTCAACAAAGAATTGTGCATATTAGATTCTTAACCATCATTAATGCACCTTCAATGAAGTAAGAAAATTAGATAGCCAACAAGATACCATGTTATGACATGCAAGACTTAGGTGTATCTCTAAAAATAAAATGAGCACGTTAGAAATTCCCAAAGCCCCTAAATGTTAATGGCACTAAGGACCTTTATACTTGTGAATCTTGTTGAAGGAAAAATAACCAAAGCGTTCTTTATAGGACAAACAGAGCACTCCCCAAAATCCATTAGATTTGATCCATACAAATAGATATGGCCTACTAAGAGTTAGTGTGAAAAACATTTAGTATTAAAGCTCTTCGATTGGGTCGAAGGAAAGAATACTTAAGTTCTGAATTCTTAGATTATCTAAAGGAGAATGAGATTCTCTCTCAATGGATTCCATCGACACACCCTAACATAATAGAATAGTCAAAACAAGAAACTTATACCTTGTTAGATGTGGTACATTCTATTATAAGCTTCTTTGATGTGCTTATATTCTATTGGGGATATGTCTTATAGATGGTGGTGAAATTATTAAGTGTAGTATCTTCAAAGTTGGTGCCACAGGCCAAAGATATGGCATGATGAAGGAAATGAAGGAACCCTCTTACCATTATCTAAATGTTCGAGGGATCTTCCTCCTATGTGAGATAGACAGTAGGAGATAAGTTGGATTGCAAATCCACCTTGTGCAAGTTTGTGCGATACCCAAGAGAGTCTTTATGATTCCTCAAAAAAAAAGGTCTTTTTTCAATAAATGCCACTTTTCCTAGAAAAGAAATTTCTAAAAGATAGAAAAGGTAATGTTGTTGAACTTGGTGAAGTTCAAGATGATCATTAAATCCCATAGGCAGTAGAAATAAATAAATATCAAAGAGCTTCACACACAACCTCTAAGAATGTCAGATCGAATCAAGAAGAAACCTAAAGAGTTTGGATTTCTTCATGAAATGGGCTAATTGGATAATGAACTGAAGAGCTATGAGAAAGCTATGTTGGACATATAGACTCGAGATATTGGCTGGATGCCATAAAATCTAAAATGGACTCCATATACTTTAATAAAGAATTAACTTTGGTAGATCCATTGGAAGGAATAGTTCTCATTGGTTGTAAGTAGATCTATAAGCGAAAGTTGGGAGTCAATGGAGAGATAATGACCTTTAAGGTGTGACTAGTGGTTAAAGGTTACACTTAAAAACTTGGTATTAATTTCAAGGAAACATTTGCACCGATCACAATGTTTGAGTTTATTTAGATTTTACTTGCCATATTTACATATTATGACTATGGACATGGCAAATGGGTGTAAAAATCATTGTCCTCAATGAAAATATTGAAGAAGAAAATTATATGGAGCAACCACAAGGTTATACATCAAAAGGGAGTAAGTAAAAGGTTTGCAAACTTTAGAGATGTATTTATGGACTCTAATTGACTTTTCAAACTTGGAGCATACATTTTTGATAAGATAGTCAAATGTTTGGCTTTGTAAAAAAGGCGTATGAACCTTGTGTGTACAAGAAGGCTATTGGGAGTAGTATACAGTTTATTGTGCTATATGTTGATGACATCCTTCTCATTGGGAATGGAGTAGAAATGTTAAAGTGCACTAAAGTATGATTATCTATATGATTCTCTATGAAGAATTTGGGAAAAGCATATTGTGTATTAGGAATGCATATCTATAGAGATAGATTAGGGAAGATGATGGGCCTTTGCCAAACACCATACATTGATGAGATACTAAAGAGGTTTAGTATGGAATAATCAAAGAGGGGATTCCTTTCTTTAGGACTTGATCTTTGTCTCTCCAAGTCTATGGCCACTTAGACTGAAGACGTGAGACATAGAATGTCCCACATACCTTATGCTTCCACTACATGGATCATATTGTATGCTATTCAATGTACAAGACTAGATGTGGCATATTCGCTAAGCATTGTGACTAAGTTCCAATCCTATTCCAATGAATTGGAAGACCATTAAAATAATTCTTAAATACTTAAGAAAGATGAAAGACTTATCTTTGGTATATAACAATAGAGAATTGAAACTCCCGGGGATTTTGGATTTTAGTTTTCAATCTAATATAGATGACCTAATATCCACTTTTGGTTATATATTTTACCTTAATGGTGGTATGGTGTGTTAAAAGAGTTCCAATAAGACACCATGGCCTAGATAACCACAAAGGTGAAATATATTGTGGTTTTGGAAACCATAAAGGAGAGTGTTTGGATCAAAACTTTATCTAAGAGTTGGATGTAGTACCTAGCATACATAAGCCTGTGATTGTCTTTGGTAGATAATTTAGGACTTGAGCAAAGATCTCATCAGTGATCCAAACATGGTAAATGCGTTATCATTTGATATATATATTATCATTTAATAGAGGTGACAATTGATTGGACAAAGTTCCCTCAAAAGAGAATAGAGCAAAATAACTGTATAAACCCCTAAATGCTAATGGTCTTTGAAGGACATCTTGAGAAGATGGGTCATAAGGCTATGGGGTAATACCATATAAGATATGGGTATATGTTAATGGGTGTTTGTTAGAAAATAAGAGACTAAAGACCCATTGGAGAATCCACTAGATAGCCATAGTGGCAAGTCAGTGATGACCAATTCTCCCACTTACGCTAGTACATATTATTAGACTAAAGGATCCATGGTAACCTTATGTCCAGTCCTCATGCTTTGGCTCTTTCTTGATCACTTAGCAGGTTTTTCATGTTGAGGTTGGGCATGAGCTACTTGGCATAGAGATTAGTAAGATCCATAATGGAATCCAATTCCTCACTTTTGTAAAGGGTGAGTACATCTCCTATGTATTCTATAACAATCAATTTCAAGAAATTCTTGTGCAAGGTGGTGTGACAATTTGGAAAAGGAGTTTTTCAAATGTGAGGTCACACAACAAGATCAAATATTGAGAATAAAGACATAGTATTGAGCCTATTAGGGAGCTAACAAATATCTTTCCCTAGGTTTCTTTTAAGTAATAGGAGTGGAAGAATTGTATTTGCATGGTATGCTTAGAGCTATGATAGCTCTCCAGAATATTATTTTGGCCAATTAGTTGGGCTCTATGCGCTTAAGGTTGGACATCGTTCATGGAAATTGGGTATTTTTCAATCAATGAGATTAATTGAATTGAGTTGATTAGTTTAAAAAGAGTTTTAAACTAAATGAATATATGATATTCAAAAGTTAGAAGGGGTTGTGAGCCCATGTCTAATAAATGGTAGAGCCTATTGGGTTAGACATAAAAAATCAATTAGCTTCCATGCATGATGGAACAATTTTCTTAGTGTTAGAGATTTTTCCTTGGTGATCGATTTTCAAGGATACAATTTGATGGCCAATTTTGGCTTTATTAATTTAAGTATTAAATTAATTGACTAATTTAAGGAGTTAAATTAGAACAATAATTAAGGTGTTAATTATTTGGTGCTAAGATAACCATCAATTGATCAAGCTGACTTAAAGAGTTAAGTTAACTAAATTAAGCTTAAGAGTTAAGCATATTTGACTTAAGAGTTAAATCAAAGGTTAATTATTTAAATTAAAGTATTTAATTTAATTATTGGGAAGAATACTTTTTGGAGGCAAAATTTAGGTGAATTTTTCATTTAAATTAACATCTTAATTAATTTGGAATTAGATTCCAAATGAAATTAAAATTCACATAAAATTCAAGTAAGACTTTAATTTGGATTTGCCATCTTGGCATGCTACTTGGGTGGTTACCTTGAGGAAGGTGTGGTGCCAACTTGCATCACACCATCCAGCCTATATATATAGATATAGAAGGGGTGCAAGGATCAACCAACTCATAGAAAGTGTGAAGAATTAGATTCTTTGCATTACCTCCAAAAACTCTATTTTCATGCATTGCATCATGTGTTGAAGCATTGCATCCTTTCTTCCCGCCATGAAAATCTGCCTCCGCTATCTCATTTTCTCCTCTCCAACTCCAACTTCTAGTGAGGGGAAATTGGGAGATTGTTTGGCATGTGGATCTTATCAATAGAGGTAAAGCACTTAACTTGCTAGAGTATGGAGATCCAGAAGGCTTTGTGCTCCGAATTTCTCATAGTTTCTTCCTCAATGCATGGAGGTGTACCAGATTTAATTTGATGATTTTCAAAGCAATTTAACTAGGTTAATTGTTGGTGCCTCTTTACTTTGTTGATTCTAGATAGTTTTTAGTTCCGAGAGAGATCTTTGATTTTCTCCCTGATTTTAAGCTATAAAAGGTAATTCTTTATCCCAATCCAGATCTATAGCATAATTAGAACCCTGGTAAGAGGAGTACCTTAGTTAATTTAAGCTTATGAAGTTTTTATAATTGGATCCTATGTTCAAAAAGTACCCCACAAGCTAATGAAATTAGCCTTGTAAACTATTTCATTCATGATATAATCATGATTGAATGATATTCTTTATATGGCCATCTTTATCTTATGCTCTTTATTTACTTCACTAGCATTTGGATGAAGCCCTTAGATTGCACAAGACTATAGGACTTGGTCATGTAGTGGGTGGTGATCATGGAATAAGTTTCACATGGTTGTTATCTTAAATCTTTCAAGTCCTTTCATCTCCCATCTCCCAAAAGTGACCTAGGGCAAGATATTTGTTGATTTCTTAATAGCCTTGATATTATATCTCTATTCTTAATGTTTGATTCCATTGTGTGACCTCACCTTTCGAAAACTTATATTTCAAATTGTCACACCACTTTGTGAAAGGATTTCTAGGAATCGATCATTATAAAATACATAGGAGATGCACTTACCCTTTACAATAGTAAAGAGTCGGATTTCGTCTTAGATCCCATGAACTCCATGCCAAGTAGCTCATACCCAATCTCAACTTGAAAGACTCACTAGGTGGTTAAGAAAGAGTCAAAACATAAGGACTGGACATAAGGTTACCATGGATCTTTAGGTCAAAGGATTAATATTATGCACTAACGTAAATAAGAGAACTAGTCACTACGGCTATCTAGTGGGTTATCCAGTAGGTCTTTAGTGCCTTGTTCTCTAACATGTACCAACTAACTTGCACTTGTATTTCATACAGTTGCTCATGGAATGAAGCAATCTCCAACTTTTGGATTTAGGCATCGTTAGTATAAGTCTATTTAGATCTTAGATGACCCTTCTTATAAGATCCTGTGACATAGAAAATTTGATATCATGATTGTGTGAGACTTATTCCATGGTCACCAAACCAAGTCTCACAGTCCTAGGTGATTTAAAAGCTTCATCTAAATGCAAGTGAAGTGAAATAAAGCATAAGAAGAAGATGACCATATAAAGAATATTATTCAATGAAGATTATTTTACAAGGAAATAGTTTTTAGAAGGCCAATCTCATTAGCTTGTAGGGTACTATTCTAATATTTAGAGGTTGTGTGTGAGGCTCGTGTAGCTTGCTTATTTCCCCCACTTGTGGGATTTTTTAATTGCTTGAACTTCATCAAGTTCGACAATAATTCTATTTCTATCCAATAAAAAATGCTTTTCAAAAAAATACATGTTCCTCACAACAAACACCTTTTATTTTGAGGGATCATAGAAATAATAACCTATAAACTTTCTAGGTATCCTACAAACTTGCACAAGGTGGATCTAGTATCCAACTTTTCTCTTACAGTCCATCTAACATATGTAAGAGATCCCCTAACCTTGAGATAATGGTCACAGCATGCTTTACCATGCTATATCTCATATGATGTTTTTGGGATCGATTTTGAAGATAATATTTTTAGTAACTTCGCCACTGTGAAAAAGGTGTATCCCCAAAAGGATATATGTGAAGGCCAGTAAGGTACAAAAATCTAATATCAAAACTTCAAAACATCAAAGTAACTATTGCCTATAAGCTAATCAAGGATCTAATCATGCCTATGATTTATATGTAGATAGAGGATTACCTTGATGAACAAATCCAAGGAGTATCAAGTGAACACTTCACTGGTTCTAGAATCTACCTATTTGTGGCGCAGCAAGAACATTGTAACGATCGCCTATCAAATCACCTCCAAAAATTTTGAAAAACTATTTGGAGCTAGCCAACACTTTGAAGAACTTATAGTTAAAATTTTAGATCAATTGGCCATTCGAAACATCCTAGATAAAATTGCAAAGTTGGACTTTGAGCCAGTGGATCTTTAGAAATGAGCAAGTCGTATGCCTTACCTCAATTACAATGATCCACACACTAATGAGATCTTCATAAATCTCTAGTCTATGAGTTGGAATAAGACCAAATATTTTTTGATGGTGGAGACCAAATTTGGGGTAGGAAGATGAAGAAAGAAACTTAGCCTTCAATACATGAAATGCCAGCTTATAAATGTTTTGGAGGGAAATGAAGAATCTAATTCTTCACACCAATTGGCATTCATCTGGCCGGCCAGCACTCTATATCTATATATAGGTGTGGAATAGTATGATACCAAGGTGGCATCCCACATTCCACGAGGAGGGTGGCCAATGGGGGGTGCTTAGGTGGCAAAATTTGAATTCATATCTCATTTGAATTTCATTGGCATCTTAATTACATTTGGAATAGTATTTCAAATTAATTAAGATGCCATCTCAAATCACATTTGTGTCTTCCCTCCAAAATTCAATCTTCATAATTAATTAAATTAAACTCTTTAATTTAATTAATTATCCTTCGACTTAACTCTTTAAGTCAAACTAGCTTAACTCCTTAAGCTAAATTTGTTAACTTAACTCTTTAAATTAACTTGACCAATTGATGGTCATGTTGGCACCAAATAATTAAATATTTACTCATTAGTTTAATTTAAATCCTAAATTATTTTATTAAATTAACACTTAAATCAATCAAGGTAAAATTTACCCTCAAACTTGGCCCCAAAAATCAGTCCACTAGGAGATACTATTTTCTAACACATTAGAAAATTCTCTCCATTAATCAAGAAGCTAATTGGATTTTGTATGTGACCCAATAGGTTCTAGCATTCATCGGATATGGGCTCACAACTCTTTATGACTTTTGAATTTCTTATATTCATTCTAGTTAAAAAATCCTTTTAAACTAGTCGACTCAATTTAATTAATCTCATTAATTTAAGAGTATCCAATCTCCATGGTCGATGTCCAACCTAAAGCCTATAGAGACCAACTAAATGACCAAAACTAATATTCTAGAGAACCATAATCGCTCTATGCATGCCATGCAAATACGGTTCTTTCATTTTTGATCTCCCAAAAGAGGCCTATGGAAAGATATTTATTGGCTCTCTAATAACCTCAATACTATGTCTCTATTCTTAATGTTCAATCCCTATTGTGTGACCTCACCTTTGGAAAACTCATTTTCCAAATTGTCACACCACCTTGTGTAAGGATTTCTGGAAATTAATTATTATAGAACATATAGGAGATGCATTTGCCCTTCACAACAACGAGGAGTCAGATCCTATCTTGGATCTCACAAACCTCTATGCCAAGTAGCTCATACCTAATCTCAACTTGAAAGACCTACTAAGTGGTCAAGAAAGAGTCAAAGTATGAAGACTGGACACATGGTTACCATGAATCATCAGGTCAGAGGACTAATAATAGGTACTAGCATAAGTAGGAGAACTTGCCAGTACCAACTTGCTACTATAGCTATCTAGTAGTTTCTCCAGTTGGTCTTCAATACTTTGTTCTTTAATAAAGCATCCACTAACAGGCACCTGTATCTTATATAGTTGCTTGTGGAATAGAGTAATCTCTAACCTTTAGATTTATACATCGTTTGTGTAAATCCATCCAGATCTTAGATATACTGTCTCATAAGATCCTATGACTTGATAGATTTAAGATCATAATGTGTGAGACTTATTCCATAGCCACCAAACCAAGTTATGTAGTCATAGGTGATCTAAGGGTTTCATTCAAATGCTAGTGAAGTGAAATAAAGCATAAGATGAAGATGGCTATATAAAGAATATCATTCAATCAAGATTATACTAATAGTGAAATAGTTTACAAGACTAATCTCATTGGCCTGCAGGGTACTATTCAAAAAATCTCCTACTTATCTTAAAGCCAATGTTCTATGGCCTTAAGACCTATCTTAATAAGATATATTTCAAAGACCTTTAGCTTTTAGGGGTTAATACATTGGTTCTACTATATTCCTTTATGAGGTAATTTTTATCCACTCAATTGTCATCTCTATCAATTGATGTCATATATCAAATGATAATGTATTTATTGTGTCTGAATCACTGATGAGATCTTGGCTTAAGTCCTAAATTGTCTTCCACAGATAATCGTAGGCTCATGCATGCTAGGCACTACACCCAACATTTAGATGAAGTTTTTATCTAAACACCTTCCTATGTAGTTTGCAAAACAATAAAATATTTCACCTTTGTGGTTATCTAGGCCATGGTGTCTATTTGGAACTCTTCTAGCACACTATGACACCATTAAGGTAAAATATGTATCCAAAAGTGGATATTAGATCATCTATTTTGGATTGAAAAATAATATCTAAAAACTCCATGAGTTTTAATTCTCCATTTTCATATACCAAAGACAAGTTTTTAGTTCTTTTTACAGATTATTTTAATGGTCTTTCAATGATAATCACCAGGATAAGATTGGAACCTACTTAAAACACTTAGTGAGTGTGCCACATCTGATCTTGTACATTGAACATCATACAATTATGCTCCATAAAGTGGACACATAAAATATGTGGGACATTTTGTGTCTCTTGTCCATAGTCTAAAGGGTTATAGACTTAGAGAGACAAAGATCATGTCCCAAAGGAGGAATCACTTTTTGGATTCTACCATACTAAACCTTTTTAGTATCTTGTTCAATGTACGGGATTTGAGAAAATCCCAGCATCCTCCCCAATCTATCTCTATAGATACGTATTTCTAATATGCAGAATGCATTTCCCAAGTCCTTGGAGAATTGTGTAGATAACCATGCTTTAGTACACTCTAATGTTTCTACCTTATTCCCAATGAAAAGGATGTCATTGACATAAAGCATAAAAAAATGCATAGTACTCCCACTAGTTTACTTGTACACACAAGGTTTATACACCTTTTAGACAAAGCCAAACAATTTGACTATCTTATTAAAAATTTATGTTCCAAGTTCAAGACACCAATTAGAGTCCATAAATGGATCTTTGAAGTTTGCAAACCTTTTGCTCACTCCCTTTGGATGAAAAACCTTGTGGTTGCTCTATATAAATTTTTTCTTCAATGTCACCATTGTGGAAACTGGTTTTCACATTCATTTGCCATATCTTACAGTCATAATATGTAGTTATGGTAAATAAAATTCAAATGAACTTGGTATAGCGATCGGTGAAACGATTTCCTTGAAATTGATATTGGGTCTTTGAGTGTAACCTTTTGCCACTATTTGCACCTTAAAAGTCACCACTTCTCCATCTACGCCAAGCTTTTACTTATAGATCCACTTGCAACCAAATAGAACTATTCCCTTTGGTGGATTTACCAAAGTCCATACTTTGTTTGAATATGTGGAGTTTATTAGGATCTCATGGCTTTAAGCCAATGTTCTGAGTCTATGTCTAACATAGCTTCCTCATAGGTCTTTGGATCCCTATTTGATTAATTTATCTCATGAAGAAATTCAAACCTTTTGGGTTACTTCTTGATCTAGTTCAACCTTTTCAGAGGTTATTTGTAAGGCTCTTTTATATTTATTTATTTCTACTGCTTGTGGGATTTCTTATTCATCTTGAACTTTACCAAGTTCAATTACAACACTTTTTCTATTTCACAAAAATTTCTTTTCCAAAAAATGGGCATTTCTTGAAATAAACACCTTTCATTCCAAGAGATCATAAAACTAATAATCCATATACTCTTTTAGGTATCTCATAAACTTGCACAAGGTGGATCTACTATCTAACTTATCTCTCACTATCCATCTCACTAGGCTAGAGATTCCCAAACCCTTAGATAATGGTAAGAGGGAGCTTTTCCATACCACATCTCATGCGACATTTTTAGTACAAACTTTAAAGGTACTACTCTTAGTAACTTCACTGCCATCATTAAGGCATATCCCCAAAAGGATACATGCACATTGAATAAGCTCATTATGAAATGTACTATGTCTAAAAAGGTATGGCGGCTCCTCTTAGCTACTCCATTCTGTTGACGTGTTCCAAGTGGAGTCCATTGAGAGAAAATCCCATTCTCTTTTAGATATTTCAAGAATATAGTACTTAGGTATTTTTTCTCTCGATCCAATTGAAGCGCTTTAATATTAAGTTCCTTTTGCTTTTCCACTTTATTTCTATACTCTTTGAACTTTTCAAAAGCCTCAAACTTGTACTTCATAAGATACATTTTTCCGAACCAACTATAGTTATTGAAAAAGGCGATGAAATACGAATAACCCATCTCCCGCTAACTCTTAGTGGTCTACAAACATCCGTATGGATTAAATCTAAAGAATTTCCGAAGCACTTCATTTGTCCTACAAAAGGAGCTTTGGTCATTTATCCCTTCAAACAAGATTCATAAGTAGAAGGGTTCTCAATGCCACTAACATTTAGTGCTTTGAGAGCTTCAAACTTGTTCATCCTAATTTTTTGGAGATATAACCAAGCCACATCATGACATTATCTTAGATATCTAATTTCTTATTTAGTTGAAAGTACATTAGTGATGGTTAAGAATCTAATATGTACAATCCTTTGTTAAGTATACCATGAGCAATTAAAGAACTCATTCTTTAATGCCTTCAATCTCCCATTTGATATGGAAGGATCAAATCCTTTGCTATCTAAAATAGGAATTGAAATGATGTTCTCAACAATATATGGTACTATTTGACAAAGGTCTAATACAAGTATGGAGTTCTCTAAGTCTAACTTATTGTAAGCCTTCGACTTTAGACATAACTTTTGCTCCTTAACTAGGGCGGTAAATCATATCCACAACATTTAGTTCTATCCTTCTTTCTATTCTTTTGTAACAACTTACAAAGAAAAGAACCATATGTGATATCATATATCCATGAGGAAGAATTCATCCTAAATGCACATCAATAAAGTGTATGTGCTTCTTAAAAGTTGCATGGTATTCCTTACAATAATGCTTCCAATGGCCTATTTTGCCCAAATAGAAACAAGTAATATCGACTATTTCCTCTATAATCTTCTTAAGTTCTTTGGATGCCTTTCATAGTTGTTTTCCCTTAGAGGAAGAACATTTTTTCCCTTTACCTCCCTTTCTAGCACCCTTATGGCTCATAAACTTGGAGAAAGAAACAAGTGTCACAGGTTTGCCCTTATCATAGTAGTCTCCTTCTAGATCAACATTTTAATCAATAAAACTTGGCAAGAATGTAAGGATCAAATTCTTATGGAGATCATTGTCCATCACTATGTCCAAGTTGAAAAGCTTCTCCGAGCCTAATCATCTTTAGACCGTAGTCGATGACATATGACTTTCCATCTATCCTAACTTGAAAAGTTTCCTTTGACAACATGAAGTTCCCATACCGCATTTGCTTTACAGCTCTTAGTAAAATTTAGCCAAGGTATAATTCATCTATTATTGAGACTTTCAAAGTTTGTAGATGCCATCATGAGACTAAGGGATAGGATGATCCCAAGCCCAATTCTTGAACTTTTCATGTGTTTCTAGATCTACATTAATCCCAAAGGGATTAGGTGTACCATGATATAGGACTTATATCTACTTTTAAAAATCTAGAACGATTTTCCAAGTTAACTCAATCATAAAAGTTTAACCCGATTGGTTTATTGGTTTCTAAAATAACGTTGACTGAAATGTTAATCATTCTTAAGATTTCACAAAACCTTAAAGGCAAACAAGAGAATATGAGTATGTGATTGAATTTGATATTAAAACATGTTCATGGTCTTTCAAGCTTATTTTTCTCCCACTATTTTATCAAATTCTGCACCCCTAAGAAGAATTTGAGAAATCAAATTTTCTAGTGAGAATCAAGACTCCAATAACTTGCCGATGGACCTTGTGACTGAGTGCTATCCACCAGCAATCAAAAGGTAAGCAACTTTTGCTAATTACATCTCACTTTTCATATAGATCTACGTAATCATGTGCCATCTATACTACTAAGTGCTAAGTCAAACCCATCAATTAAACTTTATCTCAAGATGCCCTCACGACATACCCCGTGATCGAGTGCCAATGCATAAGGGTTCTCAAGTAAAAGGTGCATCATATGTTAAGTGTATGCTTACAGCATTCCTCTTAAATGTGGCCCCCATGACCTAGTGTCATCACACAAAATTAATAGCATCATCATGGCGTGCACTATTGGTGGAAAGCTTGGATTAATTAAAACTCTTTTAATTTGTATCTATTTTGACTTAATATTTGAAAATACTTAAACATTTTAAGTAGAGGATTTTTACTTGCAAAGATCTCATCATTTTTTATCTTCTTATTAGGTTCTTTACATCCTAATCATGCATCTCGTATATCAATAGGATATGAAAAGCATAAATAAGTAAATAGTCTAGCATGTTGTTCCTAGGGTGCGATGACCATGAGTCTAACTAAGTGATGCACTTAGAGCCATAGGTGCATCACTTCGGTTGATTTTAAGTGGGTTGAATTAAATTTAACTATTTCATGAGTGTATTCTACACATTCATGGATCTTCAAATGGCCTCTATGCCTTCATTGGACTCCTTTCTCTATGCAACATTTAAATGAAATGGAAATCCTCACTCCTAGAGGTTATACTCTCATAAGTTTTACAAGATTGAACAAAAGGTATGCAAGCCTCATTTAATACAACCCTTTTCAACAACTTTGAAACAAATAAATCAATTTAAAAGGCTTATGATCATCCCCATTCATTAAATAATTAAATGAATAATAAATAAATTTAGAATTAACAATTAATTCCAACAATTAAATGCTTATCCCATAAACAAATAATTGAACCAAACATAACATTTATGCCATAAATTGGAGATCAACTTTAACCAATTTTCTAAAGCATTTAAATATGTCAAACATAATTTTGAGACATAGCACAACACTTGTGCACCTAATGTGTGTAGTGCGAAAACTTGTTGAGCATTAAAGGAGTTGAGAAAACAACTCAAAGCTCACCAAATGCCCCTAAAACTGGACTGCATGGCAGCCCTTGGTGCACAGTTGGGCAGCCTAGTTCCAGAGTATCAAGTGAATACTTCATTAGTTCCAGAGTCTGTCTACTTGTGGCACAGCAAGAAAATTATAACAATTGCCCTATCAAATCACCTCCAAAAATTTTGAAAAAATATATGGAGCTATAAAACACTTTGGAGAAGTTTTTGTTAAACATTCAAATTAATTGGCCATCTAGACTGTCCTAGTTAAAATCACAAAGCCGAACCTTGAGCATGTAGATCTCCAAAAATGAGCAAGTTATATGCCTTACCTTTATTGTAATAATCCATATACCAATGAGATCTTCATAAATCTGTAGTCTATGAATTAGAGTAAGACTAGAGATTTTTTGATGGTGGAGGCTGAATTTGGGGTAGGAAGATAAAGAAAGAAGCTTAGCCTTTAAACCCATGAAAGGCTAGCTTGCAATTGTTTTGAAGGGAAATGAAGAATTTAGTTCTTCACACCAATAAGCATTCATCTGGCTAGCCAGCAGTCTATATCTATATATAGGTGTGAAATAGTGTGATGCGAAGGTAGCATCACACATTCCATGAGGAGGGTGGCTAACAAGGGGTGCTTAGGTGACAAAATTTGAATCTAAATCTTATTTGAAATTTATTTGCATCTTAATTACATTTGGAGTCTTATTTCAAATTAATTAAGATGCCATCTCAAATCTAATTTGAGTCTTCCCTCCAAAATTCAATATTCCTAATTAATTAAATTAAACTCTTTAGTTTAATTAATTATCCTTTGACTTGACTCTTTAAGTCAAACTAGCTTAACTTCTTAAGCTAATTCGTTAACTTAATTCTTTAAGTTAACTTGACCAATTGATGGTCATGTTGGCATCAAATAATTAACTCCTTAATTATTAGTCTAATTTAACTCTTAAATGTATTGATTAATTTAACAATTAAATCAATCAAGCCAAAATTGACCCTGCCCTCAAACTTGGCCCCAAAAATGGGTCCACTAGGAGACACTATTTTCTAACACTTCAAAAAATTCTCTCCATTAATTAGGACACTAATTGGATTTTGTGTATGACCCAATAGGTTCTACCATTCATTGGACATGGGCTCTCAACTCCTTGTGACTTTTGAATATCTTATATTAGTTCTAGTTTAAAACTCCTTTTAAACTCATTGACTTAATTCAATTATTCTCATTAATTGAAGAGTATCCAATTTCCATGGTCGATATTCAACCTCAAGCCCACAGAGCCCAACTAATTGATCAAAATGAATATTTTGGAGAACCATCATCGTTCTATGCATGCCATGTAAATATAGTCCTTCCATCTCCTATCTCCTATAAAAGGCCTAAGGCAAGATATTTATCGGCTCTTTAATAGCCTCGATACTATGTCTCTATTCTTAATTTTTGATCTTTATTGTGTGACCTCACCTTTGAAAAACTCTTTTTCCAAATTGTCACACCACCTTTTACAAGAATTTCTAAAACTTGATCATCATAGAACACTTGAAAAATACACTCGCCCTTAACAACAATGAGGAATCGAATTCTATTTTGGATCTCACAAATCTCCATACTAAGTAGCTCATACCCAATCTCAACCCAAAAGACCCACTAGGTAGTAAAGGAAAAGTCAAAGCATGAGAATCAGACACGAGTTTACCATGGACTCTTAGGTTAAAAGACTAATAATATGCACTAGCGCAAACAGGGAACTTGCCACTACCGACTTGCCACTATAGCTATTTAATAGATTCTCCAGTAGGTCTTCATTACCTTATTCTCTAACAAACGCCCATTAACATGTACCTATATCCCATATAGTTGCTCATGGAATGGAGCAATCTCCAATTTTTGGATTTTTGCATCATTAGTGCAAGTTTATCTAAATCTTAGATGCCTTGTCTTATCAAATCCTATGACTTGAAAGATTTGAGATCCCGACTATGTGAGACTAATTCCATGGTCACCAAACCAAGTCCTACAGTTATAGGTGGTCTAAGGGCTTCATTCAAATGCTAGTGAAGTGAAATAAAGCATAAGATGAAGATGGCCATATAAAGAATATCATTCAATCAAGATTGTACTAGAAGTGAAATACTTTACAAGGATAATCTCTTTGGCTTGCAAGGTACTATTCAAGCAATGGGCACATCGGAAAAAGCTCATTATGGAATGTACCATATCTAATAAAGTGCAATTTATTCTCTTGGATACTCCATTATATTAGGTTGTGCTGGGTGGAGTCTATTGAGAGAAAATCCCATTCTTCTTTAGATAATTCAAGAATTCAATACTTAAGTATTTCCCCCCTCGATCCGATCGAAGAGTTTAATACTAAGTCCCTTTTATTTTTCTACTTCATTCCTATACTCTTTGAACTGTTTAATGGCCTCAAACTTGTACTTCATGAGATACACATATTTGTACCGACTATAATTATTAGTGAAGATAATGAAATAAGAATAGCCTTCTCTCCTCTTAACTCTTAGTGGTCCATAAACATCTATATGGATTAAATGCAAAGGCATTTTTGAGCTCTCCATTTTTCCTACAAAAGGAAACTTGATCATTTTTCCATTCAAACAAGATTCACAAGTGGGAAGGTCCTCAATACCACCAACATTTAGTGTTTTGAGAGCTTCTAACTTGCCCATCCTATTTTTAGAGATATGCTTAAGTCTTGTATGCTATAAAATGGCATCTTCTTGGATATCTAGCTCCCTTTTAATTGTTTGAATGTGCATTAGTGAAGGTTGAGAATTGATTATGTATAATACATAATTAATGTACCTGGAGCATCAAATGAACAATTCTTTAATGCCTTTAATATCCCATTCAATATAGAAAAATAAAATCCTTCATTATCAAGAATGAGAATTGAAATAATGTTCTTAACAAGGTGAGTTACATAATAAACTATATCAAGAACTGTACAAGAATTCCTTAAATCTAACTTGTGAAGGTATGTGCGGTGCTAAGATACAAATATTTTCAAATAACATGAATATAACTAGCCTACACACATCCCTAAGGATCAATACATGCATAGGAATCTAATTTAGAGAGGGGAAAAACCTGGGTGAAAATAGAAATTTTGAGGAGCAAGAAAAACTCTCTTCAACCGTTGAAGAAGTTTCTCACTGGCACTATAGATTTACCACCCGTTTTCCCATAACTAGACTCCTCCTTGTTAACTAAACTTTTTACCACAATGTCTCAACTCCTTGAGGATAATAAAGCTCAAAAATCAGCTCAATTAGAAAATCATAGGCTCTCCCAGAACTCACCACAACAAGCTGCCAGAAATTGCTTATGCAAGAACAAGAGCAACCCAAATAGCTTACGTCTAATGAAACAGTCCACACACCATAACTATGGCTTATTCTATACAATATGGCTGAAAATATCTATATAGAATATGAGAGGAAAGGCTAGGAATATGGGGGTGAAAGATGGAGGAAGTTGGAGAGAATAATGGGGATGCTAACAAATTAGATGCCCACTACACTAGTTTGTTAGGAGAATCAATCACACTTTGCTTGCAAGCTACAAGTGCCTGAGCTTCCTCTCCCCATATCTATATATAGGAGTGGGGCAGTGTGTGGTCACACACCACCCTTAAGGAGAATGTGCCAAGTGTCCATGCCAAGGTGGCCACTAACCTTTAGTGCTTAGTGAATAAGAATATTAATTGAAGCTTACATTTCATCTTATGAAATATCTTCCAATTAAATTCCATATCCATATTAAATGAACTCTTAAATTAATTATTCTCTTCAAAAATTAACTCTTCGATTTAATTAAATTAAATACTTTAATTTAATTTATAATAATTTGACTTAACTCTTAAGTCAAAATGCTTAAAAATTTAAGCTAGTCAAAATTAATTGAAGAAAAATAAATTTACTTAAATTAATTTTGACCAATTGATAGTCATGTAACATCAATTAATTAACTCTTAATTAATTGATCTTAATTTAACTCTTACATTAATTTGACCAATTTAACATTTAAATTGATCAAGCCAAATTGACTACAATTTTTCCTCCTCCAAAACTAGTCATAGATTTTCTAACTCTTGGAAAGTTCTCTTTCATTCAATAGGTCATGTTATTAGCTTTTATGTGTAACCTATTAAGTTCTACCATCCATTGGATATGGGCGCATAACTCCTTGTGACTTTTGGAATTCAAATATTTACATTAGTTTTAAACTCCTTTAAATTAAGCGAATTAATTCAATTAATCTCATTAATGGAAGTGTACCCAATCTCCATGATTGATGTCTAACCTCAAGCCCATGGAGCCTAACTAATTAGCTAAAGTGAATGTTCTTGAAACACCATTCTATCATTAATATAAAATGCAAATATGGTCCTTCCATCTTTTATCTCCTGAAAGTAGCCTAGGGCAAGATATTTGTCGGCTCCTTAATAGCCTCCATACTATGCTTCTATTTTCCAAGTTTGATACACATTGTGACCTCATCTTTGGAAAGGCCTTTCCAAATTGTCACATCACTTCACATAAGGAGTTTTTGGAATCGATTATTATAGAATTTATAGGAGATGCATTCACGGTTTACAAAAATGAGGAGTCAGATTCCATCTTGAATCTCACAAGCCTCCATGTCCAATAGCTCATGCTCAATCTCTATTTAAGTAGCTCACTAAGTGACTAAGGAAGAGTCAAAGAATAAGGGCCAAATACTATTAGAATAGTACCCTACAAGCCAATGAGATTTTCTTATATTTACAACCTTGATCAAATGGTATTCTTTATATAGCCATCTTTATCTTATGTTTAGTTTTACTTCAATCATATTTAGATAAAACCCTTAGATCATCTATGACTACGGGACTTGGTTCAGTAACCATAGAATAAGTCTTACACAATCGTGATCTTAAATCTTCCAAGCCATCGAATCTTATGAGATAAGATACCTAAGATCTAAATAGACTTGCATTAATGATGCATAAATCTAAACGTTGGAGATTTTTCATTCCACGAGCAACTGTATAAGATATAGGTGCATGTTGTACGTGTTTATCAGAGAATAAAGTACTAAAGACCTACTCAGAGAATCCATCAGACAGTAGCAGTAGTAAGTTAGTAGTAGCAAGCTTTTTTGCTTATGCTAATGCATATTATTAGTCCTATGACATGAGGGTCTATAGTAACATTGTATCCAGTCCTCATGTTTTGACTCTTTCTTGACTACTTAGCAAGTCTTTTGGGTTGAGATTGGGTATGAGCTATTTAGCATAGAGGTTTATGAGATCCAAGATAGAATCTGACTCTTCGTCTTTGTGAAGGGCAAGTGTATATCCTATGTGTTCTACAATAATCAATTACAAAAAATTTTTGCACAAAGTAATGTGACAATTTGGAAAGGCCTTTCCAAAGATGAGGTCACAAATGGTATCAAATTTTGAAAATAGAAGCATAGTATCGAGGCTATTAGGGAACTGACAAATTTCTTGCCCTAGGCCACTTTTGGGAGATAGGAGATGGAAGGACCATATTTGTATTGTACACTAATGTTGGAATGGTTTTTCAAGAGCATTCATTTCAGCCAATTAGTTGGGCTTCATAGGCTTGAGGTTGGATATCGACCTTGAAGATTGGGAACTTTTTAATTAATGAGATTAATTGATTTGAGTCGCTTAGTTTAAAGGAGTTTAAACTAATGTAAATATTTAATATTTCAGAAGTCATAAGGAGTTGTGAGCCCATGTCCAATGAATGGTAGAACTTAATGGGTTATGCACAAAAGCTAATAACATGACTTATTGAAGGAAAGAGAATTTTCTAAGAGTTAGAAAATTCATGACTGGTTTTGGAGAAGGCAAAATTGTAGCCATTTAGGCTTGATTAATTTAAATGTTAAATTGTTCAAATTAATTTTAGAGTTAAATTAAGATCAATTAATTAAGGGTTAATCAATTGACGGTACATGACTATCAATTTCTCAAAATTAATTTAAGGGTTAAATTGATTTTTCTTAAATTAATTTTGACTAACTTAAATAGTTAAGCATTTTGACTTAAAAGTTAAGTCAAATTATTATTAATTAAATTAAAATGTTTAGTTTAATTTAATTAAGTTGGAGAGTTAATTGTTGGAGAGAATAATTAAATGAATGGTTTATTTAATATGAATTGGAATTTAATTGCAAGACATTTCATAAAATGAAATATATGCTTCAACTAATATTCTTATTCACTAATGACAAGTTAGTGGCCACCTTGGCAAGGACACTTGGCATCACCTCCTTGAGAATGGTGCGTGACAACTCCTATATATAGATATAGGAAAGCAGCCGGCCAAGGTGTGAGGATGTGCATGCTTAGTGTGATTTTTCTCCTAACAATATTATGTAGTGGAAATCTAATTTGTTGGCCTCCCATTATTCTCTCTAACTCCATCTACTTTCCACCTTTATATTCTCACCCTTCCCTCTCATGTTCTCTATAGATATTTCCTATCATATCATAGAGAATATGCCATAGTTGTGGTATGTGGATTATTTCATTAGAGGCAAGCCGTTTGGGTTGCTCTTATTCTTGCAGAGGCAAATTTTGGCAGCCTATTATGCAAAAAGGAGGAGTTTAACTTGGGGAAATCTGGTGGTGAACCTACTGTGCCATTGAAAAGCTTCTTCAACAATTGAAGAGAGTTTTTCTTACTCTTCGAATTTTCTATTTTCACCTAGTTATTTCCCTTCTCTAAATGTCATTCCTATACATGTGTGTAGGCTAGTTACATTCATGTGTTTTCAAAAATATTTGGATCCTAGCACCACACATACCTTCAAACATAAGGTTACCATCGATCATCAAGTCAAAAGACTAATAATATGCACTAGTGTAAGTAAGAGAGCTTGCCACTACGACTTGCCACTGCGGCTATCTAGTGGATACTCTAGGTAGGTCTTCAATGCATTGTTCTTTAACAAACACCCATTAATATGCATCTATATTTCATATAGGATTGCTCGTAGAACGGAGCAATATCCAACCCTTAGATTTATGCATCATTAGTGCAAGTCTATTTAGATCTTAGATGCCCTATCTCATAAGATCCTATGATTTGAAAGATTTAAGATCATGATTGTGTAAGATTTATTCCATGATCACCACCTAGTGCATGACCAAGTCCCATAGTCTTGTGTAATCTAAGAGCTTTATCCAAATGCAAGTGATGTAAATAAAGAGCATAAGACGAAGATGGCCATATGATGAATATAATTCAATCAAGATTATCTTACAATGAAATAGTTTTCAAGGCCAACCTAATTGGCTTGCAGTGCACTATTCCAACAATCTCCCACTTTCCCTAAAGCTATTGCCCCTTAGCCTTGAGACCCATCTTCTCAAGATGTCCCTTCAAAGATCGTTAGTATTTAGGGGTTTAGATAGTGGTATGCTATATTCTCTTTTGAGACAACTTTATCCACTTAGTTGTCACCTCTATTAATTGATATCACATATCAAATGATAATGGATTTACTGTGTTTAGATAACTTGATGAGATCTTGACTCAAGTCCTAAATTGTCTTTAAAAGATAATCGTAAGCTTATGCAAACTAGGTACTGCATTCAACTCTTGGATGAAGTTTTTCATGCAAACACCTTCCTTTGTAGTTTCCAAAACCACAAATTATATTACCTCAATGCTTGTTTCGGCCATGGTGTCTTGATGGAACTTTTCCAACTCACTATGCTGTTATTAAGACAAAATATAAATTTAATAGTGAATTTCAAGTCATCTACATTAGATTGAAAACTTGAATCTGAAAACCCCTCAAGTTTTAATTCTCCATTGCTGTGTATCAAAAATGAGTCCTTAGTCCTTCTCAAGTACTTAAAGATTATTTTTATGGACATCTAGTAACTCTCATGGAGACTGGTTTGGAACCTACTCGTGACGCTTAACGAGTGGCCACATCCAATCTTATATATTTAATGGCATATAATATGCTTCCTATAGTAGATGTATAAGGTATGTAGGACATTCTATGTCTCTCACTATTAGTCTAAATGGCCATAGACTTGGAGAGATAAAGACCATGTGCCAAGGTGTCACGGATGGACTCTATCTTGCAGCGAAACGACCGTCTATCTGTGATGGCATCTCAGGTTCCATCCAACCTTCGATCCGCCAATGTCCATCTCGAGTCTTTTTCATGGCCCATTCCTCATTTTGGCCCAGTAGCTTATTAGCATAAGCATCAGAACGCCTCACAGTACTGGCATACTCACCTATTCCAAATATCCACAATCATC
>JACGDI010005396.1:1359099-1436403 GCA_014898725.1 Jacaranda copaia
GAAAGACCGCTCCCGGTCGTCCTTAATGTTCGGTGCCCAAACGGACATGGAATGACTTCAAACTTGGTGGGAAGTATCCTCATAACTCAGAGAGTGTGCCATAAAAACAGATTTTCAATATGCACCTCATAAGAGTCTCTGCTCATGGGTCATTTCCGCCCTACCGGGTGAGCCGACAATGCCTTGTCGCTCCAAACACCCCTTCAAGTCACGGTCGTCATGCTTCTCCAATGAGCGACCCGTGAAACAAGGGGAGAAATCCCCTATTGAATTCTTCTATACTAAGCCTTTTTAGTATCTTATCAATGTAAGGGGTTTGGTAAATCCCCAAAATCTTCCTGGATCTATCTCTATAGATATGCATTCTTAATGTACAGGATGCTTCTCCCAAATCCTTCATAAAGAATTGTGTAGACAACAGCGCTTTAGTACACTTTAACATTTCTCTCTCATTCTTAATGAGAATAATGCCATCTACATAAAGCTCAATAAATTGTATACTACTCCCACTAGCCTCTTGCACACACATAGTTCATTCACATTTTTAACAAAGTGAAAAGATTTGACTTTCTAATCAAAATGTATGTTCCAAGTTTGGGATATCTACTTGAGTTCATAAATAGATCTTTGGAGTTTGCAAAGTTTTTGCTAGTTCCCTTTAGATGTAAAACCATGTGGTTGGTCTATATAAATCCTTCTTCAATGTCTCCTTTGAGGAAAGTGGTTTTCACATCCATTTTCCATGCCTCGTAGTTATAATATACGGCTATGACAAGCAAAATCCGAATGGACTTAGGTATTGTGATCAATGCAAAGGTTTGTCAAAAATTAATACCGAGTCTTTGAGTGTAACCTTTTGCCACTAATTACACTATAAAGGTTATCACCTCTCTATTGACTCCTAGCTTTCACTTATCAATCCACTTGCAGCTAATGAAAACTATTCCCTCCAATGGATCCGCCAAAGTTCATACTTCGTTGGAGTACACGGAGTCTATTTCAAATTTTATGGCATTTGGCCAATGTCCTGAGTCTATGTCCAATATAACTTCCTCATAGGTCTTCAGATCATTATCCAATTGGCCTATCTCATGAAGAAATCTAAACTTTTTAAATTGCTTCTAGATTCAGTCTGACCTTCTTTATATGTAAGGCTCTTTGATATTTATTTATTTCTTTCGCTTGTGGAATTTGATGATCATCTTGAACTTCACCAAGTTCAACAACAACATCTTCTCTATCTTATAAAAATTCCTTTTCTAAAAGTTGATGTTTCTTAAAATAGAACATCTTTTATTTTGAGGGATCTTGAAAGTAATAACCTAAAGACTCTCTTAGGTATCCCCCAAAATTGCACAAGTTAAATCTACTATCCAACTTATCTCCCACTATCCACCTCATGTATGTAGGACATCCCCAAACCTTGAGATATTGGTAAGAGGGTATTTTTCCATACAACATCTCACATAGTATCTTTGGCACCGACTTTGAAGGTATTAAACTTAGTAACTTAGTAGTCATTATTAAGGGCATCCTCATAAGGATATAGGCACATCAAAAAATCTCCTCATGGAACATACCATGTCCAACAGGATACAACTTCTCCTTTCGACTACTTTGTTATGTTAGGGTGTGCCGGGTGGAGTCCATTTAGAGCGATTTCTATTCTTCTTTAGATAATCCAAGAATTTGGTACTTAAGTACTCTCTCTCTCAATATAATTGAAGAGCTTTAATACTCAATCCTTTTTGTTTTTCTAATTCATTCCTATACACTTTGAACTTTTCAAAGGCCTCAAACTTGTACTTCATAAGATACATATGTCGGTACCGACTATAATCATCAATAAAGGTGATGAAGTAAGAATAGCTTTCTTTCCCATTAACTCTTAGTGGTCCACAAACATCTGCATAGATCAAATCCAACGGATTTGTAGTACTCTTCATTTGTCTCACAAAAGGAGCCTTGGATATTTTTTCCTTGAAACAAAATTCACAATTAAGAAGGTCGTCAATTCAACTAAATTTTAGTACTTTAAGAGCTTCCATCTTATTCATCCTACTTTTAGAGATATGCCCAAGTCTTGAAAGTTTGTGTGGCACTAAGATCCAAATATTTTCAAAAAAGAAATTGAACAACCTATCCTACATAACACCATAAGGATCTAGACTTTCATAGGATTCAGATTTAGAAGAGGAAAATACTTGAGTGAAAGCAGAAAATTTGAAGAGTAAGAAAATTATCTTCAACCATCAAATAGGCTCTTTGCTAGTGCAACAGAATTACTACTAATTTTCCCTAAGATAGACTCCTTTTTTTTAGCTAAAATTTTTACTGAAACTCCTCAACCTTGTAAGGATTCTTCAATCTAAATTTCAGGCTGATCAGAACACCATAGGTCTTCCCAAAAGAAGCAAAAATGGGCTGCCAGAAACTACTCTGGTCAGGAACAAAAGCAACAAAAATAGATTACCTCTAATGTAAATGTCCACATGCCAAATCTGTGGCCTATTCTATATAGAAATGCTGGAAAATTTATAGAGAATGAGGGGAGAAAGGCTGGGAATATTGAGGTGGAAGGAGAAGGGAGAAGGAGAGAGTGATGGGAGGCTAGCAACTTAAATTCCCACTACATAATATTGTTGGGAAAAAATCATACAAAATGGGCATACCTCACATGTATCTAGCTAGCCACTCTACCATATCCATATATAGGAGTGGTCACACACTTCCCACATAGAGGTGATGCCAAGTGTCCCTTGCTTAGGTAGCCACTAACTTTGTGATTAGTGAATTTAATTGAAGCACAAATTATCTAATGAAATATAGCACAAATTATCCAATTGTCCTTTCATCTATTGAAATGTATTGCAATTAAATTCTAATTCTTATTAAATGAACTCTTTATTTAATAATTCTCCTAAAATTATCTCTCCAATTTAATTAAATTAAACACTTTAATTTAATTAATAATTGTTCGACATAACTCTTAAGTCAAAGTACTTAACAATTTAAGCTAGTCAAAATTAACTCAGTCCTTACTTATATTTTTACCAATTGATAGTCATATGACATCAATTAATTAACCTTTAATTAATTGATCTTAATTTAACTCTTAAATTAATTTGATTAACAATTAAATTGATCAAACTAAATGACTATAATTTTTCCTCCAAAAATCAGTCATGAATTTTCTAACTCTTAGAAAATTCTCCTTCCTTCAATAGACCATGTCATTGGCTTTTATGTGTAACCTATCAGGATTTACTATTCATTGGACATAGGCTCACAAATCCTTATGACTTTTGAGATACCAAGTATTTGCTTTAGTTTAAATTCCTCTAAATTAAGCGACTTAAGGCAATAAATCTCATTAAATGAAGAGTACCTAATCCCCATGGTCGATGTCTAACCTTAAACCCATGGAGCCTAACTAACTGATTGAAATGAATGCTCTTAAAGAACCATTCTAGCATTACACATACTATGCTAATATGATTCTTCTATCTCCTATCTCTCGAAAGAGGCCTAGGGAAAGATACTTGTCAACTCTCTAATAGCCTCAATACTGTGTTTCTATTCTTAATGTTTGATTCTTTTTTTGACCTCATCTATGGAAACGTCTTCCCAAATTGTCACATCACCTTACACAAGGATTTTTTGAAATCGATCATCATAGAACACATAGACGATGTGCTCGCCTTTCCCAAAGGTGAGGAGTTAAATTTCCTATTAGATCTCACAAACCTTCATGCCAAGTAGCTCACGCCCAATCTTCACCCAAAAGACCCGCTAGGTCATCATGGAAGAGTCAAAGCATGAGAACCAGATACAAGATTACCATAGACCCTTAGGTCAAATGACTAATAATATGCACTAGCATAAACAGGAGAACTAGTCACTACCAACTTGCCACTGCAACTATCTAGTGGATTCTTCGATGGGACTTCAGTGCCTTGTTCTCTGACAAGCACCCATTAATATATGACCGTATCTCATACAATTACTCATAGAATGGAGCTATCTCCAACCTTGGATTTATGCATTGTTAATGCAAGTCTATCAAGATTTTTGATGCCTTATCTCATTAGATCCTATGCCTTGGAAGATTTAAGATCATGATCATGTAAGACTTATTCTATGATCACTATCTAGTGTGTGACCAAGTCTCGTAGTCTTATGTGATCTAGGGGCTTCATCCAAATACAAGTGAAGTAAATAAAGAACATAATATGAGGATGGCCATATAATGAATGTCATCTAATCAAGATTGTCTTACAAGGAAATAGTTTACAATGCCAATCTAATTGGCTTGTGGGGCACTATTCCAACAAATCCTGCATGTCATAACATGGCTTCCTTTTGGATATCTAGTTTTCTTACTTTGTTAAAAGTGTATCAGTGATGGTTGAGAATCCAAAAATGTGCAATTCTTCATTGAGTGTACCATAAGCAACTAAAGAATCCATTTTTTAATACCTTTAATCTCCCATTTAATGTAGAAGGATCAAATCATTCGTTATTCAAAATAGGAATTGAAATAATGTTCTCAACAATAGATGCTACATTATAACAAAGGTCTAATACAAATATGGTATTCTCTAAGTCTAACTTATAATATGCCTTCAGCTTTGGATACAACCTTTGCTCCTTAGCTAAGGTGGTGGATCATATCTTCATCACTTAGTATTATTCTTCTTTCAATTTTTTTGTAGCAACTTACAAAGAAAACAACCACATGCGATATCATATATCCATGAGGAAGAATTCATCCTAAATGCATGCTTTTCTTAAAGTTTGCAAGGTATTCTTTGCAACACTGCTTCTAATGGCTTATCTCATTGAAGTAGAGATAAATAATATCAACTATATCCTCTACAATCTTCTTGAAGTAGAGATAAATAAGTAACAAAGGTTTGCCCTCGTCATGGTAATCTCCTTTTAGATCAGCACTTTAATCAATAAAACTCAATGAGGATGTGAGGATCAAATCCTCATAAAGATCATTGTCCACCACTGTGTTTGAGTTGAAAAGCTTCTCCAAGCTTAGTCATCTTTAGATTGTAGTCGATGACATATGACGTCACATTCATCCTAGCTTGAAAGATCTTCTGTGACAACATGAACTTCTTATACCTCGTTTGCTTTACAACTCTTGTAAACTTTGGCCAAGGTATTATTCATCTATTTTTTAAACTTTTGAAGTTTGTAGATGCCATTAAGAGACTAATGGATAGGACGATCCTAAACCCAATTTGTGAACATGTCACTTGTTTCTGGTTCTGCATGAATCCCAAAGGGATTAGGAGTATCATAATATAAGATATATATTCATTTCTAAGTATCTAGAATAATTTTGTGGTTAAGTTAATTGTGGAAGTTTGGCCTAGTTGGTTTATTGGTTTCCAAAATAACATTGAGTAGAGTTATTAGCCATTCTTGAGATTTCACAAATCCTCAAAGACAAAAAAGAGAATATAAGCATGTGATTGAATTTGATATTGAAAATATGTTCATGGTCTTTCAAGCATGTTTTTCTCTCACTATTTTAATAAATCCTTCACCCCTAGAAGAATTTGGAGAATCTTATTTCCTAGTGAGAATCAAGATCCTAAAGACTTTCAAGTGGATAACCGAGTGTCATCCATGAGCAATCGAAAGGTAAGCTATATTGCTAATTGCATTCCATGTAACTCTTGATATATTTTGCCTTACTTTTAATTTAGACCCACGAGACCATGTGCCATGTATACTACTAAGTGTTAAGTCCAACCTACCAATCGATCTTTGATTCAAAATGGCATCATGGCATCTCTTGTGACAGAGTGCTATTGCGTGAGGGTTCTTAAGTCAAACGTATAAGTTTGTGTGGCACTAGGATCCAAATATTTTTAGAAAAATTGAATAAACTAGCCCACAAAAGTCTAAAAGGATTTAGACATGCATAGGAAAATACCTAGGTGAAAGCAAAAAATCAAAGAGCAAAAGTTAAACTTTTCCTAACCGTTAAATAGGTTTTTCACCAGTGCAACAAGATCTCCACCACTTTCCCCTTGGATAGACTTCTCTGTTTGAGCTAAAATTTTAAATAAAACTCCTCAACCCTTTGAAGATTATATCATCCAAATTTTAGGTCGATCAAATCCCTAAAGGTACTCCAAGCAGAGGCAAATATTGGCTACCAGAAATAGCTCCAATCAAGAGCAAAAAGCAACCAAACTAGATTGCCTCTAATGCAAACATCCACACTCCAAATCAATGGCCTATTCTCTATATAAAGGTTAGAAAATTTGTAGAGAATAAGGGTAGAAAGGCTAAGAATATTGTGGTGGAAAGAGGAGGCAGAAGAAGAGAATGATGGGAGACTAACAACATAGATTCCCACTACACAATATTGTTAGGAGAATATCACATAAAATGTGCTCACCTAATGTACATTTGGCCAACCACTCTACCATATCCTTATATAGGAGTGGTCACATACCTCTCACAAGGAGATGATGCCTAGTGTACCTTGCTTAGGTAGCCACTAACTAGTAATTGGTGAATTTAATTAAAGCACAAATTTCATCTAATGAAATGCCTTGAAATTAAATTCTAATTCTTATCAAATGAACTCTTCATTTAATAATTCTTCCAAAAATTATCTCTCCAGCTTAATTAAATTAAATACTTTAATTTAATTAATAATCGACTGACTTAACTCTTAAGTCAAATACTTAACATTTTAAGCTAGTTAAAATTAACTCAATCCCTTAAATTAATTTTGACCAATTGGTAGTCATGTAATACCAATTAATTAATCTTTAATTAATTGATCTTAATTTAAATCTTAAATTAATTTGACCAATTTAACATTTAAATTAATCAAGCTAAATTGACTACAATTTTGCCTCATCCAAAAATCGGTTAGGAATTTTCTAACTCTTTGAAAATTCTTGTTCCTTTAATAGACCATGTCATTGGATTTTATGTGTGACCCATTAGGCTCTACCATTCATTGGACATGGGCTCACAGCTCCTTGTGACTTTTGGAATATCAAATATTCACTTTAGTTTAAACTCCTTTAAACTAAGCGACTCAACTCAATTAACCCATTAACTGAATAGTATCCCATCTTCATGGTTGATGTCCAACCTCAAGCCTATGGAGCTCAACTAACTGGTCAAGATAAATGCTCTTGAAGAACCATTCAAGAATTATGTGTCCCATGCAAATACGATCCTTCCGTCTCTTATCTCCTAAAAAAGGCCTAAAGCAAGATATTTATCAACTCCCTAATAGCTTCGATACTATATTTCTATTCTTAATGTTGAATTCCCTTTGTGATCTCATCTTTGGAAATACGTTCCCAAATTGTCACATATTCTAGCAAAGGATTTTTTAGAATCGATCATTATAGAACATAGGAGATGCACTCGCCCTTCACAAAGATGAGGAGTTAGATTCCATTTTGAAACTCACAAACCTCCATGCCAAGTAGTTCATACCCAATCTCAAACCAAAAAACCTGCTTGGTGGTCAAGGAAGAGTCAAAGCATGAGGATCGGACACAAGATTACCATGGACCCTCAGGTCAAAGGACTAATTATATGCACTAGCTTAAGTAGGAGAACTAGTCGCTACCAATTTGCCACTACGGTTATCTAGTGGATTCTCTTATGGGTCTTCAATAGCTTGTTCTCTAACAAGCACCTATTAACATGCACATATCTCATAAAGTTGCTCATGAAATAGAGCAATCTCCAACCCTTGGTTTATGCATCGTTAGTGTAAGTCTATCTAAATCTTAGATGCCCTGTCTCATAAAATCCTATGACTTGAAAGATTTAATAGCACGACTATTTGACACTTATTCCATAATTACCACGCAGTGTGTGACCAAGTCCCATAGTCTTATGTGATCTAGGGGCTTCATCTAAATGCTAATGAAGTAAATAAAGAGCATAAGATGAAGATGACTATACAAAGAATATCATTCAGTCAAGATTATACCATGAGTGAAATAGTTTACAGGACCTATCTCATTGGCTTGTAAGGCACTATTCCAACAAAAGGTACATCTTATGCTAAATGTATGCTCACAATTTTACTCCTAAATGTGACCCTCGTGATTGAGTGCCATCATATATAATCGGTAGCATCGTCATGACATACACTTTTGGTGAAAGGTTTAGATTAATTAAAACTCTTTTAATTTTTATACATTGTGACTTAATATTTGAAAGCTTATAAACATTCTAAGTAGAGGGTTTTTCCTAGCAAAGATCTCATCATTTTTATCTTCTTATTTAGGTTCTCTATATCTTAATCATGCATCTAATACATTAGTAAGATATGTAAAGCATAAATAAGTGAATAGCCTAGCATGCTCCTAGGGTGGTATGACCATGAGCCTAACCAAGTGATGCACTTAGAGTATAGTTGCATCACTTGGTTGATTTTAAGTGGATTTATTAAACTAAGCTACTACATGAATGTATCCAATACATTCATGGGTCTTCAAGCCTCCTTGGATCCTCTTTGCTCTTGCAACCTTTACAAGAGGAAGAAAACCTCATTTCTAGAGATTCTATTCTCATAACTTTTACTATATAGAACAAGAGACATGTAAGCCCCATTTAATGCAACCCATTTCAACAAATTGAAACAAATAAAATCAATGTTAAAGGCTCATGATCATCCCCATTCTTACATCATCCATTCAACACTAAATGAATAATAAATGAATCAAGAATTAACATTTAATTTCAATAATTAAATGCTAATCTTATTAACAAATAAGTGGTCTTACAAAAACAAGCATAACATTTATGCATCATATTTATTTTTGCCACAATTGGAAGTTGACTTTTAATAAGTTTTAAAAGCAATCAAAAGTGTCCAACTTAATTGTGAGAACTTGCATAACTCTTGTGCATCTATTATGTGTGTTTCAAAACAAGTATGGTCACTAAAGGAACCAAAAGAAAGCTCAAAACCTATTCCAAAAACAACCGAGTGCTGTTGGCCGAGGCTTGTGCATGGTGGGACAGCAACTCTCGACCATTGCACTGTTGTGCGCTGCCAAATATCGGCAGCCCTCTGTTTTTGGGGTCATGACCAATTCAAGCCACTTTTGGCTCAACTTTTGTGCACCAAGACTTTTAGAACAACTTCTGAATATCAAAACACATAGCATGGAAGAAAATTTCAGATTAAAACACATTTTAAATACTAAAACATTAGGTGCTCAACATTACTTGAAAAATAAGTTCAAAGCAAGAATCAAATTCTTCAAAGAATCTCCAATTATATCTAATCCTATTGGGCCCAAAAACAACCAAAATAACCTAAGGCCATCCTCAACATGCTATATCACAATATAACATTCACCAATGCCAAATCAAAATTCAACATCAGCAAAAATGAATTTAAACGTGCCTATCACACGATTTAACATTTAAGGCACATAATAACATGATTTAATCAATCAACCAAGGAGCCACAAACAAAATCATCCATATGTTCCAACCTATCATATGGATTGAGTACAAGGTGATGAAGACTAGTTCTTCACAAGAACAAATCATCTAAAGTAAACAAAATCCAAATCCCTAGATGAATTTGGCTCCAATACTACTGAAGGTATGTGCAGTGCTAGGTTACAAATATTTTCAAAAAACATGAATGTTACTGGTCCACACACATCCCCAAGGATCAATACATGCATAGGAATCAGATTTAGAGAGGGAAAATACTTGGGTGAAAATAGAAAATTCGAGGAGCAAGAAAAACGCTCTTCAACCATTCAAGAAGCTTCTCACCACTGCAACAGATTCACCACCGATTTTCCCTTAGTTGGACTCCTTATTTTCCACTAAAATTTTACTAGAATGTCCCAACTCCTTGAGGATTATAAAGCTCAAAAATCAGCCCAATCAGAACATTAGAGGGTTACCCAAAACTCACCACAACAAGCTGCCAGAAACTACTTCTGCAAGAACAAGAGCAACCCAAATACCTAGCCTCTAATGAAATAGTCTACACACCATAACTATGGCCTATTCTATATAATATGGTTAAAAATATTTGAAGAGAATATGAGAGGAAAGGCTAGGAATATGGAGGCAAAAGATGGAGAAAATTGGAGAGAATGATAGGGATTCTAATAAGAAATCCGAACCTTTTAGGTTCCTTCTTGTTCCGTTCCGACCTTCTCAAAGGTTGGGTACATGGATCTTGTAATTCCTTCATTTCCACTGCCAATGGGATTTTTTAATTGCCTTGAACTTCATCAAGTTCAACGACAACATCTTTTCTATCTTACAGAAATGTTTTTTCCAAAAAGTGAGCATTCCTTGAAACAAACACCCTTTGTTCCAAGGGATCATAGAAGTAATAATCCATAGACTCTCTAGGGTATCGCACAAACTTACACAAGGTAGATCTACTATTCAACTTATCTCCCATTGTCCATCTCATGTACACGGGAGATCCCCAAACTTTGAGATATTGGTAAGAAGGAGCTTTGCCATGCTATATCTCATATGGTGTTTTTGGCACCAACTTTAAAGGTACTATATTTAGTAACCTCACCACCATTTCTAGAGCGTATCCCCAAAAGGATATAGGCATATCAAAAAAACTCATCATGGAACACACCATGTCCAATAGGGTACGATTTCTCTTCTCAGCTACTCCGTTATACTATGGTGTGCTGGGAGGAGTCCACTAAGAGAGAATCCCATTCTCCTTTAAATAATCCAAGAATTTCATACTCAAGTATTCACCACCTCGATCCAATCAAAGGGCTTTAATACTAAGTTCATTTTCTTTTGTACTTCATTATTGTACTCTTTGAGCTTTTCAAAAGCTTTAGACTTGTACTTCATAAGATACATATGTCTAAATCGACTATAATCATCGATGAAGGTGACGAAGTAAGAATAACCTCCTCTCCTACCAACTTTTACTAGACCACAATCATCTATATAGATCAAATCCAAAAGATTTATGAAGTGATCTGTTTGTCCTACAAAAAGAGCCTTGGTCATTTTTCCCTTCAAACAAGATTTACAATTAGAAAGGTCCTCAATGCCACTATCTTTTAATGCTTTGAGAGCTTCTATCTTGTTCATCCTATTTTTAGAAATATGCCCAAGCCTAGCAAGCCAAAGAATAGCATCTTCTTGGTTATCCAATTTTCTTTTGTTTAATTGAATATGCATTAGTGAATTTTGAGAATCAAGTATGTAAAATCCTTTAATTAATATACCTTTAGCAACAAAGAACCAATCTTTATTGCTTTAAAAATCCCATTTGATATAGAAAATTAAAATTCTTCACTATCAAGAATAGAAATTGAAATGAAGTTCTTAACAAGATTAGGTACATAATAAATTGGATTAAGCAAAATACTAGAATTCCCTAAGTTCAACTTAATTACACCTTGGACCATAGCTGCAACTTGTGCCTCATTTCCTAGGGGAGGATCATATCCCCTTGACGTAGACTCTTTCTTTTTTTCATCTCCTATAATGAATTACAAAGGTAAGAACCACATGCGATATCAAATATCCATGAGGAAGAACTAGTCATGCAATGCATTTCAATAACAAACATACCCTTCTCAACGGTTGCAAAACAAGCCTTGCAGTTCTTCTTCCAATGCCTTTTTTCACCACAGTAGAAATAGTTTGCATCGGTCTTAGCCTTCTTCTTAACCCTCCAAGAACTTTTCTCGTGTTGCTTCCATTTGGAGGAAAAACTTTTCTTCCTCTTACCTCCTTTTCTTGGGCTTTTTGGGCCTTTTGACTTAGAGAAAGATGCAAGCATCAGAGGCTTTTCCCTTTTCATTATTACCTTAGTAGTCAAAAGTATATTCACCAGTTCATTGATCATAACCTCTTGATTGGATATGTTAAAGTTCACAACAAATTAATCAAATGATAGAGGCAACAACTGAAGGATCAGATTTATATAGAGGTTATTGTCCATGATCACAACGAGTTGCCCAAGCTTTTGATGACTCCAATCATCTTAAGCCCATGATCATGTACACTCAAACCCTCTATCATCCTTGACCTAAAGAGCTCTTTAGACAATGAGAATCTTTTGTGTCTCGATTGCACACTATACAACTTTTGTAGATGTTTATAGATCTTACTTGCATGCCTCATATGCTCATGAGTCTTTTAGAGCTCATCAGTCATGGATGCCATCATGAGATACCTCACTTGTAGATCATCATCTACAAATTTAGTGAACACTTCACATACCTCATCAGAAGGGTCATCACCCAATGTGTATGGCGAACTTTGATTTAGGACATAGGTCCTTTTTCAAAGCCATGAATTATCTTAAGGTTTGTCAACCAATCTAAAACGTTAGGCCCAGTGAGTTTATTGGTTTTCAAAATGCTTACGAGTGGATGTTTAGCCATTTTGTTTTTGGAGATTTCAAAAATTTATAAGAGGCAAAAAAAAATTTGGAGATTTCAAAAATCTATAAGAGGAAGAAAAAGAGTATAACCATGTGATTGACAATTGATATTGAAAACATGATCATGGTTTTTCAAGAATGTTTTTCTCCTATTATTTTATCAAATCCTTCACCCCCTCAGAAGAATTCAAGAAATCTCATTTTCTAGTGAGAATCAAGATCTCAAAGACTTACAAGTGGACCCCTATGACTAAGTGCTATCCATGAGCAATCAAAGGGTAAGTAACTTTTGCTGATTGCATCTCATGCAACTCTTGATGTATTTTGCCTCACTTTTCATATAGACTCACATGACTGTATGCCATCTATACTACTATCTAAGTTTAACCCACCAATCATACTTTGATTCAAGATGGCCTCACAAAATCCCCTATGATCAAGTGCCAATGCGTGAGGGTTCTTAAGTAAAAAATACATCTTATGCTAAGTGTATGCTCATAACTTTCCTCCTAAGTGTGACCCTTGTAATCGAGTAACATCACAGAAAATTGATAGCATCATCATAGCATACACAATTGGAGAAAGACTTAGATTAATTAAAACTCTTCCAATTTATATCCATTTTAACTTGATATTTGAAAAACATCTAAATATTCTAAGTTGGAGGTTTTTGCTTGCAAAGATCTCATCATTTTTTTATCTTCTTATTTAGGTTCTCTATGTCCTATTCATGTATCTCATACATCAATAGGATATGGAAAAGCATAAATAATTAAATAGCCTAGTATGCTCCTAAGGTAAGATGACCATGAGCTTAACCAAGTGATGCACTTAGAGCCATAGGTGTATCACTCGGTTAATTTTAGGTGGGTTGATTAAACTAAGATATTTCATAAGTGTATCCTATACATTTATGAGTCTTCAATCCTCCTTGGATCCTCTTTGCTACTTGTAACATTTACAAGAGAAAGAAAACCTCACTTTTAGTGATTTTACTCCCATAACATTTACAAGATAGAACAAGAGGCATGCAAGCCCAATTTAATACAACCTATTTCAACAATTGAAATGAATAAAATCAATATTAAAAGCTCATGATCATTCCTATTCATTCATCATCCATTCAACATTTAAATGAACAACAAATAAACCATGAATTGACATTCAATTCTAATAATTAAGTGCTAATCATATTAATAATTAATTGGTCATGCAAAAACAAGCATAACATTTATGCATTGTATTTTTGCCACATTTAGAGATCATCTTTAACAAGTTTTAAGAGCAACCAAAAAGTGTCTAACATAATTTTGAGGCCTTGCACAACATTTGTACAACTAATATGTATGTTTCAAAACAAGTTTGGTCACTAAAAGAAATAAAACAAAGCTCAAAATCCATCCAAAATCCAACAAAAGGCTGCTGGCTGAGGTGTACTCATTGTTGGGCTATAGCTCTCAGCCACTTCCCTATTGTGGGCTGCTATGACCTGGCAGCTCCCCTGTTTTGGGTTCATAGCCCAATCAAGCTATCTTTAGCTCAACATTTATGCACCAGAATTTTAGAACAACTTCAAAACATGAAAACACACAACATAGGTGAAAATTTTATATTAAAACACCTTTTAAAGCTAAAGTATCAAGTGCCCAAAGATGCTTGAAAAATAAGTTTAAGCAATAATCATATTCTTCAAAAATCTCCAATTATATCCAATTTTATTGGACACAAAAATGGCCAAAACAACTTAAGGTCATTCATAATGTGCCATATCAAAATATAACATTCACCAATGCTAAATCAAAATTTAACATCAAAAAAATGAATCAAAACATGCCCATCATATAATTTAACAATTAAAGCACTCAATAGCATGATTTAATCCATCAATCAAGGAGCCACAAGCAAGATCAACCATACATTCCAACCCACCATATAGATTGAGTACCTGGTGATTTTGATTAGTTCTTCACAATAAGCAATCATCCAAGCCAAGCAAAATCTAAATGCATGCATGAATATAGCACTGATACCACTTGTAGGTTTATATGGCATTAAGGTCTACATATTTTCACAAAAGACAAAAAAAACTAGGCCACACAAACACCCCAACGATCAAAAAATACATGAAATTCAGATTAGGAAAGAGAAAATACCTTAGTGATGGAAAAAATTGAAGAGCAAGAGTCAAACTCTTTCCAACCGTCAAATAGGCTCTTCACCAATATAGCAAGATCACCATCGATTTCCTTTAGATGGACTTCTCCATTTGGGCTAAAATTTTTACTGAAACTCCTAAACCCTTTGACGATTCTACAATCCAAATTTTAGGCCGATCATAGTACCAGAGGTACTCCCAAATGAAGGAAAAACCAACTGCCAGAAACTACTATAGTTAAGAGCAAAAAGCAACCAAAATAGATTGCCTCTAATGCAAACATCCACACACCAAATCTATGACCTATACTTTATAGAAAGGGTGGAAAATCTATAGAGATGATGAAAGAAGGCTGGGAAAATTGAGGTGGAATAAGGAAGGAGAGGAAGAGAGTGATGGGATGCTAACAACTTAGATTTTCACTACACAATACTGTTGGGAGAAAATCACACAAAACGTGCACACCTCACATGCATATGACCAGCCACTCCACCATATCTATATATAGGAGTGGTCACATACCTCGTGAAGGTTTGTGAAGCTCAATGATCCGAATATTTTAAAAAAAAACTGAATAAACTAGCCCACACAACACTAAAAGGATCTAGACATACATAGAATTCAGATTTATAAGAGGAAAATACTAGAGTGAAAGTAGAAAATTTGAAAAGCAAGAAAACTCTCTTCAATTGTCAAATAGGCTCTTCACCGGTGTAGTAGAATCACCACCAATTTTTCCTAAGATGGACTCCATTTTGGCTGAAATTTTTCTTGGAACTCCTCAAAACTTTGAAAACTTTTCAATCCAAATTTCAGGCCGATTAGAACTCCAGAGGTAATCTCAGTAGAAGCAAAAACCAGCTACCAGAAATAAGGCTAGTTAAGAGCAAAAAGAAACCAAATTAGATTGCCTCTAATGCAAACGTCCACACACCAAATCAATGGCCTATCCTCTATAGAAAGGATAGAAAATTTGCAGTGAATAAGGGGAGGAAAGCTGGGAATATTGAGGTGGGAGGAGGAGGGAGAAGGAAAAAGTGATAAGAGGCTAACAACTTAGATTCCCACTACACAAAACTCTTGGAAGAAAATCACACAAAATGTACACACCTCACATATATGTAGCTAGCCACTCTACCATATCTACATATAGGAGTGGTCACACACCTCTCATAATGAGGTGATGCCAAGTATCCCTTACTTAGCTGGCCACCAACTTTATAATTAGTGAATTTAATTGAAGCACAAATTTCATCTAATGAAATGTCTCACAATTAAATTTCAATTCTTATTAAATGAACTCTTCATTTAATAAATCTCCCAAAAATTATCTCCCCAACTTAATTAAATTAGACACTTTAATTTAATTAATAATCATTTGACAAAATTCTTAAGTCAAAGCGCTTAATATTTTAAACTAGTTAAAATTAACTAAACCCATAAATTTATTTTGATCAATTGATAGTAATGTTAGATCAATTAATTAAGCTTTAACTAATTAATCTCAATTTAACTCTTAAATTAATTTGACCAATTTAACAATTAAATTTATTAAGCCAAAATGACTACAATTTTGCCTCATCCAAAAATCAGTCATGAATTTTCTCACTCTTAGAAAATTTTCTTTCCTTCAATAGACCATGTCATTGAATTTTGCGTGTAACCTATTAGGTTCAATCATTCATTGGACATGAGCTCACAACTCCTTGTGACCTTTGTAATATCAAATATTCACTTTCATTTAAACTTCTTTGAACTAAGCAATTCAATTCAATTAATCTCATTAACTGAAGAGTACCCAATCTCCATAGTCGATGTCCAACCTCAAGCCCATGGAGCCTAACTAATTGGTTGAAATGAATGCTCTTGAAGAACTATTCTAGAATTATGTGTCCTATGCAAATACGATCGTTCTGTCTCTTATCTCCTGAAAGAGGCCCAGGGTACGATATTTATCAGGTCCCTAATAGCCTCAATACTATATTTCTATTCTTAATGTTCGATTCCCTTTGTGACCTCACCTTTAGAAATTCCTTCCCCAATTATCACATTTTCTTACACAAGGATTTCTTAGAATCGATCATTATAGAACACATAGGAAATATATTCATCCTTCACAAAAATAAGGAGTTAGATTTCAATTTGGATCTCTCAAACCTCCATGCAAAGTCGCTCATACCTAATCTCAACTCAAAAGACTCGCTAGGTGGTCAAGGTATAGTCAAAGCATGAGGGCCAAACACAAGGTTACCGTGGACCCCTAGGTTAGAGGACTAATAATATGCACTAGCGTGAGCAATTGAACTAACCACTTTTGACTTGCCACTACAGCTCTTTAGTAGATTCTTTGATGGGTTTTCAATGTCTTATTCTCTCACAAGCACCCACTAACGTGCACACGTATCTCATATAGTTCTCATAGAATGGATTAATCTCTAACCTTAGATTTATGCATTGTTAGTGAAAGTTTATTCGGATCTTAGATGCCCTATCTCATAAGATTCTATGATTTAGAATCACGACCCTGTGAGACTTATTCTATGATCACCACCCAGTGCATGACCAAGTCCATAGTCTAGTGTGATCTAGGCGCTTTATCCAAATGCTAGTGAACTAAATAAAAAGCATAAGATAGAGATAGTCAAATAAAGAATATCATTCAATCAAGATTGTGTCATGAGTGAAATAGTTTATAAGGTCAATCTCATTGGCTTACAGGGCACTATTCCAACACCTCTCACAAGGAGGTCATGCCAAGTGTCCCTTGCTTAGGTAGCTACTAACTTTGTGATTAGTGAATTTAATTGAAGCACAAATTTTATCTAATGAAATATCTTGCAATTAAATTCTAATTCATATTAAATAAACTCTTTATTTAATAATTCTCCCAGAAATTATCACTCCAACTTAATTAAATCAAAGTATTTAATTTAATTAATAATCGTTAGACTTAACTCTTAAGTCAAAGAACTTAACAATTTAAGCTAGTCAAAATTAACTCAACCTTTAAATTTATTTTGACCAATTGATAGTCATGTGACATCAATTAATTAATCTTTAATTAATTGATCTTAATTTAAATCTTAAATTAATTTGACCAATTTAACAATTAAATTGATCAAGCCAAAATGACTACAATTTTACCTCCACCAAAAATCGGTCATGAATTTTCTTACTCTTAGAAAATTCTCCATCCTTCAATAGACCATGTCATTAGCTTTTGTGCGTAACCCTTTAGGTTCTACCATTCATTGGACATGGGCTCACAACTCTTTCTGACTTTTGGAATATCAAATATTCACTTTAGTTTAAATTTCTTTAAACTAAGCGACTCAATTCAATTAATCTATTAATTGAAGAGTACCCAATATCAATGTTCGATGTCCAACCTCAAGCCCATGGAGCCCAACTAAGTGATCGAAATGAATGCTCTTGAAGAACTATTCTAGGAATACACACCCCATGCAAATACGATCTTTCCATCTCTTATCTCCCGAAAGAGAGCTAGGAGAAGATATTTGTCAGCTCTGTAATAGACTAAATACTATTGTAACAACAATTTTTTTTGTCTGCAAAAATTAAAATTACAAAATAAGAAAAATTGTACAAATAAATTCAAAATAAATAAATAAATCAACTGTGAATTCTATCTTTAATCTAATCCTTTGATTCTTCCCTTCCAAATATGATCTTGAATTTAATAAACTCTGCCTTAAATGCCATGGGTCTCCCTTAAATTTGATTTGAATAAAAATAATGCCAACTCAAGGGTTTCGCACCTTAATCTCATATTAAACACCAAAAATATATGAGTTCCATAATGAACACCTTGAACATCGTAGATATCCTTGAATAAAAATAAGAGGGTTATTGGACTTCTTCAAAATTTCTCGTCTGTTGGAAATTTTGTGTTATGTGTAAAATGAGTTTTGGTCATCCCCTTTATATAGGTACTTGATGGGAGACTTCTAGATTGTCTTGAACTCCTTCGATGATTATCTCTTTGATAAGATAACACCAAATATCAAGAGATAATATAAGATATCTTTGATTTGATAATATCAAACATCAAAAGATAATATCAATATCAAGAGATAATATCAAATATATTTGATTTGATTGCTCCATAAGTATAGACACTCCATCTTTGACACTTGTCAATATTTGATTTGAGTACGAAATAAATACTAAATCATTACTTAAAATTAACTATTTATCTTTTGAAATTAAATTTATTAAATTTCAAGAAATAAATAGAAATTTTAAATTAATATCTATCACATTATTTTACACATTCCACCTTTTGGTCAAAAATTAACATGTCTACAAATGCCCCCACTTCAAGACTTGGCAAACGATGTGTCGATAATCCACGAAAGAGGCAATGTTTGAAGTATTTGATAATTTTCCCTTTTCTCTCCATTTTTCACATGCGTTTGCCATAAAAACATCCTTGAAGCATTCCTCAAGCTATGGTACCTAATAAGAAGGTCAAGTATAATATAATTCAAAGTAAATACATAAAGACTAAAGTTTTTAGAATTTATAAACATTTTTACTAAAATCCTTTTGTTCAAAAACAATGCCCTAATAAATAATTACAAATAGTAGAATTAAATTTTTAACTCCCATAATAATATGTCATAATTCATCTTATATTATAAGATAAAAAAATAATTTTTGTATATACTATTTATAAACAAAATGGAGGGAATAAAAAAATAATAGAAAAATTCTTTCTTGGAGGGAAACTTATTTTTTTGAAGGAAACATAATGTAAGTTAATAATTATTACATTTAATAGTATACTTTAAGTTAATACTTCTTTTACACTATATTAGACCACGAAAGAAACATGCATACAATTAACATATAGATATCTATAAATTATAAAAATCTTTAACTGGTCAATATAACGATTAAAAATAGAAATATAACATTAACAGGCCTAACTTTAGAGACCGTTTTCTTTTCATTAAGTATTATGATAAATTAGATTTCTTTCTTCTATTTTGCTATTAAGGTATATAACCTTTAACTATTTATTTTAAGGGGTTTTTAGAAACTTTCTAAATGAATATTGTATTGAATTATAATAAAAAAATAAATTCTTAAACACCAAAATTTATAAGTTCAAATTATTTGTTATTTAACTATTTTAATTATAATAGAAATTGATTTAATAATTTAAAAATGTATATGTCAATTCATCTTGTAATCTAAGATAAAACAAATTAAGTTGGCCGTAAATTATTTATACAAAAAAAAAAATATAGAGGAGCTAAAATTTAGAGGACTAAAAAAAAAAAGAAGAGAATTCATTATTATTAGAGGGGTTCAAATTTTTGGAAGAAATCAAGTTAAATTATTATGTGAAACGAATAACAAAAATAATTCTTAATATTTTTTATGGGCCAATTTTTGGAGGGAATACCAAGTTGGAGGGAAACAAAATTGCATTGCCATCTAAATTCATTAAATAAATATGTATACAATAAGAATATATAAAATAATGAGAATTGAGAAATAATTATAAATTTATATATGTATAAAATGAGAAATATATGATAAATCTTCTTTAAAGTTCATTGAAATTTATATATATGTGTAAATATATACACTATATATGTATTTAAGTATGAAGAATGAGAAATAATGATAAATTGATATATGTATAAAATGAGAAATATATGATGAATCTTCTTTAAATTTTATTGAAATTTATATACATGTATATATACACTATATATGTATATAAATACGAACCAAAAATTATATATTATATTTACTTTTATAAATATTAAATATTATTTAATTCAAAATGAATAAATAGAAAAAATAGATAAAAATAAAAGCAATTTAAATTGTATTGATAAATTAATATATATATATATATTATGTGTATGTGTGTGTGTGTGTGTGTGAATTAGTGTGAATAGAATAGCTAAAAATTTGTTTTGGAGAGCTTTGGTATCATTGCAGTTAAAAATTTCTAAACAATTAGATATTTATCCATAAAAAAGTTAAATTAAATAAAAAAGTAAAAAAAATAAGTCATATGAAATATAAGTATGACAATAAAAAATAAACACATAAAAAAGGAAAACATATAAAAATAAATCTATATATTCACAAATAGGCAAAATTGAAATTTTCGTCCTGTAACTTTAACCCATTTGGTTTTTGGTCCTATAAATTGCATAATTACAATTTTATTCCTGTAAGTATCAAAACATTATCACTTTTAGTTTTTTTTTCACTGAAACTGGCAAAAGTCGTAGGAAAAGTTGACGTGATTTGCCGGGCGCATGCTCATTTGGAATTTTTGCCTTGTTGACAGCTGATGTGGCTTGATTAATTAAAAAAAATAACTAAAAGGCTAAATAGATATATAATAAAATATATATGATATATATACATATATATTTAAATATATACATTTATCTAATATATGTATTTATATATATACATAAACATATATATATTATATATATGCCTCCTAATCCCTCTCCAAAGCCCACACCCCCCTATTAGCCTGCTAGACTGCCATGGCCGTGAGCTAGAGGTTGCCTAGGCAAGCTCATCGATAGTTTGGATCTAGCCATAGCTGCCCACGGCCATGCGGCTGCTTAGGCAAGCTCGCACGGCTATTTGGATCTGGTTGATGAGCTCACCTAGATATGGCTATGCTGGCTGGTTAGCTATGGGCATGGTTGAGGTAGCCATGGCTAGGAGCCGCTTGGCCAAATTTGGCCATGGTGGCTAGCCAGGGTGGGGTTGGGGGATGTACCATTTTTCCTTTATTTATTTTTTCAAATTTTCTTTTTTAATTTAAATTATTTTCACAAATTGATTTTTATTTTTTAATTACTAAATAATTATAAATTATATATAAATATTTGTGTATATATATGCGTATATTTTTAAATTCAAAATCATGCCAACTTAATGAGTTAAAAGAATATTGTTAATATGGTAGATTAATTTTTTTATTTTTTAATTAGTAAATAAATATAAATTATATATAAATATATATGTTTATTTTTAAATTCAAAGTTGTGCCAACTAAGCGAGTTCTTAGTTAAAAAAATCTTGTTAATATAGTAGATTAATTTTATTTTGTTTTTTACTTAGTAAATAATTATAAATTATACATAAATATATATTTATGTAAATATCTGTGCATATGTATATGTGTATGTATTTTTAAATTCAAAGCCATGCCAACCAAGTGAGCTAAAAGAATATAATTAATATGGTAAATTAAATTTTTTTATTTTTTAATTAGTAAATAATTATAGATTATATATAAATAAATGTGTATATATGTGTATGTTTGTTTATATTTTGAGAAAGATCTTTTTTACTATAAAAGTCAAATCATTACTTTTTTGTAAGATTTTTTTGGTGAAAATAGAATTGAGTGATTATAATAAAATATATATGATGTATGTATATAATATATGTATGTATATATTAAAAAATGGGGAAGTTTTGGGGATAATGAAGGATAGTAGAGAGTATTTTGGGGGAAAACAATTTGTGTATTGGAGGAAAAATGATGATATGAAATATATAAGTATATATAAAATAGATTTGTATATATATGTGTATATAAATTATATAATATATTTGGAATTACCAAAACAAAAAGACATGTAAGTTGCCAACTAAGCAAGAAAAAGACAAAAAATGCTTACTAGGCAATCCAACATGGCAAAAAACTCCAAAATGCCATATGCCCAGTGAGTCATGTTAGCTTTTCTAGTGACCATGGCCATCTCTAGTGAAAATAAGACAAAAAATGTTAATGTTTTAATACTTATAGGACTAGAATTGCTATTATGCAACTTATGGGACCAAAAACCAAATGAGGCAAAGTTAAAAAATGAAAATTAAAATTTTGTCTGCACATATACATATTAATATATAGATATATATACACATATACGTACATATATAAAATGAATCCAACACCCCACCAATATGGCAATTGATCTTTCTGGTGGATTAGGTGTGGTTGGTTTGAAGGGGGGTTGATTGGGGTTTCTTTAATATTTATATATTATTTAATTATAAAATTTGTTAAACCGATTAATGGTTTGACATGTAGATCTAAGTAGATCCAAATAAAGAATAATTTTATCTTTTACTTTTTAGATATTTTATTTTATTTTACATTTTTTTAACCATGGTGAAGGGTGGCATGGGCATATAGGGAGGTGCCAATTTTTGGAGGGAATTTTTAATTATGATGACATGTGATATTAATAACTAAAATATTTTTTACACTTTAAATTAAATTAATTTATGAAGGGCACAAAATTTTGGAGGAAGAAACTTTAGAGCAAATTTGGAGGGAATACATTTTTAGAGGGAAACAAATTTTAGGTGGGACTTTATTTAATTGTGATTTAAAATTAGTAAAAAAATAGTATTTGTTACCATTTTCATATAACAAAATTTTGGAGGGACAAATATTTTAGAGGCTAAATTGTTAACTACAGTAACAAATATATTTGTTACTATAAAAATTAATTGCAACAAATTTGTTAATGTAAAAGAAAAGTGAAAACTTTTGTTACAAATGTCTTTTTGAAAGGTAGGAAAAATTATTTGTGACAATACTTCAATTTTTGTAATGATTTTTTTTTTCAGTTACAAAAGATAAAAATTTTCGATAACAAATATTTATTAAAGGTAACAAATATTTTTCTTGGTTACCTAAGATGAATGCTTTAGTAACCAAAATTCCAGTCTCGTTATGAAAAATTATGATTTTGTAATGAATTTTTACTCTGTTACTAAAATTTTTGTTACAAGAGGTGCAATTTGTTGTAGTGGGTTTTCCAAAGATGAGGTCACAAACTAGAATCAAACATTAAGAATAGATGCATAGTATCGAGGCTATAAGAGAGCCGACGAGTATCTTGCCCTAGGCCTCTTTCATTGAGGTAGGAGACGGAAGGACCATATTTGCATAGTATGAGTAGTGTTAGAATGGTTCACCAAAAGCATCATTCGGCCAATTGTTGGGCTTCATGGGCTTGAGGTTGGATATCGATCATGGAGAATGAATACTTTTCAATTAATAGAGATTAATTGAATTAAGTCGGTTAGTTTAAAAGAGTTTAAACTAACGCGAATATATGATATTTTAAAGTTACAAAGGTTGTGAGCTCATGTCCAATGAGTGGTAAAACATAATGGGTCACACACAAAATTCAATCGGCAATCCTAAATAATGAGTGAAATTTTCTAAGTGTTAGAAGAATTCCAAGGTGGTCGAAAATTGAGCGAATCAGTTGACACAATTTTAGTCATCATGGCTTGATCAATTTAAATGTTAAATTGATCTAATTAATTTAAGGAGTTAAATTAAGACCAATTAGATTAAGTGTTAATTTAATTTGGTGCCACAAAACTATCAATTAGTTAAGTTAACTTAAAGAGTTAAGCTAGTTGATTCAAAAGTTAAGTCAAAGTTTAATTAAATTAAAGTGTTTAATTTAATTAAAATGAAGGATTGATTTTGAAGGGAGAATTCAAATGAAATGTTCATTTGGTGTTGAACTTGAATTTAATTAGGTAGAAATTTCATGAGATGAAATATAGATTCTAAATTAAATTTAAACTCAACATAAATTAATATGCAATTTGTAAGACGCTTGCAAGTTGGCATGCTTAGGTGGCCTCCAACTTGAGGACCTTGGCATCACACCATCTTCGCTCTATATACAAATATAGAGTAGGAAGTGGCCAACACTAAGAAATTCACAGATTTTGTGCATTTAAAAGTTAGATCCAAAATTTCCTCCAAAAGTAATTCTCATGAGTCGAGGCTTCACTCGGTTCTTTACCTCCCTCACCATTTTCAGCCTCTTACTAGATCTCTTTCTCCTTGATTTTTCAAGCCAAATTGAGGAGGAAAGGATTGTTAATTGGTGTGTAGACTTTGACACTAGAGGCAAGATAAATTTTGCATTGCTTGCTTTGATGATCCTCTGTTCGAGTAGTGTGTTTCTAGATTTTGTTTGAGGTCTTGCTGAAGAATTTTGGTACTGAAATTTTTACTAGACGTTCTCCATCAAGTTGGTGAAATTTTGGTCCAAATTTCGCTTGACTCCAAGGTAATTTGCCTGATCAAAAGTTGATCACACTCTGTTGCACTAGAAGCAATCTACCTTCGGGAAATGAAGCTCTACTTCGAGTTTTTGGTTCTATTTTGCTTGAAAGGTAACAATCTGACCTTAATCCATTATATAGGCATGATTTAGATGCTTGGATTTGTGTAGTCTAAGTTATATTTCAGTTTTTAAATGTTTCAAATTGGACTTTTAGCATTACACCTCTTTCAACTCTATTGAACAAACCTTTAGCAAACTTCTGCTCTTGATTTCTCTAATTTAGGGCTCTGAAACTTCAAACCTTTTGGTCCTAATCCCATAGGTATCATTAATTTAAGGTATTATTGAAGATTTCACAAAATTTTGAGGGAAAATCTAAGGGATTGAAATTTAGGAGAAAAGGGTTTGGAGTTTTGGGGGAGAAAATTAGAGTTTGGTGAGTGGTTGAAGTCTTTCCCTCCATTGGTGGTCATTTTTTGATAGACGTAAATGGATTCTTAATAATAAGGACATAATGTGTTCAAAAATGGACACTTAAGGGACCAATTTTGTAACTGAAACTATTTAGGGACAAAAAACAAATAAGTAGCTCAATTTGAGGATGAAAATTATAACTTGTGTAGAAGATATAACTCAAGATGAAGTAATCTTTATCCTAGATGAGGAACTCTAGTCCTGATCATATATAAAATTTCAATATAATATATAGGCTTTCAACAGGAGTGACGAATTTAAATCTTATGTGTATATCTTAAAAAAGATTATGGGGTAACCGATTTGTTCATATGATCTTGTTTAATAGTAATGTGGGCATGTTGAGTATCACACATAAATATTCTCTATGCGGCATTTATTGTGAATTCATGAAATATATTAATATTTTGACATAAGATTATATGCTTATCTTCCTTTGAGCATGATCAATATTTATTATGTGATCAATGTGAGTTTTCAATCAGAGGAAATTAATTAATAGGACTTATTGAACTTTTCTACGTCTAAGACTAAATTTAGGATGATGGAACCTTTTTTATTGTAGATGATACTTGTAATACCCTATAATTCGTGATATTTTAATATTTTACTTAAATATTATTTTCTAAGGGTTTATTTCATTTTAGTGAAATTTTTAAAAGTTTTGTGGGTTAAAATGTAATTTTTAAAGATGTAATTGCACTATTTATTTAATTATGAAGGGTTAATGTCTAAATTTATCAAATAGAGGGGCCCAATATGAGGTCTCATGAAATTGATGGCTAAATTGAATTTTACCAAAACCTTTTGAGCTCAATTGCATAACTTAAATTTTCCAAGGATCAATTTGCAAAATAGAAAATTTTGATTTAATAAAATAATCACGCAGCAGCAACTTTTTCATTTCCTTCCTTCTTCAACCTTTCCTTTTTCCCTTCTCCTTTTCTCTCTACTACTGTGACCACCACCACCACCACACATTCCACTGCGTGACCTTTCTCTCCACCTAACACCCTAGTCGTGACCAATTTCCCTCTAGCTCTCCAATAACATCCCCAAGCATGGATAACAGTCATTGGAGACTTGCGGTGGAGGAGACCAAAAGAGGAAACTCATAGTGGGCAACTAGTTTTTGATGTTTTCAGCACCCATCGATGAGTTTGAAAGGTACTTTGAGTAGCACTCAACAAGGAGAATCATAGGGGAGTTTTGCATGGTAGTGAAATGTGGCAGCAAAGGTGAAGCTAAGGTAGTTTTGACACTTTAAGGCAATGGTTGACCTATTTTCTGAAGGAGAAACAGAAAACTAAGGGTGCCATTGGAAAAATTTTGATGAGAGGCATTGAATAATGGTGATGTTGAACTTTTCGATGGTAGTGCCGACCAAAAGGTAGAATTTTCATCTCGTTCCCAAGAGCACATACACACAAACTGATTGTCGAAATTCTGACTCAGTTTTGAGCTATTAGAATATAACAATTATATATATGTGATTGCATGTGTGTATATGCACGTTCTGATCATCACCAAATCTTGTATTCTCATATATTATGATAGAAATAATTGATCATAACATCTATGCATAAAAATAGAACAATTTTGATTGATTTAATGAGCTTAGTGAATTCAAGTGGTATTGGTTCATGTAAACTATAGGTTATATAGTATATTAAGTATAGAAAACCCTAATTTCATGTAACCATGATTTAATCAACTAAAGTTTGGATTTTATTGGTAATTGAATTGCTATGATCAATATCAAGTATCAATAGGATAATCGCTCAGCATTAAGGGTTGTTATTGGTTTAATTCTAAGCATTAGTATTCATTAGAGTTGAACATAGATTTTGATGTAAGGTTATTTTTTTGAAAAGATGATGAAGAATTTGACCCTGAGGACCAGTAGAGTTTGACTGTATCACTAACATGATTAAGGTAAGGATCCACCAATCTGATAATGTTTTTAGTAAAGTAATATTATTGTGATTGAACCTTGTGTGGTTTAGCTGATCTAATACTGGTTTTACTATTATTACTATTATTGATTGACTATCGAATCCTATAAGGTTCTATTGTTGATACTTGATCTAATTATTGTTTATTTTTGTGTTTCAAATCCTGTGAAGTTCTATTGTTTGATATCTAATTTGATTATCATTTATTGATGCTTTTGAAAACCTGTGAGGCTCTGTTGCTTAACATCTGATCTGGTTTACGTTCATTATTATTTTTGAACCCCATGAAGTTTTATTGACTTGAATATTGTTCATTGAGTACCATTAATCATTAGACTTGTGAATCATACCATTTTCAAACCGTAAACTGAATCCATTTTGAATTGATTATTTGTTCTGTTTTGGTACCGTGAACAATTTCATGTCTCTTATGTTATTGTACTGGTTAAACTATATCATATACTATTGTTAGATGTGTTAGCTTCTTTGATTAATTTTGATTTTCATTATTACGTACTGGCTTTATTTAAATCATTTTGTGAAACTCATTGTTCTACCATGTTGGCATTTGACTAATTGATTGATCGAATTGAAAAGCATGTGTACAGAAAAATTATTGGCTGAGTGCCTTTCCAAGCTATTACGTTTAAGCTACTATTATTGCCAACCTGTTATGCTTGAACCACTATTATTGCCAATCTGCCATGCTTGAGCTACCGAATTGATTATTACCGTACTAAATTGAATTATTATTGTATAGATACGGAGACATAAGTATGCTCCTATATGCATGATATATTTGATTTATTAACTTGCATATGTGTTTGGGTTTGCTATCCTTGTTCTTGTATTATGCTGTTGGAGTAATAAAGCTGGAGTAGTATCCCAGTCTTGGTTGGACTGGCATTTCGTGTCAATGAATCGATATAAAATGCCTCCCAACTATGATTGGTTGAGATGCCTCTAAACCTCCCAACAGGATTGGTTGAGTCGGTCGATGTCGATGCCTCTCAATGTAAATTAGTTGAGATAAATGGGCTATTGAGCTAACGGTCTTAGCTTTCAACCTAGCATTAGTAATTTGATTTCCTTTATTAGTTTCTTTTGGCATTGACTTCTTGTTCTCATGCTAAACTATTATTGATTGACATTTATGATTCTTTATTTCCAATTGGATATGCATTGCTTTACACTATCCTTATTGAGTCCTTATGACTTACTCTCATGCATTACTCTTCTTTATTCAAACAGATATCAAACTAGGGAACCTGAGGACTAACAAATCTAATAGGGATGATTTAAACTAGAGTGTGTTATATATATCTATATATAACTGAGTTTTGGGTTGTCTTATTTTGAGATATTGTGATATGTCATTAATACTGATATACTCGTGGTCTGTATTTATGAATCATGGTACTAGAGATGACATTTTGGTTTTGAATGTTGTTTAACTTTTTATTATGGTATTTAGCACTCTAATATAGCTTCTGTATTTGGGTTAAAGCATATAATAAGAATATGATATTGTCAATATTATTGTTGAAAAATTTCGAAATGTTTATAGGCCTAGTAATTGTATTAGTGCATGCTTATGGAATGAATGTTTTAGTGCCTTAACTTCAATGTTATCCTAAGAGGGGGCACTATAGTTGGTATCAGAGCTTGGGTTTGGAAACCCGAGCTAAACTAGGACATGATCCTAGGATATGACCTTAAGTGATCTGCATATATTGAGAAAGTATTATGTACTTGGGAACTTAAGATGAATTTAATTTGTTTAATATTAACGAGGGAAAGTTATAAGTGTAGGATGGCTAATGGGCATTAGGATGGGAAAGAACCCGTTGAGGAGAATTAGACTATAGAGGCTTTGCAGGAGAATATTAAGGCTTTGGAGACCAAGAAGAAGAAACTAAAAGAGAAATATGAATTTCTTCATGAGAGACTTCATGACATAAGAGAGGACGTAATTAATAGAGAGACCAAGGCTTATCATCTGAGAATGGCAATGGGAACTAGGAGCTATATGTTGGATAGGCTGAAGAGGTATGTAGAGAAAGAGAGGAGGTATAGGTTAAGATAGCAGAGGCCTAGATTGAGGAGTATCGGGCCATACGTTACCAGATGGAAAAAAACATTTAGGACCTTAGAATTTGATTCCAAGGCCAATGTCAATGTGACTTGAGCAATTACGGAGGAGGTTAGGTAGATAGTAGCCTACTATGGCAGCATTATAGATTGGGCTATAGAATTTAGGACAAGGATCGATATTGGAGTAGGTCTATTAGGGATTCGACTCCCTCATGAATAAAGGTACGATTAAGGTATTCATATTAAGGAGGTTCCCGATAGAGAGCTAGCATAGGAGCATGCTATAATACTTGTTGAGCATATCCTTGAGGAAGATTCAGTAGAAAAGGATCTTGGGAGAAGGATTCAAGTAATGAGTATCCAAAGATGGACTTGGTATAGGAGTTTTTAGTTGACATACCCCTTAAGGATAACATAGCTGGATTGGGATTCCTAGATGATGTGCCATATGGAGATGACCTTATTAGGTTAGAGTTTATGGAGGATGCACCCCTAAGTAGGACAAAATTGTGGAGATCGAGGAGGAAGAAGAAGATATTGAGTCAATTATGACCGATGAAGAGGACTTAGATCGAGCATTTTGTAAATGTATCTTGGATATATCTATATATATCTATTTACATATATCATAGTTTTAACCATTAGACTAAGCTAATTTGGCTAGGTTATCTAAACTTGGGATAGTACCCATATACCCTCATCAATTTTTTCATGACTAGGTATATCGATAGCGTGACCTATTTTGAAATTTTTAAAATTTGTAATTATAAATACTAGGATGTAGCTTCTCACGCTAACTTATACATGAATGGCACATTTTCTCGACTGTAATTTACTTGAGTACTACTTGCTTCATGTGGTTTGATTTATTACTTGTATTTATATTTGTTTTCTATTTCTTGTTGTGTCTTAGGTCTTAAGAGAGTCAGTGATAACTTAAATGTTGTTGCAACAAATGACCACAAGTCTAAGACTTAAAGAGAAATCTAACTAAACGCCGTACGAGAGTGTTGGTGCTCCTAAATTAGTAAGAGAAGGCCATAGGGGTAGACCACCTGGCAGAAAAGGCATCACACCCATAAATGTTAGACTGGGAAAACCTATCTATAGCAAACATGGCTTGAAGAAGAAAGTTCACAATCTAATCCATTGAAGTAGCCAACTATGAATCAACTTGCCGAGTATGGAGACTCGAAAGGGCAATGGGGTTGGTGATGTGGCCCAACTAAGGAAGGTAGAGCAAGGGCAATTAATGAAGATACCAACTGTTGAGCGTTAGAGTGATTTCTATAGCTCCAACCCCCTAAATTATTTGGAAAGCCTAACAACAGAAACGCTGAGATATGGGTTGAGGGTTTGGAAAAGATATTTGACACTTTGTGGTATCTTGATGAACAAAAGATTAGATATGCTACTTTCTTCGTAGAAGGCCTTACACATGACTGGTAAAAGATGATTGAACAAAGGTGGGCTGCTATAGGAACTCTTGAAACTTGGGAACATTTCACCCTAGAATTCATGGAAAAATATGTTCCCTTGGTAGTTAGGCATGTGAAAGAAAGAGAATTTATGAGCTTGATTCAGGGGAATCAATCCGTCAGTCAGTATGAGCTAGCATTCAGCTAGTTTATTCAATATGCCTATTTCATGATGGAAGATGAGAATAGACAAACCCAACAATTTGTACAAGGGTTGAGACCAAAACTCCAACGAGGATTGACAACTTTCAACCTACCAAACTTGAACATTGCAGTAAGCAAATCACCCTTATAATTCATGATATTTTAATATTTAATTTAAATATTATTTTCTAAGAATTTATTTAATATTTATGAATTTTTTAAAAGTTTTGTAGGTTGAAATGTAGTTTTTAAAGATGTAATTGCACTATTTATTTAATTGTGAGGGGTTAATGTCTAATTTTATCAAATTGAGGGACCTAATATGAGGTCTCATGAAATTGATCACTAAATTGAATTTCACCAAAACCTTTTGAGCTCAATTGCATAACTTCAATTTTCCAAGGACCAAATTGCAAAATAGGAAAATTTGATTTAATAAAACAACTGGGCAGTAGTGTCTTTTTCATTTCCTTCTTTTTTCAACCTTTTCCTATTTTTCCTTCTTCGTTTCTCTCCACCACCATGACCATCATCACCACACACACTCCATCAACGACAACCCTTCTTTCCACCTAACACCTCAGTCATGACCACCTTCCCTCCAGCTCTCTAAAAATACAACAAGGTGTGGCTAACAATCATTGAAGACCCACAGTAGAGGAGACTGAAAGAGGAAACTCATGGTGGGCAACTAGGTTTCGACGTTTCAGCATCTATTGGCGAGTCTAAATGGTGTTTCGAGTAGCACTCATTGAGGAGAATCATGTAAGAGCTTTGCATGATAGTGAAATGCAGCAGCAAAGGCGAACATTAACAGTGGAGCTAAGGTGCTTTTGACACTTTAAGGTGGCGATTGACCTATTTTTCGGTGGAGAAACATAAAATATAAGATGCCATTGGAAAGCTCTCAAAGAGAGGCATCAAATGGTGGTGGTGTTGAACTTTCTGGTGGCAATGTCCAAGAGACAAAATTTTTGTCTCGTTCCCAAGAGCATATGCGCCCAAACTAATCATTGAAATTTTGACTCATTTATGAGATGTTGGCATATAACGATGATATATATGTAATTACATATATGTATATAGAAGTTTCAATCATCACAAAATCTTGTATTCTCATATATTATGATAGAAATAATCGATTAGGACATCCCTGCATAAAAATAGGAGAACTTTAATTGATTTAAAAAGCCTAGTGAATTCAAATGGTATTATTTCATGTAAACTATAGGTTATATACTATATTAAGTGTATAAAATCCTAATTTTAGGTAACCAAGATTTAATCAACTAAACTTTGGATTTTATTGGTAACTGGATTGCTATGATCAATATTGAGTATCAACAGGATAATCGCTCAACACTAAAGGTTGTTATTAGTTTGATTCTAAGTGCTAGTAATCATTAGGGTTGAACACGGATTTTGATGTAATGTTATTCTTTTGAATAGATGACGAAGGATTTGACCCTAAAGACTAGTAGAGTTTGACTCTATTGCTGATGTGATTAGAGTGAGGATCCACTAACCTAGTAATTCTTTGAGTAAAGTAATATTATTGTGATTGAACCCTGTGTGGTTTAGCTGATCTGATACCAATCTTACTATTGTTACTATAATCGATTCACTACTAAACCCTGTGTGGTTCTATTATTGATACCTAATCTAATTATTATTTATTGCTACATTCTGAATCTTGTGAGGTTTTATTGTTTTATATTTGATTTCATTGTTATTTATTACTACTTTTTGAACCCTAATCATTGAACTTGTGAATCATCAACTGAAACCATTTTAAATCGACTGTTCATTTTGTTCTGGTACCATGAAGAATTTTGTGTCTCATATGTTACCATACCAATTAGACTGTATCATCTAGTGTTGTTAGCTATGTTGGTTTCTTTGATTGATTTGATTGTCATTGATATGTACTGGCTTTATTAAAATTATTTTGTGAAACTCGTTGTTCTGCTATGTTAGCAGTTGACTAATTGATTGATTGAACTGAAAAACATGTGTATAGGAGAACAGTTGGCTGAGTGCTTTGCCAAGCTATTATGCTTGAGCTATTATTATTACCAAGATGTTATGCTTGATCCACTATTATTGTTGAGTTACCGTGATCGAGCTACTGAACTGATTGTTACTGTATTGAACTAAATTATTATTATACTGATACAAAGGCATAAAGATGTTCCTATATGCATGATATATTTGATTTATTAACTCATATGTGTGTTTAGGTTTACTATCCTTGAACTTGTATTATGCTCTTGGAGTAATAAAGCTGGAGTGGTATCCAAGTCTTCGTTGAACTGATATTTCGAGCTAATAAACCTACTAAAAAAACCTCTCATAGTAAAATGATTAAGTTGGTTGACATTGGTGCCTCTCAATTGTGATTGGTTGAGATACCTCTAAACCTCCTAGCAAGATTAGTTGAGTCGGCTGATGTCGATACCTCTCGGTGTAAATCGATTGAGATGAACAGGCCGTTGAGCCAATGGACTTAGCTTCTGACCTAGCATTAGTAATTTGATTTCCTTTATTATTTTCTTTTGGCATTAACTTGTTGTTCTTATGCTAAACTATTATTGATTGACATATGTGAACCTTGATTTCTAATTAGACATGCATTACTTTACACTATCCTCATTGAGTCTTTATGACTCACCCTTGTACATTGCTTGTCTTTATTCAAGCAGGTATCAGACTAGGGAACATGAGGACTAACAAATCTAATAGAGATGATTTAACCTGGAGCGTGTTATATATATCTATATATGACTGAGTTTTAGGTTGTTTTATTTTGAGATATTATGATATGTCATTAATACTATTATACTCGTGGTCTGCATGTATGAATCATGGTACTAGAGATAGCATTTTAGTTTTGAATGTTATTGAACTTTTTATTATGGTATTTAGCACTCTAATATAGCTTCCACATTTAGGTTAAAGCACGTAGTAAGAATATGATATTGTTAATATTATTATTGAAAAACTGTGAAATTTTTATAGGCCTAGTGATTGTATTGGTGCATGCTTAAGGAATGAACATTTTAGTGCCTTAGCTTAGGTGTTATCTCAAAAGGGGGCACTACAATACTACAAAAAAAAAAGAAAATTAGTGGGGGTTGAATTTGCATTTGGCGGGGGTTTTTAACCCCTCGCTAATACCTTTAGGGTGGTTTCCCAAACATCCACAGCTATGTGTCCTGCTAATTTTTAGTGAGAGTATTCAAGCAACGGCCATTACAACCTCAACTAATAATTAAGTGAATCTACTGGGGTCTTTGTTTAAATTAGTAGGGGTTTTATAATTAAAAAGCATTATTCCATAAAATTTTAGTGCGAGTTTTTACCCCTCCTATTAATAAAATGCATTAATTGTTTATAATTTTACCGGCTATTTTAAAAATATATTATTTTTAAACCTCCACTACCAATAAATACTTGTTATAGTTTTAGTGTGGATTTTAAACCCCCACTATTATTTTGTATATTTTTAGCAGAGTTTTTTAAATCCTTACTTTTAGTAAGAGATACCATTTTATATAATTTTTGTATGGGTTTTGAACCCTCGTTAGTATTAAAACGTATTTTTTTAGAGTTTTAGTGATTGTTTCCATATCCCTGCATGCCATTCCATTTATGTACCAATAGAACTGTATTCTCAAAATTCAACATAATCCATTTGATTTTAAAATTAATTCAGAGAACTAATTCTCAAAAGCATTAATATTCTCAAAACATAAATTTCATGATCCAAATTATTAAAACAAATATTTAACATAGTTTTCACATATAAATTCTTAAAGACAATTATAATATATACTAAACTACTTAGTGTTTCTCATTGAGCATTTTAGATAAGTAGCTACTAAGGAGTTTCATTATGATCTTGATTGCTAACACTTGAAGATCTTCCTACTGGAAAAGTAACAAGTTCATGTTGACTACCTACATCATGTTGTGCCTGTTAAGAGAAAAATTATTATTTCAAAAGACCAATTCACCAAATTAAGCTATAATCAATCATTCTAAAATATGAAAAAAATGTAAATAAATACCTGTGGAGGAGGTGGACCAAAAATAGAAGCAAGCTTATAAGGAATCTATCCTTCTTTAATCAGAATATAGGTCTTGAATGCACTCGTAGCATTTTTCAATTATGACTCTAGCTGAACTAATCTGTCATCATTTTGGGGATTATAGGATTCACTATTTTATGAAAAGCCGCCCAAACCACATAATCGAAGGCTTGTGTTTCCAAAAAAAGATGTGGGTATAACTTCCAAACCTGTACTTTGTATTCATCTAGGATGCTCCTTTCCTAAGATCTTAGCAACAACATCATTAGGTGAAATAATGGAGTTGGTAATACGATCATAACTCATTTCTTTCTCAATTTGCTCCTACAAGTGCAAAATTGATATAAGATAGTATTCATTTAATTTATATCTTCTATATTTTAAGTTGGGATTAGAAACTCAATAAATTAAGAAGAAAAAAAGAACTTACTTCTTGTTCCTTTGCCATGTCATTCACCCAAGGTCTATCCTGATGCTTATGATTTGCAAGGAATAAATGACCACGATCCACGGGATGCCCATATTCCATTTCCTAAAGTTTTCAAATGAAACACAATTAATATATTTATCCATATCAATGTAATTTTGAAAAAAATAACAAAAAATTAATAAAAAATATTGTAACTACCATGTCAAGTCTTTTTCTTCTTGTATTAGATTTCGATCCACCAATGTGTGACACTATTTATTTCTTTCTATTCTCAGCATTCTTCTTACAAAGTGCCAATAATATTATAATTACAACATTAAATATACAATCCTAAATCAAAATCTCATAGCACTAATATATTTGCAATATTACTTGTATCTTCGGTTTTAAATGATAATCAACATAAGTATCCCATTGATCTCGTGCAGTGCCCTCTGAAACATTGCTTATCAGCTCATCTCTATTCTTTATAGGTGAAAACAAGTAAGGTACTATGATCCAATAATCAAAACTTCAAAACATGAAATTAACTAGTGCTTACAAACATAACAAGGATCTAATCATGCTCAGGATTCATATTTGGTGAGAGCATTACCTTGAAGAGCAAAATCTAAGGAGTAGTAAGTGAACTCTTCATTAGTCTAGAAACTGCCTACAACTGGCACAACTAGAAGAGTGCGACGATCACCGTATAAAATCTCCTCAAAAAATTATGAAAAACTATTTGGAGCTTCACAATGCCTTGATGAACTCTATTGAAAAATTTCAGATCAAAAGACCATTCGGAACTCCCAAGAGAAATTTGCCGAGTCAAACTTTGTGTAGGTGGATATCTACAAACAAACATGTCAAATGCTTTGCCTCTACTATAATGATCCACACACTAATGAGATCGTCCTAAATCTATAGTCTATTAGCTGAATTAAGACCAGAGATTGAACAATGGTGGAGGCCAATTTTAGGTAGGAAAGAAGAAGAAAAGGGCAAAGTTTTCAACACATGAATGCTTGCTTGCAATAGGTTTTAGAGGGAAATAGGGAAGAATCTAATTCTTCACACCAAAAAGGATATGGCCAACCATCTCTCTTTGCATCTATGTATAGATGCTGAAAATGTGTGATGGCAAGTTGGCATCACACAACGTATGTGGAGGGCAGCCAAATAGGGTTGCCCGGGTGGCAAATTTGAATCCAAATCTCATTAGAATTTCATTTGCATATTAATTATATTAGGAATCTTGTTTCAAATTAATTAAGATGCTAATTCAAATATTGTTTGAATTTTTCCTCAAAAATTCATTCTTCCCAATTATTCAAATTAAACACTTTAATTTAATTAATTATTTTTTGACTTAACCTATAAATCAAACTAGCTTAAATTTCTGAGCTTGATTTGTTAACTTAACTTTTTAAGTTAACTTGACCAAATGAAGCTCATGTTAGTACAAAATAATCAACTCAATTATTAGTCTAATTTAACTTCTTAAATTAGCTGATTAATTTAACACTTAAATTAATGGAGCCAAAATTGACCTTTAAACTTGGTACCTAAAAAGATTGGTCTATTAGTAGAAATTCTTTTCTAACACCTTATAAAATTCTCTCAATCAATTAGAAAGCAAACTGAATTTTGAGTGTGACCCAATAGTATCTACCAATCATTGGACATGGGCTCACAACTCTTTATGACTTTTGGAATACCAAATATTCACTTTAGTTTAAACTCCTTTAAACTAAATGACTCAATTCAATTAATTTTATTAATTGAAGAGTACCCAATCTCCATAGTCAATGTCCAACCTCAAGCCCATGGAACCTAACTAATTAGCCAAAATGAATGCTCTTGAAGAACTATTCTAGTATTGCGAATTCCATGCAAATATGGTCATTCCATTTCCTATCGTTTGAAAGAGGCCTAGGGCAAGATATTTGTCAACTCCCTAATAGCCTTGATACCATATTTCTATTCTCATTTTTTGATCTCATTATGTGACCTCACCTTTGGAAAACTCTACTTCCAAACTGTCACACCACCTTACACAAAGATTTTTGGGAATCAACTATTATAGAATACATAGGAGATGCACTCATTTTTTACAATAACGAGGAGTTGGATTCTATCTTGGATCTCACAAACCTCTATGTCAAGTAGCTCATACCCAATATTAACTCAAAAAAACTCTCTAGGTGGTCAAGCAAGAGTCATGGCATAGGGAACAAACACAAGGTTACCATGGATTGTTAGGTCAGAGGACTAATAATATGCACTAGCATAAGTAGAAGAACTAGCCACTACTAACTTGCCACTACGGTTATCTAGTGGATTCTCCAGTGGCCTTTCAGTGCTTTGTTCTCTAACAAGATTTTACTAAGATGCACCCGTATCTCACACAGTTGCTCATGGAATGGAGCAATTTCCAACCCTTAGATTTATGCACCATTAGTACAAGTCTATCTAGATCTTAGATGCCTTATTTTATAAGATCCTATGACTCAAAATATTTAAGATCATGATCGTGTGAGACTTATTCCATAGTCATTAAACCAAGTCTCATAGTTATAAGTGATCTAAGAACTTCATCCAAATACTGGTGAAGTGAAACAAATCATAAAATGAAGATAGTTGTGCTAAGAATATCATTTAATCAAAACTGTTTTACAAGAAAATAGTTTACACAAGGCCAATCTCATTGGCTTGTAGGGCATTATTCTAATAATCTCCCACTTACACTAAAGTCAATGCCCCATGGCCTTAAGACCCATTTTCTCAAAATGTCCTTTAAATACCTTTCGCATTAGGGGTTTCATTAATGAATTTGCTATGTCCTTTTCTGAGGTAACTCTCTCCACTCGAATGTCACCTCTATCATTGATCTCCCTAATCAAATGATATCACCTTAATATATGCTTGGATCGTTGATGAGATTTTAGCTTTTTAGCTTGTGCTACTGCCTTGTTGTTGCTGCAAAAGATAACTACTAGCTTAACAATATTAGGCACTACATTTAACTCATTAATGAAGTTTATCATCTAAACACCTTTCTTTTTGCAACTTCTAAAGTTGTAATGTATTCTTCCTCTATGGTTGAGTTGATTGTTGTGTCTTTCTTAGAACTCTTCCAACTCACGGCACTACCATTGAGGCAGAATATAAATATAGAAGTAGATTTGAGGTCATCTACTTTGGATTGGAAACTGGAATCCAAAAACCTTTCAAGTTTCAATTCTCTATTGCCGTATACTAGAAACAAGTATTTAGTTCTTCTCAAGTACTTTAGGATTATTTTCATAGCAATCTAGTGACTTTCAGTAGGATTAGATTGGAACTTACTTGTAATGCTTAACGAGTGTGCTGTATCTAGTCTTGTACATTAAACTATATACATTATGCTCCTTATTATAAAGGCATTGGGTATTTGGGTCATTTTTCATTTCTCCTCCTCAGTCTTGGGGGCTATAAACTTTCAGAGATGAATGCTATATCCCATGGGAAGGAATCCTCTCTTGGATTCTTCCATTCTAAACCTCTTAAGTATCTTGCCAACATACAGAGTTTGGGAAAGCCCTAGCATCTTCCATGATCTATCTCTATATATTTGTATTCCTAATACGTAGGATGCTTCTTCCAATTCCTTCATGGATAATTGTGTAGATAACTCTGCCTTAGTACATTCTAACATTCCTACCTTATTCCTAATGAGAAGGATGTTATCGACATAAAGTATAATAAATTGTATTGAACTCCCATTTGCCTTTTTGAACGCAGATAGTTCCATTGGAATAGTACCCTTAAGCCAATAAGATTAGCCTTATAAATTATTTCACTCATGGTACAATCTTGATTGAATGATATTCTTATATGGTCATTTTCATCTTATGCTTTGTTTCACTCCACTAGCATTTGGATAAAGCTTTTAGATCACTTATGACTGTAGAACTTGATTTGGTGACCATGCAATAAGTCTCATATAGTCGTAATCTTAAATTTTTCAAGTTATAGGATCTTATGAGATGGGGTATATAAGATCCAGATAGACTTGCACTAATGATGCATAAATGTAAAGGTTGGAGATTGCTTTATTCCATGAGCAACTATAAGAGATATGAGTGTATATTAGTGGGTTCTTATAAAAGAAAAAGGTACTGCAGAGAATCCACTAGATAGCTATAGCGACAAATCGATAGTAGCTAGTTTTTCTACTTATGGTAGTACATGTTATTAGTCCTCTGACTTGAGAATCCACGGTAGCCTTATGTTCGATCCTCATGCTTTGACTCTTCCTTGACCACCTAGTGGGTCTTTTAAGTGGAGATTAGGTATGAGCTACTTGGCATGAAAGTTTGTGAGATCTAAGAGAGAATCTAACTCCTCATCTTTATGAAGGTGAATGCATCTCCTATGTGTTCTATAAAATAAGATTCTAAAAAATTCTAGCATAAGGTGATGTGACAATTTGGGAAAGCATTTCCAAAGATGAGGAAATAAAGGGAATTGAATATTAAGAATAGAAATATAGTATCAAGGCCATTAGGGAGCTGGCAAATATCTTGCCCTAAGCCTCTTTCGGGATATAGAAAACAGAAGGACCATATTTGCTTGGTATGTGCAATGTTAGAATAGTTCTTCAAAAGCATTTACTTCAATCAATTAATTGCGCTCCATGGGCTTGAAGTTGGACATTGACCATGGGGATTAGGTACTCTTCAATTAATGAGATTAATTGAATTAAATTGCTTAGTTTAAAGGAGTTTAAACTAAATTGACTATTTGGTATTCCAAAAGTCACAAAGACTTGTGAGTCCATTTCCAATGAAAGATAAAACCAATGGGTCATACACAAAAGCTAATGACATGGTTTATTGAAGGAAGGAGAATTTTCTAAGAGTTAGAAAATTTGTGACTGATTTTTGGAAGAGGCAAATTGTGATTGATTTTTGGAGAAGGTAAAATTGTAGTCATTTTAGCTTGATTAATTTAATAATTAAATTGTCAAATTAATTTAAAAGTTGAATTAAGATCAATTAATTAAAAATTTATTAATTGATGTCACATGACTATCAACTAGTCAAAATTAATTTAAGAGTTGAGTTAATTTTAACTGGCTGAAATTGTTAAGCACTTTGACTTAGGAGTTAAGTTAAATGATTATTAATTAAATTAAAGAGTTTAATTTAATTAATTTGGAGAGATAATTTTTGGGAGAATTATTAAATGAAGAGTTCATTTGATAAGAATTAGAATTTAATTTCAAGACATTTTGTTAGATGAAATTTGTGCCTAAATTAAATTCACTAATCACAAAGTTAATGACCACCTAAGCAAGGGACACTTGGCATCACCTCCTTGTGGGAGGTGTGTGACCACTCCTATATATGGATATAGTAGAGTAGCTGGCCATAGCTATGTGAGGTGTGCACAATTTGTATGATTTTCTCCCAACAATATTATGTGGTGGAAATATAAGTTGTTAGCCTCTCATCACTCTCTTCTTCTCCCTCCTCTTTCCACCATAATATTCTTGGCCTTCCTACCCTCATTCTCTACATATTTTCCAGACTTTATATATAGAATAGGCCATTGATTTGGTATGTGGGCATTTGCATTAGAGGCAATCTAGTTTGGTTGCTTTTTGCTCTTGACTAGAGTAGTTTCTGGCAGCCCATTTTTGCTTCTTTAGGGAGCACATATAGTGCTCTGATTAGCCTAAAATTTGGACTGAAAAATCTTCAAAGGGTTAGGAGTTCCAGTAAATATTTTAGCCAAAGTGGAGGGGTTCATCTAGGGTAAAATCGGTGGTGATTCTATTGCGCCGATGAAGAGCTTGTTTGATGGTTGAAAAGCGTTTTCTTGCTCTTCAAATTTTTTGCTTTCGCCCAGGTATTTTCTTCTTATAAATACGAATCCTATGAATGTATAGATTCTTTTGGTGCTATGTGGGCTAGTTTATTTAGTGTTTTTTTAAAATACTTGAATCCTAGTGCCACACAAACCTTCAAGTGGCATCGGAGCCATATTTGTGCATGGATTTAGATTTTTCTTGGCTTAGGTTGTTGGTTCTTGTGAAGAATTGATCAAAATCACCATTTGCTCAATCCATATGATGGGTAGGAGTGTATGAATTATCTTGCTTGCGGCTCCTTGATTGATGAATTAAATCATGCAATCGTGTGCTTTAATTGTTAAATTAGATGATGAGCATGTTTTGATTCATATTTTTGATGTTAAATTTTAATTTAGCATTGGTAGATGTTATATTCTAATACAACATGTTGTGAATGGTGTTAAAGTTTCTTTGGTCATTTTTGGGTCTAATAAGATTGTATATAATTGGAAATTTTTTAAGAATATAATTCTTGCTTAAGCTTATTTTTCAAGCATCTTCGTGCACTTGATATTCTAGTATTAAAAGGTGTTTTAATCTAAAATTTTCACATGTTGTGTGTTTTTGATATTTAGAAGTTGTTCTAAAATTATTGGTGCACAAAAGTTGACCCAAAAATGGCTTCACTCGACCATAAACTCCAAAATAGGGGTGCTGTTGGCTCTTGACAGCCCACAGTAGGGGAGTAGCCAAGAGCTACTGCCCAACAGTGAGCAAGCCTCAGCTAGCAGCCCCTAGTTAGGTTTGGGATGGGGTTTGAGTTTTTTCTTTGGTTTCTTTAGTGACCAAACTTTTTTCAAAACATACATATTGGTTGCACAAATGTTGTGCACGGCTTTAAAATTATGTTGGACACTTTTTGGTTGCTCTTAAAACTTGTTAAAGTTGATCTCCAATTGTGGCAAAAATACGATGCATAAGTTTTATGCTTGTTTTTGCATGTCTGATTATTTATTAATATGATTAGCACTTAATTATTGGAATTGAATATCAATTCTTAGTTTATTTATTATTCATTTAAATGTTGAATGGATGATGAATGAATGAGGATGATCATGAGCCTTTTGATATTGATTTTATTATTTCAAGTTGTTGAAATGAGTTGTATTAAATGGGGCTTGCATGTCTCTTATTCTATTTTTTAAAAGTTATGAGAGTAATGCCACTAAGAGTGAGCTTTCGTTTCTCTTGCAAAAGTTGCAAGGAGCAAAGAGGATATAAGGAGGCTTGAAGACCCATGAATGTATGGGATACACTTCTATAATAGCTTAGTTTAAGCAACCCACTTAAAATCATCTGTGTGATGCACCTATGGCTCTAAGTGCAACACTTGGTTAGACTCATGGTCATCCCACCCTAGGAATATGCTAGGCTATTTATTATTCATGCTTTCCATATCCTATTGATATATGAGTTGCATAATTTAAAGGTTTGTAGGGCACTAGGATCCAAATATTTTCAAACAAAAACTGAATAAAGAAGCCCACATAACACCACAAGGATCAATACATGCATAGGATTCATATTTATAAGAGAAAAATACCTGGTTGAAAGCAGAAAATTCAAAGAGCAAGAAAACTCTCATCTACTGTGAAACAGGCTCTTCAGTGGTGCAGCAGAATCACCACTAATTTTCCACAAGATGGATTGGAACTCCTCAACCCTTTGAAGATTCTTTAGTCCAAATTTCAAGCCAATTAGAACACTATAGGCACTCCCAAAAGAAGCAAAATTTGATTGTCAGAAATTGCTCTAGTCAAGAGCAAAAGTAACAAAAATAGATTACCTCAAATGTAAATGTCCATAAACCAAATCAATGGCCTATTCTCTATAGAAAGGCTGAAAATCTGCAGAAAAAGAAGGGAGGAAGGTTGGGAATATTGAGGTGGAAGGAGAAGAGAGAAGGAGAGAGTAATGGGAGGCTAACAACTCAAATTCCCACTACACAATATTATCAGCAAAAAATCACATAAAATGTGCACACACATACCTCTAGCTAGCCACTCTACCATAGCCATAAATAGGAGCGGTCAAACACCTCCTATAAAGAGGTGATGCCAAAGTGTCCCTTGCTTAGGTGGTCACTAAATTTGTGATTAGTGAATTTAATTAAGGCACAAATTTCATCTAATAAAATATCTTGCAATTAAATTCTAATTCTTATTAAATGAACTCTTCATTTAATAATTCTTCCAATAATTATCTCTTCAACTTAATTGAATTAAACACTTTAATTTAATTAATAATAATTTGACTTAACTCTTAACTCAACGCACTTAACATTTTAAGTTAGTTAAAATTAACTCGCCTTTTAAATTAATTTTAACTAATTGATAGTCATGTGACGTCAATCAATTAACCTTTAATTAATTGAATTTAATTTAACTCTTAAATTAATTTAACCAATTTAATATTTAAATTGATGAAATCAAAATGACTATAATTTTACCTCCTCAAAAAAAGGGTCATGAATTTTCTAACTCTTAGAAAATTCACTTTCCTTCAATAGACCATATCATTAGATTTTATGTGTGATCCATTAGATTTTACCATTCATTGGACATGTGCTCACAACCCCTTGTGACTTTTGAAATATCAAGTATTCACTTTAGTTAAAACTCCTTTAAATTAAGCAACTCAATTTAATTAATCTCATTAATTAAAGAGTACCCAATCTCCATAGTCAATGTCCAATCTCAAGCCCATGGAGCTCAACTAATTGGCTAAAATGAATGCTCTTAAAGAACCATTCTAGCATTACACGTACCACACAAATACAATCCTTCTGTTTCCTATCTTCTGAAAGAGGCCCAGGGTATGATATTTGTCAACTCCCTAACAGCCTTGATATTATGTTTCTATTCTTAATGTTCAATTCCCTTTGTGACATCATCTTGGGAAATTCTTTCCCAAATTGTCACATCACCTTGTGCAAGAATGTCTTAGACTTGATCAATATAAGACACATAGGAAATGCACTCGCCTTTCACAAAGACGAAGAGTTGGATTCCTTCTTAGATCTCACAAACCTCTATTCCAAGTGGCTCATGCCCAGTCTCTATCTAAAAGACCCGCTGGGTGGTCAAGGAAGAGTTAAATCATGAGGATCGGACATAAGATTACCATGGACCCTCAAGTTAGAGGACTAATTATATGCGCTAGCATAAGTAGGAGAATTTGCTACTATCGACTTGCCACTATGGCTATCTAGTAGATTCTTTGGTGGGTCTTCAGTGCTTTGTTCTCTAACAAGTACCCACTGACATGTACTTGTATCTCATACAATTGCTCATGGAACGGAGCAATCTCCAACCCATGGATTTATGTATTATTTGTGCAAGTCTATATGGATATTAGATGCCCCATCTTATAAGATCCTATAACTTGAAAATTTTGGATATTAGATGGCCCATCTTATAAGATCTTATAGCTTGAAAACTTTAAGATCACGATCGTGTGAGACTTATTCAATGGTCACCAAACCAAGTCCCACAATTATAGGTGATCTAAAGGCTTCATCCAAATTCTAGTGAAGTGAAACAAAACTTAAGATGTAGATGACCATATAAAAAATATCATTCAATCAAGATTGTACCATTAATGAAATAGTTTATAAGGCCAATCTTATTAGCTTGCAAGGTACTATCCTAATAATCTCCCACTTGCCCTAAAGCCAACGCCTATAATTTTGAGATCTATCTTCATAAGATGTCCTCCAAAGACTTTTAGCTTTTAAGGGTTAATACAGTAGTTCTGCTATATCCTCTTTTGAGGCAACTTTTATCCTCTCAGTTATCACCTCTATTAATTTATATCATATATCAAACAATAACATATTTAATGTCTAGATCACTGATGATATATTGGCTCAAGTCCCAAATTATCTTCTAAAGACAATCGCAGGTTCATACACCCTAGGCACTACATCTAACCCTTGGATAAAATTTTTATCCGAATACCTTCTTTTGTGATTTCCAAAACCACAAAGTATTTTACCTTAGTGGTTATATAGGCCATGGTGTCTAGTTGGAATTCTTCCAACACACTATGCTGCCATTAAGGCAAAATGTGTATCAAAAAGTGGACATTAGGTCATCTACATTGGATTGGAAATTAATATCCAAATACTTCACCAGTTTCAATTCTCCATTGTCATATTCCAAAAACCAATCCTTAGTTTTTCTCAAGTACTTAAGAATTGCTTTTATGGTTATCCAGTGACTCTCACTGGGATTAGATTAGAACTTACTTATAACACTTAACGAGTGCACCACATCTAGTCTTGTACATTGAATAACATATAATTATGCTCCATATAGTGGATGCATCAGGTATGTGGGACATTTTATGTCTCTTGTTGATAGTCTATGGGGCTATAGACTTGGAGAGACAAAGATCACATCCCAAAAGGAGGAATCCCCTCTTGGTTTCTTCCATACTAAACCTCTTTAGTATCATGTTCAATGTATGGGATTTGGAAAAGCCCCAATATCCTTTCTAATCTATCTCTATATATACATATTCCTAATATACAGGTAGTAATTTCTAAGTCCTTTCTGGAGAATTATGTAAATAACCATGCTTTAGTATACTCTGACATTCCTACTTTATTCTTAATGAGAAGGATGTCATCGACATAAAGTACAATAAACTATACACTACTCCCATTGGCCTCTTGCACACACATGGTTCATATATATTTTTGACAAAGTCAAATAATTTAACTTTCTAATCAAAACATATGTTCCAAGTTCATGATGCCTATTTGAGTCCATAAATAGACCTCTAGAGTTTGCAAACCTTTTCCTCACTATCCTTGGATGTAAAACCTTATGGTTGCTACAGATAAATCCTCTTTTAATGTCTCTATTAAGAAAAGCTATTTTCACATCTATTTGCCATACCTTATAGTCATAATATGCGACTATGGCAAGTAAAATTTGAATGGACTTAGGCACAGTGATCGGTGAAAAGGTTTCCTCAAAATTTGTACTAGATCTTTGAGTGTAACCTTAAAAATCACTACTTCTCCATATACCTCAAGCTTTTACTTATAGATCCACATGAAACTAATGAAAACTATTCCCTTTGCTGGATCTACCAAAGTCTATACTTTGTTTGAGTACATGGAGTTCATTTTAGATCTGATGGCTTCAAGCTAATATCCCGAATCTATGTCTAACGTAGCTTCCATACAGGTCTTTGGATCTCTATCTAATTAACCTGTCTCATGAAGAAATCTAAACTTTTTGGGTAACTTCTTGATCTGATTCAACCTTCTCAGAGATTGTGTATTAGGCTCTTTGATATTTATTTATTTCTACTGCTTGTGGGAATAATTGATTGTCTTGAACTTTATCAAGTTTAATTACAATGCCTTTTTTATCTCATAGAAATTCCTTTTCCAAAAAGATAGCATCCTCAAAACAAACACATTTTGTTTTGAGGGATCATAAAAGTAATAACCTATAGACTCAGTTGGGTATCCCACAAACTTGTATAAGATAGATCTGCTATCCATCTTATCTCCCATTGTCTATCTCACGTATGCGGGAGATCTCCAAACCTTGAGATATTGGTAAGAGGGTGCTTCACCATGCCATATCCCATATGGTGTTTTTAGCATCAACTTTGAAGGTACTATGTATAGTAACTTCACTATCATCATTAAGGTGTATCCTCAAAAGGATACAGGCACATCGAATAAACTCATTATGGAATGTACCATGTCTAATAAGGTAGGTGTCTCACCTTGGCTACTCCATTCGGGGTATGTTGGGTGGAGTCCACCAAGAGAGAATCCTATTCTATTTTAGATAATCTAAGAATTAAGCACTTAAGTATTCAACCCTTTGATCCAATCAAAGAGCTTTAATACTAAGTCCCTTTTGTTTTTCTACTTCATTCTTATACACATTGAACTTTTCAAAGGCCTTAAACTTGTATTTCATACGATACACATGTCTATATTGACTATAATCATTAGTGAAGATGATGAAATAAGAATAGCCTCCTATCCCACTAACTCTTAGTTGACCATAAACATCTGTATGGATCAAATCCAAAGGATTCGTGGAGTACTTTGCTTGTCCTACAAAAGGAGCTTTGGTCATTTATCCCTTCAAATAAGATTTACAAGTAGAAAGGTCCTTAACGCCACTAATATTTAATGCATTAAGAGCTTCTAAATTGTTCATACTATTTTTAGAGATATGCCTAAACCTTGCATGTCATAACATATTATCTTCTTAGATATCTAATTTGCTTACTTAGCTAAAAATGCGTTAGTGATGGTTAAGAATTCAATATGTACAATCCTTTATTAAGTGTACCATGAGTAATTAAAGAACCTATTATTTAATGCCTTCAATCTTCCATTTTATATAGAAGGATCAAATCCTTCACTATCCAAAAAAGTAATTAAAATAATGTTCTCAACAATATATGCTACGTTATAACAAAGGTCCAATACAAGTATGAAATTCCCTAAGTCTAACTTATTGTACACCTTCGGCTTTGGTCACAACTCTTGCTCCTTAGCCAATGCGGTGGATCATATCCATATTAGTTGGTTATATTCTTCTTTCTATTTTTTATAACAACTTCCAAAGAAAAAAACTACATGCGATATCATATATCCATGAGAAAGAATTTAACCTAAGATGCATTTCAATAAAGTATACACCTTTTTTAAGGGTTGCAAGGTATTCCTTGCAATAGTGCTTCCAATGGCCTATTTTGCCTAAGTAGAAGCAAATAATATCAACTATTTCTCTATAATCTTTTTGACTCCTCTGAATGCCTTTGATAGTTGTTTTCCCTTTAAGAAAGAACATTTATTCCTTTTACCTTCCTTTCTAGCACCTCGAGGGCCCATAGACTTAGAAGAAGAAACAAATGTTAAAAGTTTGCCCTTGTCATGGTAGTTTCCTTCTATATCAATACTTTGATCAATAAAACTTAGCAAGGATGTGTGGATCAAATCCTCATGGAGATTATTGTCCATTACTATGTCCAAGTTGAAAAACTTCTCCAAGCCTAATCATCTTTAGATTATAGTCATGACACATGACTTACCATCCATCTTAGATTGAAAAGTCTCATTTGATAACTTGAACTTCTCATACCTTGTTTGCTTTATAACTCTTTGTAAATTTTAATCAAGGTGCCATTCATGTGTCCATGAAACTTTTAAAGTTTGTAGATGCCATCATGAGACTAAGGGATAGGATGATCCTAAGACCAATTTGTGAAATTTTTATGTGTCTCTAGATCTACATTAATCCCAAAGGGATTAGAAGTACCATGATATATGACTTATAACTACTTCTAGGAATCTAGAATGAATTTCAAAGTTAAATGAATTGTGGAAGTTTGGCCAAGTTGTTTTATTGGTTTCCAAAATAACATTGAGTGGAATTTTAACCATTCTTGAGATTTCACAAATCCTCAAAGGAGAAAAAGAGAATATGAGCATGTGATTGAATTTGATATTAAAACATGTTCATGGTCTTTCAAGCATGTTTATCTCCTACTATTTTATCGAATTTTTCACTACCCAGAATTGGGAAAATAAATTTTCTAGTGAGAATCAAGACTCCAATAACTTGTCAATGGACCCCAATCACCGAATGCCATCCATGAGCAATCAAAGGGTAAGAAACTTTTGATAATTGCAACTCATGCAACTCTTGATGCATTTCGCCTCACTTTTCATATAGACCCATGTGACCATGTACCATCTATATTACTAAGCGCTAATTCTAACCCACTAATCAATCTTTAATTTAAGATGGCCTCATGAAATCCCCCATGATCGAGTGCCAATGCATGAGGGATTTTAAGTCAAAGATGCATCTCATGCTAAGTGTATGCTCAAAGCTTTCCTTCTAAGTGTAACCTTCACTATCGAGTGCTGTCACATAAAATCGGTAGCATCGACATGATATACACTATTAATGGAAGGTTTGGATTAATTAAAACTCTTTTAACTTTCATCCATTTAGACTTAATATTTGAAAACACTTAGATATTCTAAGTAGAGGGTTTTTGCTTGCAAAGATATTATCATTTTTATCTTCTTAATTAGGTTTTCTATATCCTAATATGTATCTCATACATCAATAGGATATGAAAAGCGTAAATAAGTAAATAGCCTAGCATGTTTCTAGGGGAGGATGACCATGAGCCTAACCAAGTGATGCACTTAGAGCTATAGGTGTATCACTCGGTTGATTTTACGTGGGTTGAATTAAATTAAATTATTACATGAGTGTATTCCATACATTCATGGGTCTTCAAATGGCCTCCATGCCTCCATTGGATCCTTACTTCATGCAATATTTACATAAATGGAAATCCTCACTCTTAGTGGTTCTACTCTCATAACTTTACAAAATAGAACAAGAGGCTTGCAAAGCCTATTTAATACAACCCATTTCAACAATTGAAATAAATAAAATCAATATTAGAGGCTCATGATCATCCCCATTTATTTATCATCCATTTAGCATTTAAATGAACAATAAATAAATCAAGAATTAATATTCAATTTCAATAATTAAGTGCTAATCATATTAACAAATAATTGGTCATGTGAAAACAAGCATAACACTTATGCATCATATTTTTGCCACAGTTGGAGATCAACTTTAACAAGTTTTAAAAGAAATCAAATGTGTCCAACATAATTTTGAGGCCTTTCACAATATTTGTGTAACCAATATGTGTATTTCAAAATAAGTTTGGTCACTAAAAGAACCAAATAAAAAGCTCAAAATCCATCCCAAACCTAACTAGGGGTTGATGGCCAAGGCTTGCTCACTGCTAGGTAGTAGCTCTCGGCTACTGCCTTGTTATGGGCTATCATGAGCCAGCAACACCCCTGTTTTGGGGTTCATGGTTGAGTCAAGCCATTTTTAGCTCAACGTTTGTGTGCTAAGAATTTTAGAAAAACTTCTATACATCAAAACACACGATATGGATGATGATTTTAGATTAAAATACCTCTTAAAACTAAAATATCAAGTTCCCAAAGATGCTTGAAAAATAAATTTAAACAAGAATTGTATTCTTCAAAAATCTTCAATTATATCCAATCTTATTGGACCCAAAAATGACTAAAAAAACTTAAGGCCATTCACAACATGCTTTGTTAGAATATAACATTTACCAATGAAAAATTAAAATTTAACATTAGAAAATTGAATCAAAACATGCCCATCAATGATTTAACAATTAATGCACACCATAGCATGATTAAATCCATCAATCAAGGAGCCACGAGCAAGATCATCCATATACTACAACCCATCATATGGATTGATTAGATGGTGATTTTTTTCATTTCTTCACAAAAACCAATCATGCAAGCCAAGAAAAATCTAAATCCATAGATAAATATGGCTCCGATACCACTTGAGGGTTTGTGTGGCACTAGGGTCCAAATATTTTTGAAAAAAATTGAATAAACTAGCCCACACAACACCAAAAGGATATAGACATACATAGGATTTATATTTAGAATAGGAAAATACCTGAGTGAAAGAAAAAATTTGAAGAGCAAGAAAACTCTTTTAAACTGTCAAACAAGTTGCTCACCGATGCAGCAGAATCACAACTAATTTTCCCCAAGATAGAATTCTCCGTATCGGCTGTAATGTTTACTGGAACTCCTAAATATTTTGAGGATTATTCGGTCCAAATTTTAGGCTGATCAGAACACCAAAAGTACTCCCAGAAAAAGTAAAATTTGGTTGCCAGAAACTGCTCTAATGAAGAGCAAAAGCAACCAAAATAGATTGCCTCTAATGCAAACATCCATACACCAAATCAATGGCCTATTCTATGTAGAAAGGATGGAAAATTAGCAGATAATTAGAGGAGGAAGGCTGGGAATATTGAGGTGGGAGGAGGTAGCAGAAAGAGAGAGTGATGAGAGGCTAACAACTTAGATTCCTACTACACAATATTATTGGCAGAAAATCACACAAAATGTGCACACCTCACATATCTCTAGCTAGCCACTCTACCATATCCATATATAAGAGTGGTCACACACCTCCCATAAGGAGGTGATGCCAAGTGTCCATTGCTTAGGTGGTTGCTAACTTTGTGATTAGTGAATTTAAATGAAGCACAAATTTCATCTAAAGAAATGTCTTGCAATTAAATTCTAATTCTTATTAAATGAACTCTTCAATTAATAATTCTCCCAAAAATTATCTCTTCAATTTAATAATATTAAACACTTTAATTTAATTAATAAACGTTTGGCTTAACTCATATATCAAAACACTTAACAAATTAAGCTAGTCAAAATTAGCTCAACCCTTAAATTAATTTTGATCAATTGATAGTCATGTAACATCAATTAATTAACCTTTAATTAATTGATCTTAATTTGACTCTTAAATTAATTTGACTAATTTAACAATTAAATTGATCAAGCTAAAATGATTGCAATTCTGCCTTCTCCAAAAATCAATCATGAATTTTCTAACTCTTAGAAAATTCACCTTCCTTTAATAGACAATGTCATTAGCTTTTGTGTGTAGCCCATCAGGTTCTACCATTCATTGAACATGGGATCACAACTCTTTATAACGTTAGGAATATCAGATATTCACTTTAGTTTAAACTCCATTAAACTAAGCGACTCTATTAAGTTAATTTCATTAATTAAAGAGTACCTAATCTCCATGGTTAATGTCCAACCTCAAGCCCATGGAGCCTAACTAATTGGTCAAAATGAATGCTCTTGGAAAAACATTCTAGCATTATGCATACCATGTAAATACAGTCCTTCCATCTCTTATCTCCTGAAAAAGGCCTAAGGAAGATATTTGTCGGCTTCTTAATAGCCTTAATACTATGTTTCTATTCTTAATGTTTGATTCTCTTTGTGACCTTATCTTTGGAAATGCCTTTCCAAATTATCACATCACTTTGCGTAAGGATTTCTTGAAATCAATTATTATAGAATACATGGGAGATGCACTCGCCCTTCATAAAGATAATAAGTTAGATTTCATCTTTGATCTCATAAACCTCTATGCCAAGTAGCTTATACCTAATCTCCACCCAAAAGACTAGTTAGGTGGTCAAGAAAGAGTCAAAGTATGAGGATTGGAAACAAGATTACCATGGACCCACAGGTCAGAGGACTAATTATATGCACTAGTGTAAGTAGGAGAACTAGCCACTACTGACTTACCATTATGGCTATCTAGTGGATTCTTCGATGGGTATTTAGTGCCTTGTTCTCTAACAAGCACTTACTAACATGCGCTTGTATGGTATATAGTTGCTCATAGAATGGAGCAATCTCCAACCCTTGGATTTATGCATCATTAGTGCAAGTTTATCCAGATCTTAGATACCCTATCTCATAAGATCCTATAACTTGAAAGATTTAAAATTATGACCATGTGAGACTTATTCCATGGTCACCAAACTAAGTCCTGCTGTCATATATGATCTAAAGGCTTCATCTAAGTGCTAGTGAAGTGAAACAAAGAATAAGATGAAGATTGTCATATAAAGAATATTATTCAATCAAGATTGTTGCATGAGTGAAATAGTTTACAAGGCCAATCTCATTAGCTTTTAGGGTACTATTCTAACATAATTAGGGTATAGAGAACCTAAATAAGGTGATAAAAATGATGAGATCTTTGCAAGCAAAAACCCTCAACTTAGAACATCTAAGTATTTTCAAATATTAAGTCTAAATGGTTACAAATTAAAGGCGTTTTAATTAATCTAAGCATTTCACCAATAGTGTATGCCATGACAATGCTATTGATTTTTTGTGATGGCACTTGATCAGGGGGGTCACATTTAAGAGGAAAGCTGTGAGCATACACCTAGCATAAGGTGCGCGCTTGACTTAAGAACCTTTACACATTAGCACTTGGTCATGGGGGATGTCATGAGGCCATTTTGAATTGAAGAATGATTGATGGGTTGGACTTAACACTTAGTAATATATATGGCACACGATCACGTGGGTCTATATGAAAAGTGAGGCAAAATATATCAGGAGTTGCATGAGATGCAATTAGTAAAAGTTGCATACCCATCAATTGCTTGTGGGTGGCACTTAGCCATGGGGGTCTATTAGCAAGTCATTGGGGTCTTGATTCTCACTAGGAAATTTGATTTCCCAAATTCTTCTTAGGGTGAAGAATTTGATAAAATAGTAGGAGAAAAACATGCTTAAAAGACCATAAATATGTTTTAATATCAAATTCAATCACATGCTCATATTCTCTTTTTTGCCTTTGAGGATTTATGAAATGTCAAGAATGGTTGAAATTCTACTCAATGTTATTTTGGAAACTAATAAACCAACTAGGCCAAACTTCCACAATTTACTTAACCTCAAAAATCATTCTAGACTCCTAAAAGCATATATAGGTCCTATATCATGGCACTTCTAATCTCTTTAGGATTAATGTAGATCTACAGACACGTGAAAAGTTTGAGCTTAGGATAATCTTATCCCTTGGTCTCATAATAGCATCTACAAATTTTAAAAGTCTCAAGGACACATGAATGATACCTTGATTAAAATTTATAAAGAGTTGTAAAACAAATGAGGTATGAGAAGTTCATGTTGTTAAAGGATACTTTTCATGCTAGGATGGATGGAAAGTCATGTGTTATCGACTATGGTCTAAAGATAATTAGGCTTGGAGATGTTTTTCAACTTAGATATAGTGATGGACAATGATCTCCATAAGGATTTGATCTATACATCCTCACCAAGTTTTATTGATCAAAGTTTTGATCTAGAAGGAGACTACCATGACAAGGGCAAACATTTGACACTTGTTTCCTTCTCCAAGTCTATGGGCCCTAGATGTGCTAGAAAAAGAGGTAAAAGGAAAAAATGTTTTTCCTCAAAGAGAAAACAACTATCACAAGCATTCAAAGGAATTAAAAAGATTATAGAGAAAATAGTTGATATTATTTATTTCTACTTGGGCAAAATAGGTCATTATAAGCACTATTACAAGGAATACCTTGCAACCCTTTAGAAGGATATGTACTTTATTGAAGTGCATTTTAGGTTAAATTCTTCCTCATGGATATATGATATTGTATGTGGTTCTTTTCTTTGTAAATTGTTATAAAGTATAGAAAGATGAATAGAACCAAGTGATGAGGATATGATCTACCACCTTAGCTAAGGAGCAAGAGTTGTGACCAAAGCTAAAGGCGTACAACAAGTTAGACTTAGGGAATTCCATACTTGTACTGGATCTTTGTTATAATATACCATATGTTGTTGAGAATATTATTTCAATTTTCAGTTTGGATAGCGAAGATTTGATCCTTCTATATGAAATGAGAGATTAAAGGCATTAAAGAATGGGTTCTTTAATCGCTCATGGAACATTTAACAAAGGATTATACATATTGGATTCTTAACTATCACTAATGTACTTTCAACTAATTAAGAAATTAGATATCTAAGATAATGCTATGATGTGGAATATAAAACTTAGTCATATCTCCAAAAATAGGATGAACAAGTTAGAAGCTCTCAAAGCATTAAATGTTAGTAGCATTGAGGACCTTCCAACTTGTGAATCTTGTCTGAAGGGATAAATGACCAAAGCTCTTTTTGTGGGACAAATGGAGTACTTCACGAATCCTTTAGATTTAATCCATATAGATGTTTGTGGACCACTAAGAGTTAGTGAGAGAAGAGATTATTCTTACTTCATCACCTTTACCGATGGTTATAGTTTATTTGGACAAATGTATCTTACGAAGTACAAGTTTGAGGCCTTTGAAACGTTCAAAGACTATAACAATGAAGTAAAAAAGTAGAAGGGACTTAGTATTAAAGTCCTCCAATTGGATCAAGAGAAAAAATATTTAAGTACCATATTCTTGGATTATCTAAAGGAGAATAGGATTCTCTCTCAATAGACTCCACCTGGCACACCTCAACACAATGGAGTAGCCAAAAGGAGACACCTGTACCTTGTTGGGCATGATATGTTCCATAATGAGCTTTCTTGATGTGTTAGTATCCTTTTGTGAATACATCTTAATGACGGCAACGAAGTTACTAAGAATAGTACTTTCAGAGTCGGTGCCAAAAACACCATATGAGATATGGCATGGTAAAGCACCCTCTTACCACTACTAAAGGTTTGGGGATCTCCTGCCTACGTGAGATGGATAGTGGGAGATAAGTTGTATAGTAGACCCATTTTATGCAAGTTTATGGGATACCCAAGAGAGTCTATAGGATATTACTTCTATGATCCCTCTGAACAAGAAGTGTTTATTTTAAAGAAAGCCACCTTTTCATAAAAGAAATTTCGGTTGGATAGAAAGGGCATTATTGTTGAACTTTGTGAAGTTCAAGATGATCATCAACTCCTACAAGTGGTAAAAACAAATAAATATCAAAGAGCTTCATACATAATTTCTGATAAGGTTGGACTGGATCAAGAAGTAACCCAAAACGTTTGAATTTCTTCATGAGATTGGTCGATTGGTTAGAGATCCAAAGACCTATGAGGAAGCTATGTTGCACATAGATTCCGAACATTGACTTGCACTTTTTGAAATGGACTCTATGTACTTGAACAAAGTATGGACTTTGGTAGATCCACCAAAGGGAATAGTTTTCATTGGTTGCAAATGGATCTATAAGTGAAAGCTTGGGGTAGATAGAGAAGTAGTAACTTTTAAGGCATGACTAGTGGCAAAAGGTTACACTAAAAGACATAATATCAATTTTAAGAAAAAATTTTCACCGATCGCTATGCTTAAATCCATTCAAATTTTACTTGTCGTAGCTGTATATTATGACTATGAGACATGGAAAATGGATGTAAAAAATACTTTCCTCAATAGAGACGTTGAAGAAAGAATTCATATATAGCAACCACAAGGTTTTACATTCAAGAGGAGTGAGCAAAAGATTTGTAGACTTTAGAGGTCTATTTATAAACTCAAATAGGCGTCTCAAACTTGGAACATATGTTTTGATTTGAAAGTCAAATCATTTAGCTTTCTCAAAAATATATATGAACCATGTGTGAGCAAAAGGCTAGTGGGTGTAGTACACTGTTTATTGTGCTTTATGTCATGACATCCTTCTCATTATAATTGAGGTAGGAATGTTAGAATACACTAAAGCATGGTTATCTACTCAATTCTTCATGAAGGATTTAAGATAAGCATCTTACGTATTTGGAATAGATATCTATAGTGATAGATTGAAGAGGATGCTGGGGCTTTCCCAAATCCCGTATGCTGACAAAATACTAAAGAGGTTTAATATGGAAGAATCCAAGAGAGGATTTCTTCCCATAGGATATGGCATTCATCTCTCAAAGTCTATGGCTCCCCAAGACTAAGGAAAAGAAATGAAGAATGTTATATATACCTTATACCTCGGTTATAGAAAACATATTGTATGCAGTTCAATGTATTAAACTGGAAGTGGCACACTTGCTAAGCATTATAAGTAGGTTCCAATCTAATCCTAGTGAGAGTCACTAGATAGCCGTAAAAGCAATCCTTAAGTACTTGAGAAGAACTAAGTACATATTTTTAGTATACAAAAATATAGAATTAAAACTCTAGGGGTTTTTAGATTCATGTTTCCAATATGATGTAAATGACCTAAACCTACTTCTATATTTACATTTTTCCTTAATGGTGGCATGGTGAGTTGGAAGAGTTCTAACAAGACACTATGGCCAAAAGAACCACTGAGGCAAAATAATTTGTAGTTTAGGAAACTATAAAGAAAGCTGTTTGGATGAAAAACTTCATCTAAGAGTTAGATGCAATGCCTAGCGTGCATGAGCTTATGATTGTCTTTTGAAGACAATTTAAGACTTGAGCCAAGATCTCATTAGTGATCTAAACATAATAAATGTGTTATCATTTGATATATGATATCAACTGATAGAGGTGAAAACTGAGTGGATAAAGTTTACTCCAAAAAGAATATATTAGAACTACTAAGTGAACCCCTAAAAGCGAAACATCTTTGGAGAACATCTTATAAAGATGGGTCTAAAGGCCACAGGGAATTGGCTTTAAAGAAAATGGGAGATTGTTGCAATAGTGCCCTACAAGCAAAAGAGATTGGCCTTGTAAACTATTTCACTCATGCAACAATCTTTAATGAATGATATTCATTATATGGCCATCTTCATCTTTTGCTTTGTTTCACTTCACTAGCATTTGGATAAAGCCCTTAGATCACCTATGACTGTGGGATTTGGTTTGGTGACCATGGAATAAGTCTCACATGGTCATGATCTTAAATCTTCCAAGTCATAGGATCTTATGAGTCGGGACATCTAAGATCTAGATAGATTTGCATTAATGATGCAAAAATTCAAAGGTTGCAAATTGTTCCTTCCATGAGCAACTGTATGAGATACGGGTGTATGTTAGAAAATAAAGCATGAAAGACCCACCGAAGAATCCACTAGATAGCTATAGTGGCAAGTTAGTAGTGGCTAGTTTTCCTACTTATGCTAGTGCATATTATTAGTTCTCTGACCTGAGGGTCTATGGTAACCTTATGTCCAATTCTCATGCTTTGACTCTTTCTTGACCACATAGCGGGTCTTTTAGGTGGAGATTGGGTATGAGCTACTTGGCATGAAGGTTTGTGAGATCTAAGAAGGAATCCAATTTCTCATCTTTGTGAAGGGTGAGTACCTCTCTTATGTGTTCTATAATGATCGATTCCAAAAAATTCTTGTGCGTGATGTGACAATTTGGGAAGGCATTTCCAAAGGTGAGGTCACAAAGGGAATCGAACATTAAGAATAGAAACATAGTATTGATGCTACTAAGGAGTTGACAAATATCTTGCTCTAGGCCTCTTTGAGGAGATAGGAGATAGAAGGACCATATTTGTATAGTACATGTAATGCTAGAATGGTTCTTCAAGAGTATTCATTTTAGCCAATTACTTGGCCTCATGGGCTTGAGGTTGGATGTTGACCCTTGAGATTAGGAACTCTTCAATTAATGAGATTAATTGAATTGAATCATTTAGTTTAAAGGAGTTTAAACTAAAGTGAATATTTGGTATTCCAAAGGTCACAAGGAGTTGTGAGCCCATGTCCAATGAATGGTAGAACCTAATGGGTCACACACAAAAGCCAATGACAAGGTCTATTGAAGGAAGTAGAATTTTCTGAGAGTTAGAAAATTCATGACCAATTTTTGGAGAAGGCAAAATTGTAGTCATTTTAGCACGATCAATTTAATTGTTAAATTGGTCAAATTAATTTAAGAGTTAAATTATGATCAATTAGTTAAAGGTTAATTAATTGATGTCACATGACTATCAATTGATCAAAATTAATTTAAGGGTTGAGTTAATTTTGACTAGCTTAAATTGTTAAACGCTTTAATTTAAGAGTTAAGTCAAACGATTATTAATTAAATTAAAGAATTTAATTTAATTTAGATGGAGAGATAATTTTTAGGAGAATTATTAAATGAAGTGTTCATTTAATAAGAATTAGAATTTAACTGCAAGATATTTCATTAGATGGAATTTGTGTTTCAATTAAATTCACTAATCACTAGTTAATGGCCACCTAAGCATGGGACACTTACCATTACCTCCTTGTGAAAGGTGTGCGACTACTCATATATATGGATATGGTAGAGTGGCTGGCCAGATTTATGTGGGGTATGTACATTTTGTGTGATTTTCTCCTAATAATATTATATAGTGGGAATCTAAGTTGATAGCCTCCCATCATTCTCTCCTTCTCCATCCTCCTTCCACCTGAATATTCCTAGTCTTCCTCCTCTCATTCTTTGTATATTTTCCATCCTTTTGTAGAGAGTAGGCCATAAATTTTATGTGTAGACATTTACATTAGAGGTAATCTATTTTGCTTGTTTTTGCTCTTGACTAGAAACGTTTTTGGCAGCAGGTTTTTGCTTCTTTTGGGAGTACCTTTAGTGTTTTGATTGGCCTGGAATTTGGACTGAAGAATCTTCAAAGGGTAGAGGAGTTCCAGTAAAACCTTTAGCCAAGATGGAGGAATCCGTCAAGGGGAAAATCGGTGTTGATTCTGCTGCACCAGTGAAGAGCTTATTTGACGGTTGAAGAGAGATTTCCTACTCTTCGAATTTTCTATTTTCACCTAGGTATTTTTCACTTATAAATATGAATCATATGCATGTCTAGATCCTTATGGTATTATGTGGGCTAGTTTATTTAGTTTGTTTTGAAAATATTTAGATCCTAGTGCCACACAAACCTTTAAGTTCATACACATTTTTGACAAAACTAAACGATTTGAGCATTTTGTCAAAATGTATGTTCCAACTTTGGGATGCTTTTTTGACTCCATAGATGGATCTCTAAAGTTTACATACCTTTTGCTCGCTCTTCTGAGATGTAAAACCTTGTGGTTGCTCCATATAGATTTCTTCTTAAATGTTACTATTGAGGAATCCGATTTTCACGTCCATTTACCCTATCTCATAGTCATAATATGCCACTATGGGAAGTAAATTTTGAATGGAATTAGACATAGTGACAGGTGAAAAGATTTCCAAGAAATTGATGCTGGATCTTTGAGTGTAACCTTTTGCCACTAGTCGCGCCCTAAAAGTCACCACTTCTCCATCTACCCCAAGCTTTCGCTTATAGATCCACTTGCAACCAACAAGAACTATTCCCTTTGGTAGATCTATCAAAGTTCATATTTTGTTTGAGTACATGGAGTCCATTTTGAATCTCATGGCTTCAATCCAACATCCTGAATCTATGTTTAACATAGCTACCTCATAGGTTTTTGGATCTCTATCCCATGGACCCATCTCATGAAGAAATCTAAACCTTTCAAGTTGCTTTTAAATTTAGTTTGACCATCTCAAAGGTTGTGTACAAGGCTTTTGCAACTTATTTGTTTCCATTGCTTTTGGAATTTCTTGATCGTCTTGAACTTTATCAAGTTTAAAGACAATACCTTTTCTATCGAATAGAAATTCCTTTTCCAAAAAGTAGGCATTCTTCGAGACCAAAACCTTTTGTTCCAAGGGAACATAGAAGTAATAACCCATAGGCTCTCTTGGGTATCCCACAAACTTGCACAAAATGGATCTATTATCCAACTTATCTCCCATTTTCTGTCTCACGTAGGTGGGAGTCCCTAAACCTTTAGATAATGGTAAAAGGGTGCTTTGCATGCCACATCTCATATGGTGTTTTAAGCACTTACTTTGAAGGTACAATGTTTAGTAACTTCGCTACCATGTGCAAGGCGTATTCCTAAAAAGATATGGGCACATCAAAAAAATTCTTCATGGAATACACCATATCCAATAAGGTACGATTTTGATTTTTGGCTGTTTCATTAAGTTGGGGTGTGCTAAGTGGAGTTTATCAAGAGAGAATTCCATTCTTTTTAAGATAATCTAAGAATTTGGTGCTTAAGTATTCTCCCCCTCAATCCAATAAAATGGTTTTAATACTGAGTCCCTTTTGCTTTTCCACTTCACTCCTATACTCTTTAAACTTTTCAAAGGTCTTAGACTTGTATTTCGTAAGACACACATATCCATACTAACTATAATCATTAGTGAAGGTACTGAAGTAAGAATAGCCACCTCTCTTATTAACTCTTATTAGTCCACATACATCTATATAGATCAAATTCAAAGGACTTGTAGATCACTCCTTTGTCCCATAAAGGGAGCCTTAGTCATTTTTCCTTTCAAATAAGAATCACAAGTGAGAAGGTGCTCAAAGCCAGTAACGTTTAGTACTTTGAGAGCTTTCAACTTGTTTATCCTCTGTTTAGAGATATGCCCAAGTCTAGTATGCCATAAATGGCATCTTCTTGGATATCTTGCTCTCTTTTATTTGATTGAACATGCATTAGAGGAGTGGAAAAATCAAGCATGTATAATCCATTAACTAATGTACCTTGAGTAATTAAAGAACCATTCCTTAATGGTTTCAACTTCCTATTTGATATTAAAAAATAAAATTCTTCATTATCAAAAATGGAAATTGAAACAATGCTCTAACAAGGTTGGGTATATAGTAAATCGTATCAAGAACAATATAAGAATTTCCTAAGTCTAGTTTGATTACGCCTAGGACCTTTGCCACAACTCTTGTTCCATTTCCAAGACAGAGGATCAAGTCCCTTTCATGTAAAGTCCATTATCTTTCCATCCTCTAAAACAAGTTACAAAGGTGAGAACCATATGCGGTATTAGATACTTATGTGGAAGAATTAGTCATCAAATGCATCTTAAAGAAATACATACCCTTCTCAAAGGTCGCAAGGTAAGCTTTGCAGTTTCTTTTCCAATAACCTTTTTCACCATAATGGAAATAGTTTGCATCAGTCTTAGCCTTCTTCTTAACTCTCCTAAAACCTTTCTTGAGTTGCTTCTCTTTTGAGCAAGAACTCTTTTTGCTCTTACCTCTCTTTCTAGGGCATCTAGGACCTTTCGACTTAGATACAGATGCCATCATAAGAAGTTCACAATGAATTGATCATACTAAGGTGGCAATAATTGGAGGATAAAATATACATATAAAGCTTATTGTCCATAATCACGTCAAGTTGTCCAAGCTTCTCGATGAGTCCTATCATCTTAAGCCCATGATTGTGGACATTAGCTTCTTCACTTATCCTTGTATCTAGTTTGAACACCAATACAACTCTTGTAGATGTGTATAGATCTCATAAGCATGTTTCACATGCTCATGAGTCTTTTGAAGCCCATTAGTCATGGATGCCAACATGAGGCATCTAACTTATAGATCATCATCTATAAATTTTGTGAACATTTCATGAACTTCATTAGATGCATCATTACCCAATGTGTCTGATAGACTTTTATCAAGAACATATGTCCTTTTAACGGAGTCAAGAATTGTCTTAAAGTTTCTCAACCAATCTTGGAAGTTAGGCTCGGTGAGTTTATTAGTTTTCAAAATGGTAGCAAGTGGATTTTTAGCTATTTATTTGTTGAAGATTTCAAAAATCTACATGAGGCAAAAAAAGAGAATAAGCATGTAATTGAATTTGATATTAAAACATGTTTATGGTCTTTCAAGTATGTTTTTCTCCCACTATTTTATCAAATCCTTCACCACCAAAAAAAATTTGGGAAATCACATTTCCTGGTAAGAATCAAGACCCTAATGACTTGCAAGTGGACCTCCATTTACGAGTGCCATTTATGAGCAATCAAAGGATAGACAACTTTTGCCAATTATATCTCATGAACTCTTAATTTATTTTGCTTCACTTTTCATATAGACCTATGTTCATGTGTGCTATCTATACTAATAAGTGTTAAGTTCAACCTACCAATCCTTCTTTTCCTTAAGATGGCTTCATGACATCCCTCATTTACAATTGCCGATACGTGAAGGTTCTTAAGTCAAAAATACATCTCATGAAAGTGTAAGCTTTAGCTTTCCTCCTAAGTGTGACCTTTATTTATGAATGCCATCACATAAAATTGTCAGCATTATCATGGCATACACTATTGGTAGAAGGTTTGGATTAACTAAAACCCTTTTAATTTGTATCTATTGGGACTTAATATTTGAAAATACTTAGACATTTCAAGTGGAGGGTTTTTCTTGCAAAGATCTCATCACTTTTATCTTTTTATTTAAGTTCTCTATATCCTAATCATGCATCTCATACATAAATAGAATATGGAGAGCATAAATAAAATAAGTAAATACACATTGCGTGCTCCTACGATAGGGTAACCTAAGCCTAACCAAGTAATGCTCTTAGAGCCATAAGTGCATCACTCAGTTGATTTTTAGTAGGTTGATTAAGCATAGTTATTATATGAATGTATCCCATATATTCATGGGTCTTCAAAAGATCTCCATACCTCTGTTGGACTTTCTTGCTCTATACAACATTTACTTGAAATGGAAATCCTTACTTCAAATGATTCTACTCTCATAACTTTCACAAGATAGAACATGAAGCATGCAAGCCCCATTCAATACCACCTATTTCCACAACTTTGAAATAATTAGAATAAATATTAAAGGCTAATGATCATCCCCATTCATTCAACAATTAAATAGACAACAAATAAATCTAGAATTAAAAATTAATTCCAACAATTAAATGCTTATCTCATAAACAAATAATTGGACCAAGCATAACATTTATGCAACAAGTTAGAGAATAACTTTGACAGGATTTTAAGTGTATTGAAAATGTTAAATATAATTTTTAGGACTTGCACAACATTTGTGCATCCATAACATATGATTGAACATCATTTTTAGCTACTTAAGGAGTCAAAAAAATAGCTCAAAACTTGCCCAACCCTCAATTGGGCTTTTCTGGCCTAGTTAGGTGTACCACCTCGACCACCACCCTAGCAGCATGCACAAACCTGGCTAGTAGCCCCTATTTCGGGGTCAAAGGCTAGTCAAGCCATTTTTTAGCTCAATGTTTGTGCATCAAAAATTATAGAACACATTCTAAATATTAAATCACACATTATGGATCAATTTCTAGATCTAAAATGCATTTTAAAACTAAAAATTAAAGTCCTCAAACATGCTTCAAAAATTCAAGTCTAAGTGAGAATCAAATTCTCCAAAAATCTCCAATCAAACTCCAATCCAATTGAATCCAAAAATGACCAAAACTCTTTAGATCAATCATTAACATGCTATATCACCATATAACATCAATTAATGCCAAATCACCATTGAACATTAATCACTATGAATTTAAACATACTAACTACATGAATTAACACAAATCACATAATAGCTAGGTTTTAATTCATCAATGAATGAGACACACACAATATCAACCAAATACTCCAATTCAACAGTTAAATTGAGAATTTGGTGATCTAGATTAATCCATCACATGAATCAACCAACCAAATAAAATTTAATTCTAAGCATGATTTAGGCTTCAACACCACTTGAAAGTAAGTAAGGCATTAGGATCCAAAAATCAAAACTCCAAAACATAAACTTAACCAGTGTTTACAAGCATAATAAGGATCTAATAATGTTAAGGATTCATATTTGGTGAGAGCAATACCTTGAAGAGCAAAATCCAAGGTATAGCAAGTGAACTCTTTGCAAGTTTAGAAACTGCCTACATCTAGCATAGCTGGAGAAGTGCGACATCGTACTTGATGAATTCTGGAGCTTCAAATCTCCTTGATGAATTCTCTATTAAAATTTTAGATTAAAAGGCCATCTAAAACTTCTTGTAGAAAATTGCCAAATTAGACTCTGTGTAGGTAGATCTCTAGAAACAAGCAAGTCAAATACCTTGCCTCTATTGTAATGATCCACACACCAATGAGATCTTCCTAAATCTATATTCTAGTAGTGAGACCATAGATTTAACAATGGTGTAGGCCAATTTTAGGTAGTGTAGAAGAAGAAGAGAGCAAATCTTTCAACACATGAATACTTACTAGCAAAAGGTTTTGGAGGGAAAGAGGGAAAAATCTAATTCTTCACACCAAAGATGATATGGCTGGCCATATCTCTCTATATCTATATATAGATGCTGAAAATATATGATGCCAAGTTGGCATCACACAATGCATAAGGGGGGGGTGGCCAAGTGGGGTTGCCAAGGTGGCAAATTTGAATTCAAATGCCATTTAAGTATCATTTGCATCTTAATTACATTAGGAATCTCATTTCAAATTAATCAAGATGCTAATTCAAATTTTATTTGAATTTCCCCTCCAAAATTCATTCTTCCTAATTAATCAAATTAAACTCTTTAATTTAATTAATTATCCTTTGACTTAACTCTTTAAGTCAAACTACCTTAACTCTTTAAACTTGATTTGTTAACTTAACTCTTTAAGTTAACTTGACCAATTGATGGTTATGTTGGCACCAAATAATTAGCCCCTTAATTATTGGTGTAATTTAAATCCTTAAATTAGTTGATTACTTTAACACTTAAATTAATCAAGCCAAAATTGGCTATCAAACTTGGTACCTAAAAAAATTGGTCCACTAGGAGAAATCCTTTTCTAACATCTTAGAAAATTCTCTCCATCAATTAGAAAGTTAATTTAATATTTTGTGTAACTTAATAGGTTCTACCATTTATTGGACATGGGCTCACAACTCCTTGTGACTTTGAATATCTTATATTCATTTTAGTTTAAAACTCCTTTTCAACTAATCGACTCAATTCAATTAATCTCATTAATTGAAGAGTACCTAATCTCCATGATCAATGCCTAACCTCAAGCTATTGAGCCCAACTAATCAGCTAAAATGAATATTCTAGAGAACTATCATCACTTCATGTGTACCACACAAATATGTTTCCTCCATCTTTTATCTCCTAAATAAAGGTTTATCCGGCACTAGGATCCAAATATTTTCAAAAACAAAATTGAATAAAACAGCCCACACAACACCAAAAGGATCTATACATGCATAGCATTTAGATTTAGAAGAGGAAAATAACTAGGTGAAAGCAAAAAATTCAAAGAGTAAAAGTCAAACTCTTCCCAACTGTTAAATGGGCTTTTCATCGTCATAGCAAGATCACCACCATTTTTCCCTTGGATAGAATTCTCCATTTGGGCTAAACTTTTAATTGAAACTCTTCAACCCTTTGAAGATTCTAAAATTAAAATTTTAGGCTGATCAGATCTTCTGAGGAACTCCAAGTAGAGGAGAAATTCGGCTGTTAGAAACAACTCTGGTCAAGGGCAAAAAGCAACCAAACTAGATTGCCTCTAATGCAAATGCCCACATACCAAATCAATCGCCTATTCTATATATAAAGGCTGGAAAATATGTAGAGAATGAGGGTAGGAAGGCCAAGAATATTGTGGTGGAAAGAGGAGGGAGAAGAATAGAGTGATGAGAGGCTAACAACTTATATTTCCACCACATAATATTGTTGGGAGAAAATCATACAAATTGTGCACACCTCACATTGCTCTGGCCAGCTACTCTACTATATCCATATATAGGAGTGGTCACACATCTCCCACAAGGAGGTGAGGCCAAGTGTCCCTTGCTTAGGTGGTCATTAACTTTGTGATTAGTGAATTTAATTGAGGCGCAAATTTCATCTAACAAAATGTCTTGAAATTAAATTCTAATTCTTATCAAATGAACTCTTCATTTAATAATTCTCCCAAAAATTATCTCTCCAACTTAATTACATTAAACAATTTCATTTAATTGTTAATTATTTGACTTAACCCTTAAGTCAAAGTGCTTAACAATTTAAGCTAGTCAAAATTAACTCAACCCTTAAATTAATTTTGATCAATTGATAGTCATGTGACATCAATTAATTAACCTTTAATTAATTAATCTTAATTTAACTCTTAAATTAATTTGACCTATTTAACAAGTAAATTGGTCAAGCCAAGATGATTACAATTTTACATCCTCCAAAAATCAGTTATGAATTTTCTAACTCTTAGAAAATTTTCCTTCCTTCAATAGACCATGTCATTGGCTTTTGTGTGTGACACATTAGGTTCTACCATTATTGGACATGGGATCACAACTTCTTGTGACTTTTGGAATATCAAATATTCACTTTAGTTTAAACTCCTTTAAACTAAGCGACTCAATTCAATTAATCTCATTAATTGAAGAGTACCCAATCTCCATAGTCAATGTCCAACCTTAAGCCTATGGAGCCCCAATAATTGGGCAAAACAAATGCTTTTGAAAAATCATTCTAGAATTATGCATACCATATAAATATGGTCTTTTCGTCTCCCATCCCCCGAAAGAGCCCTAGGACAAAATAGTTGTTGGCTCCTTAGTAGCCTTGATATTATGTTTCTATTCTTAATATTTGGTTCCCTTTGTGACCTCATCATTAAAAATGGCTTCCCAAATTGTCAGATTACTATGTGCAAGGATTTTTTAGAATCGATTATTATAGAACACATAGAAAATGCACTCATCCTTTATAAAGATGAGGAGTCGATTTGATTTTGGATCTCACAAACCTCTATACCAAGTAACCTATACCCAATCTCTACCTAGAAGGCCCACTAGGTGGACAAGAACGAGTCAAAGCATGAGGATTGAACATAAGGTTACCATGAACCCTCAGGTCAGAGGACTAATACTAAGCACTAGCGTAATCAGAATAATTGGCCACCACCAACTTACCACTACAACTATCTAGTGGATTCTTTAGTGGGTCTTTAATACTTTGTTCTCTAACAGGTACCTACTAACATACACCTGAATCTCATATAATTGCTCATAGAATGGAGCAATCTCTAATCCTTAGATTTATACATCGTTAGTGTAAGTTTATTCGGATCTTAGATGCCTCATCTCATAAGATCCTATAACTTGGAAGATTTAAGATCATGATCATGTGAAACTTATTCCATGGTAACCAAACTAGGTCTCATAGTCATAAGTAATCTAAGAGCTTCATCCAAATGCTAGTAAAGTAAAAAAAGACCGTAAGATGAAGATGACCATATAAAAAATAATATTCAATTAAGATTATACCAAGAGTGAAATAGTTTACAAAGCTAATCTCATTGGCTTGCAAGGTACTATTCCAACAATCTCCCACTTGCCCTAAAGCCAATGTCCTGTGGCTTTGAGACCCATTTTCATAAGATGTCCTACAAAGATGTTTAACTTTTAGAGGTTATTGCAGTAGCTCTGCTATATTTTCTTCTAAAGCAATTTTTATCCACTTAGTTCTCACCTCTATCAATTGATATCATATATCAAATGATAATGCATTTAATGTATCTGGATCACTAATGAGATTTTAGCCCATGTTCCAAATTATCTTCTAAAGATAACTACAAGCTTTTGCACACTAGGCACTACATCCATCCCTTAGATGAAGTTTTTATCTAAGCATCTTCCTTTGTGGTTTCCAAAACCACAAAATATTTCACCTTAGTGGTTATCTAGGCCATGGTGTCCAGTTGGAACTCTTCCAACACACCATGCCACCATTAAGGTAAAATATGTATCCAAAAGTGGATATTAGGTCATCTATATTAGATTGAAAACTAATATCCAAAAACTCCATGAGTTTCAATTCTCCATTGCCGTGTAACAAGTCTTTAGTCCTTCTTAAGAATTATTTTAACAGTTTTCTAGTGACATTCACTGGGATTGGATTGGAACTTACTCATAATGCTTAGTGAGTGTGCCATATTTTATATTGTATATTGAATGGCATACAATTATGCTCCATGTAGTTGATACAGAAGATACGTGAGACATTCTATATCTCTCATCAACAGTCTAAGGGGCTATAGACTTGGAGAGACAAAGATCACGTCCCAAAAGAAGGAACCCCCTATTGGATTCTTCCATACTAAACATTTTTAGTATCATGTTCAATATACAAGATTTGGAAAAGCCCCAGCATCCTCTATGATCTATCTCCATAGATGCATATTCCCAATATCCAGGATGCATTTCCCAAGTCTTTCATGGAGAACTGTATAGATAACTATGCTTTAGTACCCTCTAACATTTCTTTCTCATTCCCAAAAAAGAAAGATGTCGTCGACATAAAGTACAATAAATTATACGTTACTCCTACTAGCCTTTTTGTACACACAAGGTTCATACATCTTTTTGACAAAGTCAAACAATTTGACTATCTTATCAAAAATGTATGTTCTCAGTTTAAAATGCTAATCAGAGTCCATAAATAGATCTCTGGAGTTTGCAAACCTTTTGCTCACTCTGTTAGGATATAAAGCCTTATGGTTGCTCCATATGAATCTTTTCTTCAATGTCTCCATTGAGAAAAGTGGTTTTTACATCCGTTTTTCATATCTCGTAGTCATAATATGCAGTTATGGCAAGTAGAATTCGAATGGACTTAAGCATAGCGACTGGTGAAAAGGTTTTCTCAAAATCGATACTAGGTTTTTAAGTATAACCTTTTACCACTAGTCACACCTTAAAAGGCACCACTTCTCTATCTACCCCAAGCTTTTGCTTATAGATCCATTTGCAACCAATAGGAACTATTCTCTTTGGTGGATCTACCAAAGTGAATACTTTGTTTGAGTACATGGAGCCCATTTTGGATCTCATGACTTCAAATACTTTGTTTGAGTACATGGAGCCCATTTTGGATCTCATGACTTCAAGCCAATGTCCTAAATCTATGTTTAACATAGCTACCTCATAGGTTTTTGGATCTCTCTCCCATTGACCCATCTTATGAAGAAATCCAAACTTTGTAGATTACTTCTTAATCCAGTCCAACCTTCTCAGAGGTTGTGTACTAGGCACTTTGACATTTATTTGTTTCTACTGCTTGTGGGATTTATTGATTCTCTTGAACTTCACCAAGTTCAATTACAATGCCTTTTCTATCTTATAGAAATATTTTTCCAAAATGATAGTATTTCTCAAAACAATCACATTTTTTTCCAAGGGATCATAGAAGTAATAACCCATAGACTCTATGGTATCCCACGGACTTACATAAGGTGGATCTACTATCCAACTTATCTTTTACAGTCTATCTCACATATGCAAGAGATCCTCTAACCTTGAGATATTAGCAAGAGGGTGCTTTGCGATGCCATATCTCATATGATGTTTTTGGTATTGACTTTGAAAATACTATTCATAGTAACCTCACTACCGTTATTAAGGCATATCCTTAAGAGAATAAGCACATCGAAGAAGCTTATTATCAAATGTTCCATGTCTAATAAGGTACAGTATCTCCTCTCGAATACTCTATTATGTTGGGGTATGTTAGGTGGAGTTCACTGAAAGAGAATCCCATTTTCCTTTAAATAATCCAAGAATATGGTACTTAAGTATGTTTTCTCTTGATCCGATCGAAGGCCTTTAATACTATGCTCCTTTTGCTTTTCTACTTCATTGTTGTACTCTTTGAACTTTTCAAAGGCCTCAACTTGTACTTTATAAGATACATTTGTCTGAACCGACTATTACCATCGGTAAAGGCAATGAAGTAAGAATAGCCTCTTCTTCCACTAACTCTTAATGGAAAATAAACATCTATATAGATCAAATCCAAAGGATTTGTGAAACACTCTCTTTGTCCCACAAATGGAACCTTGGTCATTTTTCCCTTCAAACAAGATCACAAGTAGGAAGGTCCTCAATGCCACTAACATTAGTACTTTGAGAGCTTTTAACTTGTTCATCCAATATTTGGAGATATAACCAAGTCTTATATACCACATCATGGCATTTTCTTGGATATCTAATTTCTTACTTAGTTGAAAGTACATTAGTGATGGTTAAGAATCCAATATGTGTAATCCTTTGTTAAGTGTACCATGAGCAATTAAAGAACCCATTCTTTAATGCCTTCAATCTCACAATTTGATATAGAAGGATCAAATCCTGCACTATCCAAAATGGGAATTGAAATAATGCTCTCAATAATATATGATACGTTATAACAAAGGTCCAGTACAAGTATGGAGTTCCCTAAGCCTAACCTATTGTTTGCCTTTGGCTTTGTACACAACTCGTGCTCCTTAGCCAAGGCGGTAGATAATATCCACATCACTTAGTTTTATTGTTCTTTCTATTCTTTATAAGAATTTACGAAGAAAAGAACCATATGTGATATTATATATCCATAAGGAAATATTTAATCTAAAATGTACTTTAATAAAGTACATACCCTTCTTAAGGGTTGCAAGGTATTCCTTGCAATAGTGCTTCCAATGGCCTATTTTTCTCAAGTAGAAACAAATAATATCGAATATTTCCTCTATAATCTTCTTGACTTCTCTAAATGCCTTTGATAGTTGTTTTCCCTTTGAGGAAGAACATTTCATCCTTTTACCTACCTTTCTAGCACCCTTGGGGCCCATGAACTTGGATGAGGAAATAAGTATCAAAGGTTTGCCCTTATCATAGTATTCTCTTTCGAGATCAACACTTTGATCAATAAAACTCGATGCGGATGTGAGGATCAAATCCTCTTGGAGATCATTGTCCATCACTATGTCCAAGTTGAAAAACCTCTCCAAGTCTAATCATCTTTAGATATAGTTATGACACATGACTTTCTATCTATCCTAGCTTGAAAAGTCTCCTTTAACAACATGAACCTCTCATACCCTGTTTGCTTTACAACTCTTTGTATATTTTAACCAAGGTACCATTCATGTATCTTTGAAACCTTTAAATTTGGTAGATGCTATCATGAGAGTAAGGGATAGAACGATCCTAAGCCTAATTCATGAACTTTTCATGTATCTTAAGATCTACATTAATCCTAAAGGGATTAAGAGTACCATGATATAGGACCTATATCCGCTTCTAGGAATGTAGAACAATTTTTTAGGTTAAGTTAATCATGGAAGTTTAGCCCGATTGGTTTATTAGTTTCCAATTTAATGTTGAGTGGAATTATTAGCCATTCTTGAGATTTCACAAATCATCAAAGGCAAAAAAGAGAATATAAGCATGTGATTGAATTTGATATTAAAAATATATTCATGGTTTTTCTAGCATGTTCTCCTCTCACTATTTTATCTAATTCCTCACCCCTAAGAAAAATTTGGGAAATTAAATTTTCTAGTGAGAATCAAGACCCTAATGAATTAGCAATAAGCCCCCATGATTGAGTGCTATCAACGAGCAATCGAAAGGTAAGAAACTTTTGTAAATTGCATCTTATGTAACTCTTGATAGATTTTGCCTCACTTTTCATATAGACCTACTTGACCGTGCACCATCTATACTGCTAAGTGATATGTCTAACCCACCAATCATACTTTGATTCAAGACAGCCTCATGACATCCCCCGTGACCAAGTGCCAATATGTGAGGGTTCTTAAGTCAAAGGTGTATCTCATGCTAAGTGTATGCTCACAACTTTCCTTCTAAGTGTAACCCCCATGATGGAGTGCCATCACATAAAATTGTTAGTATCGCCGTAACATACACTATTGGTGGAAGGCTTGTATTAAATAAAACTCTTTTAATTTGTATCCATTTAAACTAAATGTTTGTTTGAAAACACTTAGACCTTTTAAGTGGAAGGTTTTTACTTGCAAAGATCTCATCATTTTTATCTTCTTATTTAGGTTATCTATTTCCTAATTATGAATCTCATACATCAATAGGATATGAAAAGCATAAATAAGTAAATAGCCCAGCATACTCCTAGGGTGGGATGACCATGAACTTAGCTAAGTGATGCACTTAGAGCCATAGGTACATCACTTTGGTTGATTTTAAGTAGGTTGAATTAAACTAAACTATTATATAAGAGAATCCCATACATTCAAAGGTCTTCAAATGGCCTCAATGCCTTTATAGGACTCTTTGCTCCATACAATATATACATAAATGGTAACCCTCATTCCTAGTGGTCCTACTCTCATAACTTTTACAAGATAGAACAAGAGGCATACAAGCCTTATTCAATACAACCCTTTTCCATAATTGAATTAAATAAAATCAATATTTGATGCTCATGATCATCCCCATTCATTCATCATCCATTCAACATTTAAATGAATAATAAATAAACCATGAATTGACATTCAATTTCAACAATTAAGTGCTAATCATATTAACAAATAATTGGTCATGCGTAAACAAGCATAACATTTATGCATCATATTTTTGCCACATTTGGAGATCAACTTAAACAAGTTTTAAAAGTAATCAAATGTGTCCAGCACATTTTTGAGAGTTTACTCAACATTTGTATAACCATTATGTGTGTTTCAACACCACCATGGTCACAAAAAGAACCCTAAAAGCTTAAAATTCACTCAAAACCAAATTAGGCACTGCTAGCCAAGGCTAGCACATGGTGAGGCAGCAACCTTTCAGTCACAACCTTGCTTGGAGCTGCCAAAGGCCGGCAGCACCCTTGTTTTGGTCTCAAGGGTGAATGAAGCCATTTTAGCTCAACTTTTCTGCACCAAGATTTTTAGAAAAACTTCTAAACATCAAGAAACACAATATGGATAAAGATTTTAGATTAAAACACCTTTTAAAACTGAAATATCAAGTGTCCAAAGATGCTTGAAAAATAAGTTTAAGCAAGAATCATATTCTTCAAAAAATCTCCAATTATATCCAATCTTATTGAACCCAAAAATGACCAAAATAACTTAAGGCCATTCATAAAATACCATATTAGAATATAAAATTCACCAATGCTAAATAAAAAATTCAACATAAAAAATTGAATCAAAACAAGCCCATCATATGATTTAACAATTAAAGCACATAATAGCATGATTTAATCCATCAATCAAGGAGCCACTAGCAAGATTGTCCATACACTCCAACCCATCATATGGATCGAGTACATGGTGATTATGATCATTTCTTCACAAAAACTAATTATCTAAGCCAAGAAAAATCTAAATCCATGCATGAATATGGCTCCGATACCACTTGAAGGTTTATGTGGCACAAGGATCTAAATATTGTCAAACAAAACTAAATAAACTAGCACACACAACACCGAAAGGATATATACATTCATAGGATTCAGATTTAGAAGAGTAAAATACCTGAGATAAAGCAGAAAATTTGAAGAGCAAGATTTAAACTCTTCCCAACCGTTAAATGGGCTTTTCACCAACACAGCAGGATCACCACCATTTTTTCCTTGGATAGACTTCTCCATTTTGGCTGAATGTTTGACTGGAACTCCCCAACCCTTTGAAGATTCTACATCCCAAATTTCATGCCGATCCAATCTCCAAAGGTACTCCAAGTATAGGTAAAAACTAGCTGCTAGAAATAGCTCTAATCAAGAGCAAAAAGCAACCAAACTAGATTGCCTCTAATGCAAACATCCACACACCAAATCAATGGTCTATTCTCTACAAAAAGGCTGGAAACTCTATAGAGAATAAGGGTAGGAAGGCTAAGAATATTGTGGTGGAAAGAGAAAGGAGAATGAGAGAGTGATAGGAGACTAACAACTTAGATTCCCACAAGGAGGTGATACCAAGTGTCCCTTACTTAGGTAGCCACTAACTTTGTTATTAGTGAATTTAATTGAAGCACAAATTTCATCTAATGAATTATCTATCAATTAAATTCAAATTCTTATTAAATGAACTCTTCATTTAATAATTCTCCCAAAAATTATATCTCCAACTTAATTATATTAAACACTTTAATTTAATTAATAACCATTTGACTTAACTCTTAAGTTAAATGCTTAACAATTTAAGTTAGTCAAAATTAACTCAACCCTTAAATTAATTTTGACCAATTGATAGCCATGTGACATCAATTAATTGACCTTTAATTAATTTATCTTAATTTAACTCTTAAATTAATTTGACCAATTTAACAGTTAAATTGATCAAGCTAAAATGACTACAATTTTGCCTCATCCAAAAATTGGTCATTTTCTAACTCTTAGAATTTTCACCTTCCTTTAATAGACAACATCGTTAGCTTTTATGTGTAGCCCATTAGGTTCTACCATTCATTGGACATGGGATCAGAACTCTTTATGACATTTGGAATATCAAATATTCACTTTAGTTTAAACTCCTTTAAACTAAGCTACTCACTTCAATTAATCTCATTAATTGAAGAGTACTTAATCTCCAAGGTCGATGTCCAACCTCAAGCCTATGGAGCCTAACTTATTGGCCAAAATGAGTGCTCTTGAAGAACCATTCTAACATTATGTATATCATGCAAATACAATTTTTTCGCCTCCTATCTCCCTAAAGAGGCATAGCGCAAGATATTTGTCGGCTTCCTAATAGCCACAATACAATGTTTTTATTCTTAATGTTCAATTCCATTTGTGACCTCATCTTTGAAAATGGCTTCCCAAATTATCACATCATGTTGCGTAAGAATTTCTTGAAATCAATCATTATAAAACACATAGGAGATGTATTCGCCCTTCCGAAAGACAAAGAGTTAGATTTCATTTTGGAGCTCACAAAACTCTATGCCAAGTAGCTCATACCCAATCTCTATCCAAAATACCCACTAGGTGATTAAGGAAGAGTCAAAGTATATGGACTAGACACAAGGTTACCATAGACCCTTAGGTTAAAGAACTAATAATACGGACTAGCATAAGTAGAAAAATTGGTCACTACCGACTTGCCATTAAAGCTATCTAGTGGATTCTCTAGTGGCTCTTTAGTACCTTGTTCTCTATTAAGCACCTATTAACAAGCACCGGTATCTTGTACAATTGCTCATGAAATGGAGCAATCTTTAATCTTTGAATTTATGCATCCTTTGTGCAAATCTATCTATATCTTAGATGCACCATCTCATAAAATTCTATAATTTGAATGATTTAAGATCATGATCGTGTGAGACTTATCTATGGTCACCAAACTAGGTTTTGTAGTCATAGGTGATCTAAGGGCTTCATCTAAATGCTAGTAAAGTAAATAAAGAGCATAAGATGAAGATGGCCATATAAAGAATACCATTCAATCAAGATTGTACCAAGAGTGAAATAGTTTACAAGGCCAATCTCATTAGTTTGCAGGGTATTATTCAAATACCAAAAGAGGCTTAAGGCAAGATATTTGTGGGCTCCCTAATAGTCTTGATACTATATCTCTATTCTCGATGCACAATCCTATTGTGTGGTGTCACCTTTAGAAAACTCCTTTTCTAAACTATCACACCACCTTGTGTAAGAATTTTTAGGAATCATCTATTGTACAATACATAGGAGATGCACTCACCCTTCATAGCAATGAGGAGTCAAATTCCATCTTAGATCTCATAAACCTCCATGTCAAGTAGCTCATACCTAATCTTAGCCTGAAAGACCTGCTAGGTAGTCAAGGAAGAGTCAAAGCGTGGGGACCAGACACATGGTCACCATAGACCCTCTAGTGAAAGAACTAATAATATGCTTTTAGCATAAGCTGGAGAACTACTAGTGGATTATTTGGTGGGTTATCAGTGTTTTATTCTCTAACAAGCACCCATTAACATACACCTATATCTTATACAGTTGCTGATAGAATGGAGCAATCTCCAACCCTTGGATTTATGCATTATTAATACAAGCTATCCAGATCTTAGATGTCTTATCTCATAAGATTTGATGACTTAGAGTATTTAAGTTCACGATCATGTGAAACTTATTCCATGATCATCAAACTAAGTCCCACAATCATAGGTAATCTAAAGGCTTCATTCAAATACTAGTGAAATGAAACAAAGCATAAGATGAAAATGGCCATATTAAGAGTATCATTTAATCAAGATAGGGTACTATTCCAATAATAGGACTATAAAACTTGTTCCAAATCCTAAGTCTACTTCTAGCCCATTTTTTTCCAATAGTTTGTAGAACATAACATCTAGCAATGTTCTCAATTGTCTTGAAACAAATTGAGGCTTCAAGAAAAAAAAATGACAAAATTTAATGAATTCTTCCATCTCTATATTAAATTACCATCATTTAATAAAATAACTATTATTAGAATAATCCTTATACCTTAATTACGTTATCCCAATAATCATCAAAGTAGAGTTTCAGCATATCTGTCCATTTCTTAAAGTTGATTGGAAACATGGGTGGATTAACAACCAAATTGTCACAAAATTTTGCAAGAAGGCCCTATTCTTCTCATTTAGAAGATTCAGATCATCAAATTAGACCACTATTTGCACTCCATTTGGTAAGTGGAAGACGTCTCTTACTTTCAGCTTGACAGCCTTTGCCGTTCCTTGGGAATCTATAATGCTAACATAAATATAAACTACCATAACACAAATTTAAAATTGCAAATAATTATATTGCCATACATTTACTAGAATTGAGAAAAGAACATCTTCATTGAGAAAAAAATTAGATATACCTATTGTTTGTATAATCCAAAATGGCTTTAACTCACATCTAATATGATTATAATTCGATGAATTTGAACTTTGTGTTTGGCTTGCTGTTTATGTTGTGGGCTAAGTTACACTTGCATAGAGCTAATAGTAGAGGATCATCTAGTGGAGCCTACAGTGCAACTGATTATGGAGAAATTGATCTTATAGAAAGCTACTCTAATGCTTTT